>VIRR01000497.1:0-100821 GCA_008638375.1 Nyssa sinensis | reverse complement strand
CTAGTCTTCACTGGTATTTCCATAAACCATTTCATTCCTTTTTGGATTAGTCTATCATCATGTCTTGAAGGAGCCCAACTTGACACCATGATTTTACAGGTAAAAAGTGGTTCTTTCTCATGGTTCCCTTTGGCTTGAGTTTCCAATTTCTATTGTATTGATTTACTATTTCTCTAGTATATCTATTCATCTTTTGATTTCGATTATTTGTTTAAAATCTGAAGCTATCTGCTTCTAGTTATGATCACTGATATTTCCATATGATTCTTTTGTGATAAGTTGACTCTGCTCCCTTTGAACTATCATGGCTCATTGATATTTCTTCGTGAGAAGTTTGTTCAGTTGCCAGTTTTCCTAATATTTCATCACTTTCTTTAAATTTCTTGTTTGATGGCTTATGGGTATTCCTTGAATTCATTTTCGAAGGGAAACTTTGAAAGAAGCTCAATAGTTAGAGAGAGAGAGAGAGAGAGAGAGAGAGAGAGATCTAATTTGACAAAGTTTTTATAAATCCATTCTTTGATGGCTCATGGGTATTCTTTGAATTAATTATTATTAAAGAGAAACTCATTAAAAAATATATAAAAAAAAAGAGGCTCAAAAATTCAGATTTTCATGATGTTTTATTTTATTTTTTGGTTAGGTGGTGTTTTTACAGATATACTTCATGGTGAAGATTTTGTTTTTTTTTTTTTTTTTTTTTTTTGGGGGGGGGGTGGGGGGGAAGAGAGAGAGTCTAATCTTAACAATTTCTCAATCTCTAAGTACTCTTTGGATTCATTATTTGCAGAAACCCATTTGAAAAGATGCTTTCAGTTAGCAGATTTTTTACCTACTTCAGAGATTTAGGCAGCTATAAGTGCCTGGTGAAAATAGGCTTCTTTCATCAGCCCAACTGTCAAGAATACTATATATAGCTGTTCAATTGAAAACAGGAAGTACAAAGCTTGATCTGTATTGATTATGGCTAAGATGTATATCCAGCTGTCTGAATCAGTAATTTCTTTCATGTCCATAATGAATCAACCAAAACAGAGGATACATTCTTCCAAATGGAAGTTACATTTTACCATTAGATGAGAGGATAAAATTTGTGTTTTATCAGTTGCCTCCCTATTTAGTAATGTTTCTAGAGGCTGTAAATCAAGGATTGCTGGAATTAAATGAGTTTGATGAAAACCCCATAAGAGATCAAACAAAGCTCTAGTTCTACATCTAGCTTAGTGTGAAAGTTATATATAAACAGAGTTCTTGCTAGAGTGGCGGAGAGCAGGCCAGTGTAGTTTTTGAGTTTCCATTTAATCAAGGGCGGAGCGAGAAAATTTTAAGGGTGGGGTATAGAATTTTTTGGGGGAAATTTTAGGAGGGAAAAATATATATATTTTCAAAATTAGAGGAAAAATTTATATGTAAAAACTTGTTTTTGCAAAATATAATCAAAAAATTACTAATGTTCTAGTGGTTTGATTTTGTGGGTCAATCTGATCTTGATGAATGCTATGCTGCTTTGTGTTAATTAATCTCTTTCCAGGACCATGAGATGCCCAACGGATGGCCACTTGGGCTTGAAAACATGAACATTAGACTAAGGGTAGCGGAGAGCTCACAGGCCGCTGCAGCTGAACCAAACTCGCTACACATGCGCTCAGCCAGTTTCTCCTCAGTCTCATCATCCAACCTCGACACTGAGGTGATCCTTCTTCACCCTGTTCATTTCTTTATCTATCTATTTCTTTCTTTCGGTTTTTCTCTTTCTCCTTACATATACATATGTGCATGTGCAGAAACTAAAAGAAAGAATGACTTCTAATTTTTAGTATTTATCTTTTAAATTATGCTCCAGACAACAAGTTTTCTGTTGAAATGATTTCTTAGTCATTTGGAATATGTTAAGGTCACAAATAGAGATATAGAAGAATTGAATTTAAAGTTTTCTAAGATAAAAGTATATGTATATGCAGTGAACCATTAAAAATCATTTTTGTAAGCATCAAAAGTCATTCATTTGGAGTTGCTCCCAAACATTTCACTAGCTACAAGCTTCACCTCTTGCGCTTAATGCTAACATGTTGCTCTTTTTTCAATGCGAGATCAACCAGTCCACAGCATCCTTCTTTCAAGACCAGAGCATGTCGCTAGGCCGGCTAATTGGAATTAGACCAGGGTGTAGAGGTGATTTCTACTGCAAGAACACGAATTGTTTTGAAGAAGATGAGAACACATCCGGGAGAGGATCCTCCGGGGAACATGGAGAAGAAATGACTCGGGGAAAGTGTGTTCCACTATTACTTGGCATCCTAGAAAAGATGAGCCGAAGTAAAAGCAACACAAGACGATGAAAGTTTGACAGTAAAGCCTGTCACAAGTTTGTTCAATGCACACCAGAGGAATAAACCATCCATGACAGTATCCAATTCTGTTTAGATTTTGTAGTTTTTACATCTTATTCACTGTAATTTCACTCTTGCTTGATTCTGAATGACTTTTGGGTAATGAACATTGTCCAAAATTTGGAAGTCTAAATAAACTAGAAAGCTGAGGCGATTTTATTGAAATTTTACTAATTCATTACTGATTACAAGTCTCTCTAATTGCAAGTTTTGTAAAATCATGCACTTACAAAAGGTTGTTAAAGGAGTTACTTAAAACATTCACTTGATGAATCTACACAAGGTCTAGTATTTTTTTGAGAAGGCAATGTATGAAAAATAATTGTGTTGCAATGTTACCTGAAAGCGAGGCGAGCTTGGCACAACGGTAAGGTAGTTCCATTGTGACTGGGAGATCACAGGTTTTACATCTGAACATTTTCAGACTCTGCAGTAACACGAGTCTCGTGCATTGAGTTTTGTCCTTTTATATTTGCCGAAAGCATAACCACTTTGCTATTGGGTTGCACTATTTATTTTTCATTCTTGCTTTTAGCACCTTAGAAAGCCAACACGGACCTTTATTTGACAACATTTGGTTGAGGTCTCATTATCATGATTACTATCTTGAAAAATGTCTGTTAACTTCGACAAATCAACCCTCCAACACAATACCATTCAATTATATACACCTTGATATGATAGATTTTGAATTCCTTTCATGTTGAAGGTGCAAATTAGGTAGCCTAACTTAATAGTCTTTATGTAATTGTAACCACACCTAAAATTGAATTCTCCCTTCTTCCAAGTTGGGAGAGTATGTGGGGGTGAAGTATAAGGTTTATAAAAGTTTTAAGTCTCACAAAGGAAGTTCCATAGACACATAATTACAAGAAAAAATCTATTCTATAAATTTTGTAAATTCTATTAGTAAAGTTATCTTCCAAATTATTTTAATTTTTTATTAGTATTTGTTTACATGAAACACAAGATGTGAAATAATTTCATTGTAATGTCTAGTTTATAGTTTTTGTAAATTTCATTAGTAGAATTATGTTTCAAATTTTCTATTGCTCCTCTAACATTTCGAAAAGTAAAAAAGAATAAATTTTTTTACATTAATTAAAAAAAATTTTAAAAAAAATTATCATTTAAATTTATGGATTTAAGCCTTAATTGTCTTGGGCAGATCTTGTGTTAAAGCATGAAACATTTGAAACAAAATTGAACACTAACTGTTGTTACACAATGCATTAATAGTTAAATCCATTTGTGAGTGAAGCCATAGCAATGCAATATTTCTTGCAAAAAGTTCCATAATCCCCATAATCAATATCTAGAGTATCCAATTAATTTCTAAAATCAAGGTTAGTTATGTATCTTTGATCAATATATAAACTACATTATTTGCCTTCTATTTTAAGAAAATCAAACAGCTTTATTTAATTTGAACATGTATCCAAGAGGTTAGTAGTAATCTAGAATCACTATAGCCAATAATATAGCTTCATATTCAAACTTGTAAAGAGAATAGGACAGGAAGATCACTGCTATAATTTAAGTATCCTAGTCTAACAGCAGAAATCTCTTAAATAAAATGAATTTGGGTAACAAATCTAAATAATTGAGATAATCTTTTTTTTTTTTTAAATTATCCTAAATCAAATAAAATAGTGTAACGAATCTAACTAATTGAGATAAAAAAATTTTGAATTGAGTTGAGTTGAATACAAATACTTAGGCATGTAAATAGATCAGATATGAATTGGATTAGGCATGATCTCAATCCGATCCGTTAAAAAATATTTTATTTGATTTAATAATTCGACAGATTACTTAATGATTGATCCATATCTAAATTTAAATTTATTAACTATTGAATAATCTGATCAGACAAATGAAATTCGACCAAAAAAATACTCAAATAATATAAAATTGTACATATAAAATTATCCACCCCTAAAAATTTATCATATATATTTAACATATTATATTATTTATAATTATACATTATAAATATATTGGATCAAATTTTTAATGAATTGGATCATGTAAATTTATATCTAGTTTATTTAATAAATATTTTTATTGAATTCAAGTTTAATTTAGATCGAATCACGGATCAAAAAATACAATTCATCTCTGTTTAAACAAATAAAATTCATATCAAAATTTGGCCCATTGACAAGTTAAAGAGAGCCAAAGTTAATAGAATTAATTACACTTATTTTGCTTGTGATTTTTTATAATTGCATATACTTCTTCTAGAGTTTCTGAATTACATTGTTCTCTTGTCAGATTTCTCTCCCAAACAGCATTAACAGAAGTTATTAATTTACAAATTTACTCCCAAATTTAATAACATATTTTTAATAAAAAAAAATCAATTTTTCTTTAATAAGGGAGTTTGAGGTTGTGGTTGGAGAAGACAGCCGATGAAGGGGTACGGTAAATACAGGATGGCAAGGGTTTAACTGCCAACAACAGTGAGAGAGTTGGCGTTGCACCGCTAGAGTGAGTTGCCAATAATAATAATATGAGATAATTACACTTACCTCCCCTAAGGTTTCTGACAATTGCAGAAACTTTCCATATACTTTCTGAAATAACATTGTCCCCTTGTCAGACCTGTCCCCTAAACGTTGTTAACAGAATCTGTTCATTTACTATTTTACCCCTTATATTTTAATAATTATTTTAAAGTGAAAAATTCTCTTCCCTTTCATCTTTCTTCCTCTCTCATATTTACTTTACCCTATGTCACTTCTCTCTCTCAATTTCTCTGCCCTAACCTTGTATCACTCCTCCTATTTTACGCCCGAGGGCTATTTGGCCTCATCGACCACCGTGACCTTGAGACCATTGGCCGCTACGACTTCAACGAGCAGATCCGGTCCACTATGATCACACACCCAAAGCTTGATCCAGTGTCCGGCGAGCCATATCTCAAGTATTTCCGATTCGCTCCGGACGTCGAAATACCTGTGAAACCCCAAATTGATTAATGTCGAAAAGAAAAAGCAAACGAGGTGGATCGACTTGGGCACATATAGAGAGAGAGAAGAAAGATCACGGAACCGATTCGTGCGAAGTTTCAAATCGCACAACTGAGTCGAATCAGTTGACGAGTCGCAAAGAAGCAGAAGACATTGACTGAAACCAACAATGAACAATCTTGGCCCCTTTTCAATCCAAAAACAGAATGATCATCTCTGTGCTTTTGCACTCAAAATACCCTTCTTAGGCAAGAAGCATAGAACAGCAGCAATTCAAAGGAAAATATAGTTGAAGGGAGAGAGAGATGGCAAGTCTAAAAGGGTCAAACAATAATTTCTCAATAAACAACACGAGTCTTAAGAACATAGTGGTTTTGATATAAACTTCTTTGATATAGATATAGATATGATATCCCAAAAATCAAAATATATGGCAAACTCCACTGTTGAAAAACCCAATTAATCAAAGAACCAAGAACATATACATATAAAGGAATGGTGAAATCTAACCAAAGGCAATTTTCATTGACCCATCAAAGCTTTCAAAACACATTCTGATGCCGTATATAGAATATTCTAGTGAGAGAGAGTGGATTGGTCCTCAGAGCTTGAGAGACCAAGAATAGAATTGAAAAAACAGATTGATTGAAAGAAGAGAGGAATTTGGGTTGTAGAGAGAGAGAGAGGAATTTGGGTTTATGAGAGAGAGAAGATGGTAGAAGAAATTGTCTTTTTTTAATTAAAAAAAATATTATTAAAGTGAGGGTAGTTTTGTCATTTAACCATGACTTGTAAGGGGTAAAATTGATATTTAGACAAAAAAAAAAATTACTTACATCATCAAATAGCGTTAGGTCAATTAACTATCATTGACGGTAGGGGGAAGCTGTTATAAACATTGAAACCAGAAGAGAGACAGTGTTATCTCAGAAAATATAGAAGATGTTTCTACAATTGTCAAAATCTCAAGAAAAGTAAATGTAATTTACCCTAATAATATTTGTATAATTAAGGACGCACCTTAATTGCAGCTAAGAATTGCCCTTTTGCAAGAAAAAGAGAGCTGCGAGATTTGAAAGGAAAGAGAGTTTCAAAGAGCATTTGGGAAGAAAATGATAAATTTGTCTTTTTTATATAATTTTGTATAAATTAAGTATTTTAAAATAATTTTTTAGCTTAACATTAACAACTTTCATAACAATAACCTGAAGGAAGAATTGTAATTATAACTCAAAGTAAAAGAGAAATAATGTAAATTTAAAAACTATAAAAAAAAATATTTACAATTATTAGAAATCGTAGAAAAAAAAGTGTGATTAACCCAAGTTAATAATAGAATTGAATTGGAATATTTTCCTAAAAAAGAAATCGAGCCTCAAACACAACAAAGCCACGCGTATACATTCTGTGACTAGAGGCGGAAGCTTTCTGTACGAGGAGATATACGCAAGACCTCTTAGCCCCAAGCCTTACCAAAACCCAAAACCCCAAGACCGTCCAAACCAAAACTCTCCGCGACTTCTGCAACCCAAACAACCATGTCAGCCGTCGCCTCCGCCGCCAGATCTTTCCTCCGCTCAACAGCAGCCCGAAGCGCGGCAGCGAGACTTTCCGCCGGAGCTAAATCCAAACCCGCGCAGTCTCCCTTTCGCATCTCGACACAGAAACCACTCTCTGCTCGCATTTTCAGGTCCATCATAGTACATATACTCTTATCGATTATACTTATTTATAGTTAATAAGGAAAATTGTTTGGTTAGTTAACGTTATTTAAATGCTCTATTCTGTATGTGAAACAGATCACCGGTTGAGATGAGCTGCATCGAATCGATGCTTCCATTTCACACCGCCACTGCCTCCGCATTGCTCACTTCAATGCTCTCCGTCACTCCCCGGAGCTACGGCTGGACCCTTGAAGGTATTATTGCTTAATTCTGTGTCCGTCGCTGATCTAAGGACATATATCATGCATTATATTTTTAAAATTTTAACAATTTTGTTGATTATGGAGTTGTTCATTTGATAATTTTTGATGGACTTTTTTTTTTTTTGGTCTTGTACATAATATGTGGTGGATCTTGCTTTCGTTTCTTTTTTCTGAATTTACTGGCTTCCATTAAATGGCTAGATTTCTGCTGTTAGGTAGTTGGTCATCAAGGTCATAATTTTAGCATGGAGGAATGTTTCTGGTCTTCCAATAATTTTAGAAATTTAAGATGAACTCGCTAGAATAAAGTATATGCCAATACACCTTATCAAACATCATATATGTAAATTACCTTTCAGCCCTAATTTTTGTTTGCCCATGATTCAAAATCTCTCGAACGTAACCTAAGAAAATTCTAATAAAAAGGAATAAATTTTGCAGCCATATTTTATTGGACTCAAATCAATTTAACAAAATCTTACTGTAGTTTTTTGAGGTCATTAGATGTATCTCATATTTTCTGTTCTGCTCTATATATGGCCATGCTTTTTTGGTCAATCTTAGGCCCTAATATCTTTTCTTATACGTCACAGTGGATTCTTTACCCCACATCCGTTGTTCTTAGAACATCTTTGATATGATCACTTTGATTGCCCGCATCTCATGCAGAGACGTAGCACTTAGTGGAGGGGCAACGTGTGACTCGGTCAAGTTGGTTTTAGCTGTTAGTGGGTTATGCTCTGTTTTACTCTGTTTTATTTGTTTTAGTACGTTAGTGGCAAGTGGTTGCCTTTTTTGTTCCTACTCTTTAGCATTGTTGTTATTACTTTCTACCAGTTGTAAGGCTATATATATATAGTCAATATTAGTGGAATAGGGGATTATCAGTTATAAACCCAAAAGAATTCTGTTCTTTACCTCTCTCAACCCTCTGCTCCTTCTGTAAACCAAATTAACTCTTATCAATCTTCAACTTGAACATATGACTCATTCTATTATTTTTTATATAATTTTATAAGTTGAACATATGACTCCTTGATTGCATAACTTGGTTTTTGCCTAAACATAGTATCTAACCTTCTTCTCATATCATTTACAATGTGCCTGCTCTCACAAATGCTTTTATTTTTTAAGTTCATTCTTTCTTCTCTAGGTACTCATCCATCTCACTTCCTTAATTTGGATTGCTTTTTTTAAGCATTTATCCCAGAAACCACTTCTGTTTCTAGCTTCTTCTTGTTTTGGGGGAAAGAAAAAACACACTTCAAGAAATCTGTTATTCTAGAGGAAAATATGAAGTTTAGGAAATCCCACCATGGAACAATTTGTTTTGATGAGGCTTGGTCGGAAGTGACTCTTTTGTGCCATTACACACAAAGTGAAATTCCGTGCCTTTTTCGTATTTTGACCCATCCTTGAAACTTCATAGAATTTTCAGATTAATTTTTTTTCCTATTCTCCAGCTTGTCCCTTTCCCTATAAAGTTTGTCCCCAACAATTCTAGATTATTATCTTATTGACAGGGATCTTACTCCTTTTCCCCAACTTTGTGCACTCTTCCCATTCCGGTAACTGTAGTCCCATGTCTCTCTCTCTCTCTCTCTATCTCTCTCATACTCACACAATAAAAGAATGCATATTCGTTTTCCTCTTGTAGGGAAAACAAAACTAGATGAAGACCATGCAACCAAAGACGGAGTTACATTTATTTTAATGAAGTTTTAAAAATATTGGCAAATCTTCTCTTCTGTAGATTTTGTGAGAGAACTGTATTTTGAGAATAGATGAGTAATGAATGTACAGTTGAACACTGTGTTCGGTAATTTATGAAGTTAGGGAAAGACAACCAAATTTATGGAATTTTTTTTAAGGGATCCTCTCAGTCATTTCAGGTACTACTTGTGTTGTATATATATTAGTTGCATTTAACAAGGTTCCCTTCATTTCATGGGAAGTTATAGAAGATTATTGTAATCCTGTGGATTTCCAGGCAAAGCTAATAATGATATTAAATTGTGAGTGCCCAGGAATTAGGATCTCCCACTGCTTGTTGTAAAACTTCAAGATGTAAGCCAGGTTATTAGCTGCTAGTGATGCACTGACTCTTAATGGCCAAACATTATACCATTTAGTCTTCCTTTGTTTTTGGCAAATACATTTTTCTTTTTTTTCTTTCAGTATCTTAAGCTTTTAACTTCCAGTTACAGTGAGAGTTCCATTGGAAAATGAAACTCCTTCCCTTTCATTTCATTCTGTGGAATTTTGACTTCATATAACAAAAACTAAAAGAGAGTTTTGTTATGTGCTGGTTTTTCAATCCCCTCTGTCTACTAAATTATAGTGTTATCTCGCTATAAGCTGATTTTTTTATGCATATTTATAATAGCTGAAGGGAAACTATGAACTGTGACAAATAAGACATGTATTAGTTGTTCGATTTAAGATTAGTCTAAAATCAATCTATTGCAAAATTTTCATTTATTGCAATTTTTTTCCCCTAATTATGCGTAGTTTTTTCTTTGTTTAATTTTTGGGCAAACGCAAAGATACATGACGCAAATGAACCCCACAAGAGGTGCTGCTTAGAGGGTATTGTCCATCTACTTCTTTGTTCTTTGATAAAAAATCTCCAGTTCCCTACAGCCTTGATATAAGTTTTGTCAAAAGTGCTTGTTAGAGTAGCACAAGAATCATGCTTCTTTAATCAATTAAAAAGCGTATTCTATCAAGAAGCAGATTTTGACAACAGTTCTTCAATAAGAAGAGTTGTAGAAAAGTAACTTTTTTTCTATATTTCTTTAGGGATCCTGCTTCTAATCATTGTAGCATGATGATTAGTGGGATCTTGGATGTACTTCTTCCAAGAGTGCTTTATATATTCATAATGTGCATGGATGAACATGATGCCCTTTGTACATACACACACACACACACACACACACACAGACCCCACGCATAATCTTGGTTTTTGAATAGTGATTGCACGTTTTTCTGAATTTGCAAATGCTTAACCTATATATTCACTCCTTCAATTCCTTTTTGGTTGATGTGATTTAACAAATATTTTCAAGTCCTTTTAGTGCTCTTTCATTTGAATCTCGAATGAAAGATCTCGAATCTCTGTCATTAGCATCCACCAATATAACAAATGGACAACTTCTTTTAGAAGCTGTTATATCTATTATTTTCATTGAATATATATGCCTTATCCCTGGATGATAAACTACAACTCACTGTTAATGTGACACAAGTCATTTATACAATGACCATGTATTTTATTTATTTATTTATGGATAAATTATACTGACCTCCCATCGGGTTTCTGACAATTGCAGACAGAATTCTTAGGGTTTCTGAAATTACACTGTCCTCCCCTGTCAGGGCTGTTTTTGTAACACTTTCTCTCCTACCGCTAGGCTCCGTTACTGAGAAGGCACCTATTGATGACCAACACCATGATATCCAATACTTCCACCCGAAATGCCAACTTGATTACGTCTCATCACAGCCCCATCAATAATATGTAAGCAATGCAGAACTAGACTTATCACAATTATCAGATAAAGCAAAAGAAAAAAGAAAAAGAAAAAGAAAATCAAACAAAAAAAACAATACTAAATTATGAATGCCAAAGCATGAAAGTGGAAACCAGTGGGATAAATTGTGACCCAGTATGCAGTTCATGATCTTTTACAACTATGAATCCAGAAACATCAAGGATAACAAATTAAGAAAAAATGGTGACTGTTACACAAATTGAAGTAAGAATATCAAATAATTTTATCAAATAAGATCAGAAATAAAACTTACAATGTATATGAATGCATCAAAAGCAAACTAGAACCACAAATTTGCAAATAAAACATAGAGCCAGGTATTTATCTCTCTGGCACTCCACATCCACCATATTATAACTTGAACTTATACGGTTCATTATCAGGACTCCCAAATCTTTTTTTGTCTATAACAATAATAAATAGAAGAATGACATTATTAATAAATAGAAATTATTAAATTTTCAAGATTGTAAGCTGGATATTGAGAAGGCTTTCGATCATGTTAACTGGAGATTCTTGTTGGGTATGTTGGCCAAGATGGGTTTTTGGGACATGTGGAGGAGGTGGATCCTGACGTGTATTTCCACTGTTTCTTTCTCGGTCCTCGTCAACGGATCCCCCGCAGGCTTTTTTCGTTCATCTAGAGGGTTGAGACAAGGGGATCCCATATCCCCCCTTCTCTTTGTGATCGCTATGGAGGCTTTGAGCCGCTTCATGTGCAGGGCTGAGGAGGTTGGCCTTATCAAAGGTTTTCAGGGGGGGCATGTAGGAGAGATGGCATTGTGGTCTCTCATCTTTTGTTTGCCGATGATACCATCATCTTTTACGATCCCACAGTTCGCCAGCGCCGCTTTATCCGATGCATTCTTGTGTGTTTTGAAGCAGTTTCAGGGCTTAAGATCAACTTGGCTAAGAGCTGCATTTATCCGGTTGGGGCTTTACAGGGGTTGGATCTTCTGGCCAGCACCTTAGGCTGCAAAGTGGGATGCTTTCCCTCTTCTTACCTAGGTCTTCCTTTGGGAGCTAGTGCAAGATCAGTTGGGATTTGGGATCCGGTGGTGGAGAGGTTTCATAGTAAACTCTCAGGATGGAAAGGTCAGCTTCTCTCTAAAGGAGGCAGGCTCACTCTTCTGAAAAGCTCTTTGGCCAATCTTCCCACCTATTTCATGTCTCTTTTCCCGATCCCGAAGACAGTGAGCAGTAGATTGGAGAAAATTCAAAGAGACTTTCTTTGGGGCCATGAGGGTGATTGCAGGAAAATTCACTTAGTGGCGTGGGATAAAATTAAGAAACCTCAGTCTCTAGGGGGCTTAGGGGTGAAAGACTTGAGAATCTTCAATACAGCTCTCCTAGGGAAATGGTTATGGAAGTTTGGTAATAGTGAAAAGGATTTATGGAAGGAGATTATTGTGGCTAAGTATGGGAGAGAGTCTGGGGGCTGGTGTTCGGGCAGGGTTGAAGGGCCGATGGGTTGTGGGCTTTGGGGTTACATCAGAAGAGATTGGAATCCTTTTAAGGATCGATGTAGGTTTGTCGTTGGGAAGGGGGACAGGGTGAATTTTTGGGACGATATGTGGAATGGGGATACATCTTTGAAGATGAAATTCCCAAGGCTTTACAGTTTGGCTACAAACAAGTCGGCTCGGGTTAGTGAGTATGTTGTTCGCACTGGGAATAGGCTTGTTTGGTCTCCTTCTTTTAGAAGAGATTTTTTTGATTGGGAGCTTGAGGAAGTGGGCTCTTTTCTTAGCCATATCAATAATTTCCGGGTAGTGGAAGGAAGAGAAGATAAATGGTTATGGAGGCCGGAAAAGCTATCTTTCTCGGTGAGCTCCTTTTACAAGAGTTTGTTCCCTTCTGAAAACACTCTTTTTCCCTGGAAGCTCACTTGGCATTCAAAGGCCCCCCCAAAGCCTCCTTCTTCGCTTGGGAAGCTTCTTGGAAGGCCATTTTAACCGCGGACAATATGATGAGGAGGGGATTCTTGATGGCTAGTAGATGTTACTTTTGCAAGAATGATGAAGAAAAAGTGGATCACACCCTCATTCACTGTTATGTTCCTTGGAGCTGCTGGAACCTCGTTTTCACCATTTTTGGTGTCACGTGGGTCATGCCACATTCTGTCAAAGATCTTCTTTTAGCTTGGGAAGGGTGCATCCTTCCGAAAGAAATTAAGAGAATTTGGAGATTAACCCCTATCTGTCTTTTGTGGTGTCTGTGGAAAGAGAGAAATATTCGCGTCTTTGAGGATCGGGAACTCTCTACTCCATTCCTTAAAGATGTTTTTTTGCGTTTACTATTTTTTTGGGTCAAAGAGGCTTTTCGTGTAAATGTTACTTCTTTTGTTGACTTTTTAGGTTCTTTAAGGCCGATGTAATCTTTCTTGGGTTTTTGCCCTTTTGCCCTTTTAGGGCTTAAAGATTTCCTTAAAGTAGTTGTAGTTAAGGTCTCAATCAGACAACTTATGCTATATTTACCACTATGCAATGCGAATTTGGAGTTCTTGATAGAAAACAAATTGAACAAATTCAAGCAGTAGTCTGCTATATACCTCCAAAGTCCAAAGTATAGAAGAAAAAAAATTCTTCTAACAGGTGGCCGGGAGGGAGGGAGAATGAAAGGAAAGAGAGAGAGAGGGAGAGAAACAGAGTCTTACCTCGTACAGATCAACTCCAAAGAATGAGGGAAACCGTAAAAAAACATTAATTCAATTTCTTCAATAAGATCTTGCTACTGCAAACCATCCACAAAGGCCATGGCAGATCACTGCTTCTCTTCCCCACTCTCCGCAATGGCAATGGCAGTCCCCTCTTTCCCACCATCAGCCACTGCCTCTCTTTTACTCTCCATTTAGCAACCTCCTACCAACCCTATCAGCCACCAACCGAATCTCATTAAGCAAAGAGTTTCCCGACAAAGACACCTCAAAGATCACTGGACAGAACCCTACATCCCCAACTGTAATCTAGGTACGTGGTCTCACGACTCATTCCGACACTTCTATTGAATCTCGCTGGCAAGCCTTGGTCATGGAAACGATGGATTAAATTGTCCATCATCTGTTGCATCCCTCACTGGTCACATAATAAGGTGGATTTAGTAGTTGTAAATTTAGTTGATGGATTTTGAGATAGAGAGGGAGTGACCATTGTAGAGAGAGATGGCAGTAACTCTCTCTATCTTAACCTCATCTCAATCTATCACATGGATAAAAAGGTAATTTCAGTTAAGTTAGACTTTTTGATTAAAAGATTATTAAAAAGAATAAGGACAATATGGTAAATTATGATTCTCCATTAACTGCATCAAAGAAACATTCCTAACTAGGGAGGGCAGTCTAATTTCAGAAACCCCAAGGGTATTGTTTGTAATTGTCAGAAACGCGAAGGGAGTTTAATGTAATTTACCCTTTATTTATTTATTTTTTGACAAGTATAATGTATTTTAAGTAACTTTCGGTTGAGAAAAAAAAGTAAAAATAAAAAGTCCCAAGCCTAGTATTTCTTTTCAACTTACCAATTATCTTTCTTGCATTTATATGAATCCTGCAATTGTCATTGATTGATGATGAGTTAAATCCATTGAGAATGGAGTAAGAAAGCTGAATTAGGTTATGTGAGAGACAGACAACACCTAGACAAGCCTAGTATTTTTTTTTTCAGTTAGTATTTCATGCTAATATAATCATATAAAGATCATACTGATACATTCTATTCAATCAGCTTGCAACGATGATGTATGATGAATCTTGGAGGACTGAGACAAGGATAATATACATGCGCTCTAGGAGAATGCCTGATAAGTAGAGTATCAAATGAGCCCCAGTCAAGCAAAATTCTATTAGCCTTCGGCTTACATTACATAGAAAATGCTAATATGGTTTTCAACTTGTTAAGTTTGATGTTCAAAAACATTATGATGTTTTCTGGCTCCTTCCGGGAGCAGTTGGAGATAAAATTCAAACTTTCAAGGATGTACCTCATTATATAATATTTTTCATATTACTTCTATTATTGCATCACTTTTTTTTAAAGTTATTGCAAGTTAAACATAATCTGATGATGTGCAAATCATGGGGCAGTAAATGAGTGCTAATCCTATTCCAGAAAGACTAATAAAATGGCACCACTTTCACACTGGGAAATCCTACATCTATATTGGGAAGTTGCCTCATGAACATTTGATTGTCTTGTGCCATAGTTATTTTGATCTTCTGTTTCTCTTTAATTTTGTCTGGTAACATAATGAAAGTTCTTGTCAAAAAAAATCCTTTATAAAACATGAAACTTCTTGCTTGTTTTTAAATCATAATGATTATGATGTTCGCATGTCATAAAGTAGTATCAAATATCTAGTATCACTTATTCCTCAAAGGAAGCATTCTTCACAGTTCCGTGATGAGCAAGTTGCTCTTTCTGATTTTACTTTATTTGTTGACTTTGTTATGATTTATTATGATTTTCATAGATCTAGAGAATACATTATCTGCTCATGGCTATTGATCTTGTAGTTTGTTTGGACAATTTAATGACATGACTCATGAGTCCCTTTAGTATTGTTTTACTCTTATTAACTGATGTAATAGAACTTTTGGTGACCACAAAAAGTAACACTATAAACTGGAATTAGGATGAAAAGCTAGATACCTCTTGTATTTGCAATTATGAAATTTGCATCTGAAGTCATCTTCCAGTAAGGATAATCTCTTAAGCAACTTAAAGGAAACTTACAAACCAAAATTCCTATTATTGAGTTGGGAGTCCCAAGTTCCCAACTTTTTCTTGAAAATGTCAAATTTAGCATCAAGTTTATCCATTTGTGTCAATTATTGGAATTTGGTGGTGCTTCTAAGATGTTATAATTGACAGTGAGTCGTGGAATTTACATTAAGGACACAGAATTATGAGTGTGCGCCTACTTTGTGGACTTTTGCATGCTTTGGAACGTCACTTTGAATCAAAGAAGACTATGATAGGTGACCATGATATTGCAGCACTGCAGATGTGAACTCTAATTCTTCCCACTGGGGGAGAAGTTCAAAACTGTGGCTGGCCTATGTGGCCTAATTACACTTGTTGGTATGGAATGTTGGCAGTCAAGTAAAATGTCCTTTGTGTCAACCAAAAAAAAAGGAAACAAAAAAGTTAAACTACTTATTCCATCAATGTGGTTAATTTAAAGAGTCTGAGATGAAGTGTTTTTGAATGTTTGATGTTTACTCTTTTCAACGTGATGTACATCACATTCCATAATTGCAGCATTTTTTATCTTTTGACTTGGAATTTTTCTTTGTTTAGGACTGTGATTCACTCATTGGCTGACTGTGGCTTGGGAATTGCCATCTTGCCTCCATTTTCTTTACTTTGCAGTAGAAGTTTATGTTATGGATCTTAATAAAAAACAAAACTAGCAGCTAACCATCGACTTTATATTCTTATTTGTTAGTCTTTGTCAACTTTTTACTTGTGGCTTTTGGGTAAATTAATTGCTCATTTCTAGACCCTCCATAAGTGTACTTTTTGTCTTTTTTTTTTATTGTAGATGGATGATTGTTAGTTTGTTGGGATGCGGGTGGATCTGGTCATGATTTCCATGGATTTCAATGGACATTGTAAAGCTACTTCTTGAGGCATTATTCTGGTTGAATGAATGTGAAATTTAAAGGTTAAGCTGATCTCCAATCAATCAAAAGTATGTATCATAATGGGAAAGGATTATAATTCTTTTTTGCCCTTGGAAATCAAATGCTAGTTATCATGCTTACAAGTGGTTGTGTTACTAGGCATGCTCTTTTTATTTTAGTTTTTCTTGGAGCCAGAAGTGCTCTTTTTATATTAAAAGTGGTTTGTTTTTAGTCATAGTTGTTTTATAGGGGTGGCTACATGTCAGGTTGGATGTGGTATAAAACCTGGTTAGGGCAAGTTGGGGGAGGTTTGGGTCTTAGTTGATATTTGGTTGCTGGGTTCAGTGTTGTTGATTCATTGGTGCTTTCTATCATGCAAACCCTTCGTCCCAAAGATTGAGCAGGTTTTTAAGGCAGGTTAAATTAAACCATTCCCGATTGTTTTCCCTTTTTTCAGTAGGTAATTTCTCAAGTCACTCACATGATGATACACATGCACGTGAGCGTGTGCACATTCACATGCATTTAAACAAACAAAAGGCCATCGACGTTACTTTGTTTAAGGTTTTGAGATTATTTACTAATGCAAAAGCATAACCTGGAACTAATTGGAATTGCATTATGGTTGGGTAATTTGGAGGCTTCCAGGTTCTAATTGTTGCGGGGCCATGAGTTGAGCACCTTTTGCTGAGCATCTTCCTTTTGTCAAGATCTTCCGGTGTCATTTAACCCATTAGTGTGATTAGGTTTGCAGCATTATGTTTTATTTGCACCCACAGGATGAAAGACTTGCTTTACTGCCTATAGGATCCCAAGAAACCAAACCTAGGATGAATTGTATCTTGTTACTGGGACGGGGATCGTCTGGTGTCTGATGATGTATGTTATTGCAGTTTGTTTTTTTGATCAACTGCCAATTGATGTCCCTTCATCTGTTATTCGACTGAGAAATTAAGCTAGTGGGGATATAGTCAAATCAGCAATACGTACGAGTTAAGATGGAGTTGTGGTATCTTTTTTAATTCATGTTTTCGTCATAGTGGTGGTCATCTTGTGGCTGCTAAGAAAAAGGGCATTTGAAGTTGTGCGCTGCATACATGTAAATGGGGTGGAAGTGGATGGCATGGCATGGGGGCTAATCTACAATTTCGGCTCACAGTTTCTGTGGGAGGTGAATAAGAATAATTGTTAGGATTTCTGAGTTGTGAGCCAACTTAATTTGAGTTGTTCTTTCCCATACTTGTGACAAAAACACGCCATAATACGGCCGAGTCGTGTAAAGCTCTAAAAAGCTTCACGTCAAAAGGAACCATGGTTGGGATTTGCATGGGTTGACAAAGTATTCGTCGTCAATGACGGACCAACGCAAGTCTCCTGGAAGAAAATGGCTTTGGTCTAACAGATTAAAGAATAAATGTACTAGCAAATGATTTTTATTTTTTACTTTATAATTATACTAATCTTTTTTAAAATATCTGATAATTATACCGATTTCTTTGATTAAAGACATAATATCTTTTAATAGTTCTTAATGGAAGTCATAAAAAGGCTTAATCCTAACATTCGATCTCAAATCCATTCCTGTTTAAGATTTTGTTTTTCCTTATCTTCCCTTCTTCACTCTTTAGCTGCCATCTCTTTTTCTCCCCTTTTCATTTTTGCCATTTTTATGCACCGTTAGAGCTCTTTCTCTCTCTCTCTACTCACTCTAAAGCTTCTCTATCTGCAAAAAACCCATTCAGCCTTCTCGCTCTAAAACACATGCATCGATCTTGGTTGCCAAGGATAGATGAGTAGGGATGGGGGCCTACGACTTCATGGTGATTGCAGCAATGAGAATGGAAGTTGGTGGTGGTGGATGATGGGTGAACTTCCAGTGGTGGCAACAGCAATGAGTTCCCTGATCGGCAACAACAGACGATGACAATTGTCAAAATTACGAATTGCGAAGGGATGAATAATGCTATGCATGGTGGCGGTGCCTTGATCTGCACCTTCGTCAACATTGGATCGTCGCTCCTGTCCAAGTACGGGGACGGGAACTTCAGTGGCTCCAACACCTCCATAAATGGCTGATTTTGATTTTATATAATATATATTAAAGTACAGATTACTTTCTCAAAAAGCATTTTATATTTTTTTCTTTGACAAAAATATTCTCCAAATAGCAAAGCGATCAAAAAATTGGCAAAATGATCAATTTTTTATAAAGTGTCACTAAAAACAATACCATGAGATAAACATGAAAGACAGAGTGGAAAGAGAGAGAGACAGTAGAGTTATTGCGAACTCATAAAAAGAGTAACGAAGGTCCAAATATTTTTATTGGCACGGGTATAATGCATCCGGGTCAATGAATGCGTGCTCTTCCGACTGACCCTATTTCCTGACTAGTACACCAACTCGGAGACTGACCTCAGCATCACCCAATGAGCACTAAACAAAAATCTCCGTCAATCATATTGGAGTGATGAATCTCAACACCTGCAAGACTACCATTGACATCATCTAGTGAACATCAAACTGAAAACACTACCTCAATCATATTTGAGTGATGAATCTCAATTGTAGACTTTGTATATCATCTGCATATTTGACATAAGAATGCTTGGAGTAGCAAAGTTACCGTCAACCGAAATAATAAAAAAATTGGTGAACCATGAATGTAATGTCAGTAATCCTCGCACAAGTGAATTATGGTGTTGACTAAAGAATGAGCCATTTCATTATGTCGTGTTTGATGTCCCAGAATTTTCCATCTTCTTTTGGGGATTGCTATTGAGGCATTCCAGTTTCGCATAGTAGCAGCTGAGTTATGATCACAGAGACATATGGTTGCAAGGCGAGCCATGTAAAAAACCCAAGAGTTTGAAAAACTATTTCTCATAAAGAAAGAAAGAACATTTTTTTTCCAAAAGAACTAATTGTATGCATGTGTGTTATGGTTATGAGATCTGATGTATAAGTCAGAACTATAAGATTTGATAACAAGCTATGACTCAGACTATTGTGTCCACAAACCTCACCACAGCTCAGTGAAGCAAAAGAAAACGACAGGACACTATCATCTACAAGCATGTAGAGACAATAAGTATAACATGAACATTAAACCAGAGAACAAAGATTCCTATTAACACTTGGATATTTCACCTGTCCATTTCAAAGCGGAATCAAGTGAATCCTTTTTACATACCAACCACACAAAACTAACATTGGATTAGTCCTAATACAAGTTAATAATTTTAGCAAAAGACTGAGTGACTAACTGATTCTAGTGCATTTTGTATACCAAACCCATTGGTCACCAATGAAATTGTAGCTTGATAGCATCTCATAGTGATGGCAGATGGTAAATCAAATCATCAGGCTTTCAAACTTTGCAAAATATTTAGATATGAAATACTACGACCACCAAGGAATTCCAGTCATTCTTCTGTTACATTCACCAATTCATACTCAACTAGAGACAGGTTGTTATCCTCTTTAACCACAAAATTCGCCGGCTCAGTGACCTCAATGCGGCCCCATTTGTCAACAGCTAACCTCATAGACCCCTTAAACATGTCAATTTTCGCATTGCGAAGTATCACAGTGGTGTCCGGTTTCATCAGATCAACTGCAGAGGAGAAAGCAATCATCACCACAAAGCAATATAGTAATAAGTAAACCACTTTCCAAAGTGTCTCTACCATTTTCATCCTAATAAACAACGTAGATAAAAAAAAAAAAACAAATAAGCAGCCAAAAAGAAAAGAAGACTGATACAAGCATTCTAACCAACAGAAAATTCCGAGTCTTCAAAAAAACAATCTCAATCAAATTGTTATAATAAATCATAAGCCACCACCAAGACATGGATCATTGATTAATTCTGCTAGACAAAGCTTCTTACTTCTTTTTAATAATAAGTGTTCAATATAAAAGGTAAAGTATGACTTCGGAATGCATGCCGGTACTATGCACTTACATAATGCAAATGAAAGAAAACCAAATACCTATATGAAAATTTGACTTTATGTGGGAAGCTAACAAGACAAAAGCATGGTAAACAAAGATGCTTATAAGAGCCCATAACCACAGCCAGGAATTATGAGCATAATTTGTTTAATAGGTAGGTAGATAAAAAGCATGGCACATCCTTGGACTCATGAACGTGTTACATATCAAATAAAACTATCACAAATTGAATTTAAGACATAAACAAGTTCATTAGTTAATGAGAAATAGTAAAATAATGAAATATATTGCAGGGCTAACAGCAAAAAATTAAACATTTTTGAAAAAATAAGCAGTATACTAATGCAACTTGCCTTCCATGTGTGTTAAACAACACGTCAGTTTTCAATAGCAAATCAATTGAGAGTGTACTACACATTTTTTTTTTATAAGTATTAATGTACTACATAAAAGTTTAAGAAAAGCACACAGGCAGCTATGCATTTAGTCATATACAAAGGGAGGACTTTCACCCATTTAAATGGCTAAATACCCAACAACAGCAAGTTTAGAAGTTCACTGCAACCCCTCATTCTCTTTAAACTTCTAATTCACACAAAAGAAAACTTTAACACGAAATTATTCAAAGTCTTTCATTTTCTGGAAATTCTAATCTGGAACCATGAAAGTCCAATCCATATAGAAATGTGGAGACTTTGTATCTAAGATTTTATTGAGAGAGACAATTTCCAAAACTTCAGAACAGCAGCATTATGCTCTGTTTTGTTAGGAGAAAGGTAAAAGAGAAAATTTTCAACCTCAAAACCCCCCATTTCCCATCGAAATAATATATATGTGTGCGTTGTTACGAATTTCATGGTTCTGCTCGGCAATCAAACAAACGGAGCACTAGGGTCTTCGAATACGCGGAACCCAAAATAGGATGCCAAGCCATAAGCATAGAAGAAACAATAAACATTAAGGTTTTAAGAAAAAAGAATAAACATTAGGATTTTAGGGGTGAGACATGGAGAGAAAAAGATACTTTGATCGTTGCGGGCGGTGAAGAGGATAGTGCCGGTTTCATCGCCGATGAGACACTCGGCGATGCGAGTGCGACCACCACGGTGGAGGATCTGAGACGTTGCCGCGTTGCGGCCTTTATTCTGCAAGACAGTGTTGGAGATCAAGACCTTGACGGTGAGAGTGTGGCCGCTTGTCCCCGGCTTCAGCTGATCCACTTTTATGAACACTGGCTTCCTCATCCCCGGTTTCGATCCACCGCCGCCACTGCTCCCTTGACTTTGTTCTTGCTGTTGCTGAGTCGTCGCCGCCATAGAAAAGAGAGAGCTTTTTCTGGTTGTGTCTTAGTAGCAACGCAACCCCTGACCCTAATTCCGGATAAATTTTAGGGTATTCTTAAATCAAAACGGGACGATGGGCCGGGAAGAGCAATACGTGGCCCAAAACGGTACCGTTTTACTTCTCAAGATAAAAAATAAAATAAAAAAACCACCGCAAACAAGAAATAACCAACTAATATTAGTTGATTATTATTTTGGAGACATGCTCAAAGATGTAATTCATTGGAAAATTAATAACTCTATGACATGATTATTAATAAATTAAAAAAAAATTATATTGATTATTATACAGGAGATATGTCAAGACAAAACACATATATAATTCACTGCAAATATAATAAAATGAGTAATTCTATTTTACTAAATTTTTATTACCAAAATTAATTTATCGTGACAAGATTATATTTAATGTACACGTTTTTATAATTTTATAAATAAATAAATATTGTCATATCATTTCAAAATTTACTTTAAAAAATGTTCTGAGAATGATACTATTTTACTCTAATAAGATTCACATTTGGGTTATATTTGAATTTAATATTTAAGTTGGGTGGATTTTGAAATTTTAAGTCAAATTCACAATTTTTTTTTGAATTTTAGGGGTGATTACCCCTCAAAATGTGAGTTTGGACTTAAATGAGATTATATTTTCTTTAGTCACAGATTTAGTACCCTAAGAATAAAAAATAAAATTTGTTTTAGAATTGTATTAGAATTATTTAGTTTTTAATTTAAATTTATTTTTAATTTCTCTAATTTCTTATTTTATTAAGATTAGTATAGAAAATATAATAATTAGTAGTTTCTTGTTTGAATTATTAGTCTTTATTGTAGTATAATTAATATAAAATATGAGTTTTTATTTCTTAATAAAAATATGAGTATTTTAGCGCTTCAAATATGATGTAATAGGTCATTATCATTATGTTTTTTATCAATAAATATTAATTATGAATTTTGAATAATTATTTTCCCTTGTTTGGGTGAGGAGTCATCATATTATTTAGTTTTTAAGAAATTTGACGTGTTTGATTATCCTTCACTTATATGACTTCATAATTAATATATTTTTAAAATTATTTTATAATATTATTATTAAATATAATAAAACATGTATATAATCGTATTAATCGTTTCAATTTCGTGTTAATCAGTCAATTTCAGATTAATAGATTAAATATATTATTTTCGGATCACGGATCATGAGACACGTTTAATAATCGTGTCAATGTCGGACTAGCTGGATCAACCCAAACACGACATAAATAATAACTGTATTAATCATATTTGACCTGAACACGATTAAACTTAACTTGAAACTTAGTATGTTGGTATCATTTTTGAATCATGTTTACAGTTTATGTCCAATATTACCAGCCCTACTTAAGACCAATCATCTATGAAGACCAGTAACTCAAGTACTCCCTCCGTCCCAAAATAAAAGTTTTATTTGAAAATTTTAACTTTTTAAGAAGTATTATTTTATTATTTTAAAATTATTTAAATTTATCATATTATTTTATTTAATTATAAATCATGTCCATATTAAATATAATAAATAATAGTATTAAAAATTCATATATTAAAAGTACGTTAATTTTTTAAATAAAACTCTTAAAAAAAATAAGACGGAGAGAATTAAATTATCATGGGTGGCCATGGTCTTGCGTAAAGAAAGAGATACCTACTTTGTTTGGAAAAAAAAAAAAAAAAGTCATCCATTTGGACGGTCCTTGATTCTTTGTTGTTAGGATAATCGGTGGTGCGAAAATTCATGAAACAGAAACTCAGCCTGCAAATTCAGTCCACCAACCAAACCAAAGGAAAACACAAAAAGCTGTGTTCAAAATTAATCGAAAAGCCGACATTTTCTCTCATTTTTGAGACCCATGCGGTTGTCTCCTGTCTTGGCCACACATCGCCCGTTCAACCACCCCTCTCTCTCTCTCCATTCTTCTTCGATACAATCGTCATATCTGATCTGAACCTTCCTTAGATCAAACACCAAGAAAAAGTCAATATTACTCTAAAAAATCTTTTAAATCAATAAAAAAATTCAAATCAAAAGCAAGCCACTAGAACAATTTTCTAATTTTTTTCTTTATTCGCGCTGTTCAAGTCTCCCTCTCGCTCTCCCTTTCCCTCCCATGGATTCAGATTTCTGGACCTCTCGCCTTGCGGCCGCCAAACGGCAATTTACGCTGCAGCACCACCATCATCACAACTCCCAGCTAGGTTCGCTTTGCTTTTTTGTTGCTTTTGTTCGATCCGTAACATTTTTATCAATTAAAATCTGTTTTCTTATTTTTTTTGGTGTTTTTGTTTTCAGATCGATTGAACATCGATGATTTCGAGGTTGAAGATGAAGTTCGCCCAGAATTTCCTTGCCCTTATTGTTACGAGGACTTCGATATCGCGTCTCTGTGCTCGCATCTCGAAGACGAGCACTCTTGCGAGTCCAAAGTCACCGTGAGTTTTCTCCTTAGATCGATATATGTATGTATCTATGTATATGTATGTATGGATATGTATCTATTTATATGCAACTTCATCATTTGTGTTTGTACAACTTTACTCACGTGTTTCCTTTTCTGGTTATGTTTTGATTTGCTTTTTGGTTGAAAACGTTTTCATCTAATTGGTTAGTATCATCTTATTAGCTGTATTTTCGGGGGATGTGCGAATTAAAGTTGCAAGTTTTGTTATATGATCCTTTGTTTTTCGCTTCGTTTTCCATTCGTGCACAAAGGTGTATTGTAAATAAGTAAAAGAGAAAAGAAAGTTACTTTGGTGGGTGGGCAAGTTGAGAGGTCACTATCTTGGTTTTGGTTGGTCATACGTAAGCTACACATGTTTGTCGGCAAACAAAATTTAGAAACGTGATCAGGTTATGGTAACTTGTCATGGGAGACACAAATAAGATCAGGCTCTGTGGTTGAATGATGGTGACAAGGAAATAGGAATGATGTCACAGTAAAGTTCGTATACACATAGATACATATGTATATATATAGATATGTATGTATTCTGATGTTCTCTCCCTCTCTTATATTTATTTTTTGTTTTTTTCTTTTGCGGGTGGGTGTTTTGGGAGAGGGGGACAGTTAATGTTCCATGAGTTGCATGCAGATATCCTTTCAGCAATATAATTGTGATGGAATATGAAAGAAGGCTTCTAATTAAATAACGGGTAGTTTTGAAGATGTAAATCCACAAATCATTTGTCATGTTCAAACTGAAGCTGCTGGTTAACCTCACTCAACGATCAAAGGATTTTTGCAACAAGATTATATGGGTATGTAATAGTTGATACTGGATCAGTATTAACGCGTGGTATAGGTACCATGTAATAGATAATTTGAAATTTGCCACCCACCTTCTATTATGGGTTTAAGATCTATAGGTTACATTTTGATACATGTAAAGTTAGGGGTGTCAATTTGTATTATCGTGTCGTGGCAAGGCTTATATATTCGAAAATATGTAATAACCCTAACCCGACACGACCCATTTATTAAACAAGTTACACGTGTCGACACGGTTAACCTGTTTATTTTAATTTTAAATTGTTTAGATGAAAAAATTACATATTTCTTTTATAAGTGTAGATAATTTTCAAGTTCGGTGAACTTCGGACGTGTGACGAAACAAATTGAGAAACCCTTTATAAATGAAAAGGCTAAGAAGCACGGATACGGACACAGAACACGGATATGATACGATACGGACACACAGATACATCAGGGACACGTTGTGATCAGGTTATTTCTCAAAAAAGTAAGACACGGACACATCAGGGACACGTTGAATATATATAAATTTTTATATTTTTTATATGACCATATAATAAAAACCTAATGTTATTTCAATTAAACTTGTCATAAAAACACACAAATTTAAAAAATATTATTAAGATATTAAAATAACAAATTCATAAAATAAAAATTAAAGAATTTTTTCATTTAATCATCAACGTCCATGATTCAAGTGTCCGGACAGGTGTTCGGGAAGTGTTCGAGAGTGTTGGTGTCTAACATTTGTCCGACACGAACACGTGAGACAAAATAGAGTGTCCGTGCTGCTTAGTGAAAAAGTCTGCAAACCTTGATAAACTTTCGATGTGAAATGAATTATTTTTACTAGTATTTTTTTTAATCAAATATGTTAAGTCGTGTTAAACGGATTGACATTACTAAAACCAAACATAATATGTTTATTAATCGTATTATGCATGTTTATAACCAAAATCTATTAATTTTGTGTCAGGTTCGAGTCGTGTTGTCGTGTATTGTCAAAAATTGACACCCCTATGTAAAGAAAAATGTTTGCAAGTGTAGACACAATATGGCATATAAGAGAGTTCATTAGGCAAGGATATCCATACAAGAAAATTGAAACCATAAGAATCCACTCTTTCCCACCTAGATCAATTACCCACTTCCCAAAGTTCCACTTTCATCCTACTTTGCAGTTTATTAAAAAAGCATTATTGATCAGTCAATTCCAAAGAGGAAAGTTTGTTATGTGACAAATAACATAGGTATAAAGGGGTATAAATGGACAGACTTAATAATTACCTATGCCTCCAATAGTCCCTTGAATTTTTTTAGGTTCCATTTGGATTAAGATATTTAATGAATAGATTTGAGTCTATTTTTTATGATGTATGGCTTAATTTGTGTTTTAAGAGGATGCATGAATTAATTTGAAAGTTTTATAAGTGTGAATTTCAAATAACAAGGTGAAAAATTATTTGCAAACTGCACCTAGAAGGATTCAAATGGTACAAGAATACTAATAAAATATATTTCCCTTACTTTACTCTAATATCCCTTTAGGTTTCTCAATCCAACTGTATTAGGCAATCTTCTACATTTGTGAATTCAAACTTTCGAAATCCCTTAACTTCAAATTCACCCATCCAAGTGTACCATTAAAGAATACAAAATTTAGTGACGCTTGTTAAAGCTATTTCAAGGATGGGCAGAAGAGGATACAGGAGATTTCATTTAGGCAAGCCCAAAGAAAGGGAAAAAGGCTTTGCCGAATCAAGTTTTTGTTGCGCGCACACACACAAACAAACTCACATTAAGACATCAAAATTGGATGCTTCAAGAACTGTTGACAGATATGGGAACAATGACTATGACCCAGTTTGTTTTAAGAAATAGTGGAGGTTTGATTTTACTGTTATTTTATTCGTGAGGGAACAGGATTTTACTGGATTTTGCTTAGGTTCCAAATATCTGTTGCATCTTGAAATTCAGTTACTTCAATTTCAGAATCCATGTGCAGAGTTATTCCCACAGCTTTGAAGTGGGTGAAAAATTCACTGTGGGCATGCCTTAGGCTCTCTTTGATTGGGTGGAGAGTGATAGAAAGTGAAGGAAAGAGAAAAAAATGAATTTTTTTTGGAGTTTGGTAACCAAGAAAGAGAAAAATGTATGCAAAAATCGGATACACGTAACGGGATAATTTTTCTAAATAGTGGCTTCTCGTTTCCCGTGAAATTAGTTGTCTTACCACCATGTTCTCACCTTGGCCACTCTTTTTTTCCTCTACGCTTCTATTTTTATTACCCAACTTCTTTTATTTTTTTCATCAACTAGCAGTAAAATTCTTTCAAATTGCAAGTCTTTTTTTTACTTTTCGTTTTTTAAATATCTCAACTCATCTTATACAATAAATTGTTAATACATATGTGTCTATATATAAATATATACAGTAAACAAGATTGGTTGATATATATTTTCAAGTACATAGAGTTTCTTTTTATAATTTTTATATTAATTTCAGCTGTAAATTTTTTAAAAATTTTATATTTTATCTTTGGTGTAATTGTGTTCTTATAGGAATTGTTATCATTATTAATATCGGATTTGTATAGTATATATCTATTTTAGATATTAATATGATTGTTGATAAAATTTATAAGATTAATACATATTAAATTCTTTTGAAGAGATATATATTAATACTCTTTTTATATAAAACAATTGGGAAAAATTATTCTGAATATTTTATTCAATTACACTGCATAAGAGTTTATGCTTTCATCTAACATTCCAAATAGTTAGAAGAATGTGCATTGCTTATATATAATTTGCCCTATGGAAAATTTTAAGTGCATGTTACATAATCCATCTGTTTTAGGCAACCTAATGCATGTAGATATTATAAATTTTAAAATATATAAATATAGGTAATTAGAAAAACAATTTTTTTTTCTTTTCATTTTCATACTTTTCAAACAATATCATCTAATTTTCTTCTAACTTTCTTAATTTTTTATCCATAACCAAACATATACAGGAAAAAATAACTTTCTTTTCTTTTCACTTTCTTTCTAGTACTTTCACTTTTTAGCATTTATTTCTTCCTAACCAAACAGTTACTTGATTTTTGTATGATTTTTCTAATTTACAGTTTTATTTGATTAAACCATGAGCCATTTATTTTTATTGTCGCTGCTTCTATACTTGCAACTATTCTATTATATTAAGGAAAGACGTTAATAGAGAAAGTAAAAAACAACCAAATGTGTAAAAGAATAAAATGGGGTCTGGAACCCTCCTGTTGTGCTTGAATGCCGATATGGGAAGAGTTCTTAAAACAAAACATGGTTGGGCTTAGCTATGAGTTAGCACTATGGTCTTTTATCTTTGTAATTTTTTTTATAGCATTTATCATTGTAAATTTAAAGGAGACATGTCATTCATAGTTTTTGAAAGGGCAAAAGTGTGTGTGACAGACTCAAAGAGGCAATAAAATTGTCAAAGCTGCTATGAGCGAATGAATGGAAATTATGGAAGATGCATCTAATAAGTAGTTAATAGTTCATGCCTCCTAATTTGGGAATACTTTAAGACTTTTGTGGCTTTGTGAAGCTTTGAACAATGTGATAACAAACATGGTTGGATACCAGTTCAAACTCACACAAATAGCTTAAGAAAAAGTCAGCATTGTCTAATCTGTCCAAGGCATTGACTTGACTCAAATGTGTTATGCATGTATTTCACTCTTAAAAATCAATGTTGATGGATGTGCCTTAAATCATTGCTTGCTACCAATGGAAACGACTAGCTTCAATCGTCTCTTCGTGTTGATGAGGAGTGCAGATGGTGCTTGAGTGAGAAGGTGGAAGAGTCGATATAGTATTCAGCACAAATCAAGTTGATGGCTGTGCAGCCACTCTTGCAGTAAAAACTGGCGCAGAGGGAGTGTCACGCCCCGAATTTCTGACCGAAACCCGAGGTGCGACTGACGAACAGAAAGTAAATAAAATAAAAGATAATTAAACAGATTTATGAATTTACGTCAAATTAAATAGAGTTCTTTAATTTTCTAAAAATTTCGGCAGCACCTCCTTTGTTTTTCGAACCTTTTCCCCCTGATAAACACAATACAACATATATATATAACAGTTACAATCCATCCTCACTCGATGGCCACAACTCTATCAAAGTTAAATATACATCACCTACTTATACAATCCATCACGTCTACTCCTACACTTAAACTAAAAGATCACAAATTCATTATTTATTACAATATACAATGTCATTTCCATGCTTTTCAGAAATACACCAATCTTTTATAATGTCTAAATACGCCCCAAGGGCCTAAATACTCTTCCAAATTCATTTCCTCTCCTTTCTCCAAGATTTCATCAAGTCCCGCGTACCAGGAGCTTTTTCTGAAACCTGTGCCCACGAATGGGTCAGCGACAACATGCTGGTATGATATAATACTAATGTAAGAAACAAAACTAAGATCGTGGCATGTGCAAGTGTACAGTTATTTCTATATGGCATTCGATGTCATGATGACAGTATATGAACAATACACAGTATATCGGCAGTATGCGTGACACACCCATGCAACTCTATGCCCACCCATGTCTCATGATACGGTCCTTCCCCGTCGGCATGAGTACCTTGTATGTCTCGCTTCACGGTCCGGAATCCGTCAGGCAGGCGAGTACCTATTGGCCGATTTTGGGTTTTTCACCACAGGATCTGCACCCTCATAATGCACCAGCACCTCGTGCTGACCCACACCATGCTTTCAAGAAATCACACGATGCCAATATGCCATGATTTCGTCGTGCAATGATACAGTTCAAATGAAACATCTCTTTCATAAGCATATGCAACATGCTTTAAATAATGCATCACATTTAAGATTAACAATAGCATTTAAATTACAAGATTTCACCCATAAATCTACGTGTCATGCTCGATCAATCCCAACACTTATACAATTCTACATGTCGCAATATCAGCGATCCTTTTAAAACATAAATCACATATGATGACAACTCAAGAAGTAAATCATAACACCCACAGATTCATAAAGAACACATAAGCATATAAACAATCAAATTCTAAGTGGTTTCCTAATAGCAATTACGCATGGAGAACATTCAATCATCTTATCAAATACTCCTAAGCTTAATCTCATTTCTCACATTAGTAAAATATCATACCTGATAGGGTTGGTCACAACCCTACTAAGCGGTGTGCACTATGCGATCCAATCAACCCGTAAGTAACTTAGTCCTCCAATGGAATCATGTCAAGCTTATGCTTATCTCTACTCAGCCAATCTTTGGAGAATTTGCAGTCAAGCGTGAACCAAACCCTCGTGCATCCCGAGTTTGAGGTTGCTCTCCAGTCCAAGGTTCAGCAGTTGAAGAAAACACACCCGCAGGTTGATCGAGTCGGCCAACCGTTTTAAATCCAGTTTCATCAGCTTCTTCAGCCTTGGCCCTATACTTAAATTGGATAATCGAAGTACTACGTACATTCCTCACCGTGCCATCATAACAGATAACAACATCCTGAAGGATGGCCATTAAGTTTTTGAATAAAGTTCCAGGCTCAGTCAACCGTCTAGATGAACGGACAATAACTTCTCTTGCTTGAAATTGAGTGAGCCATCTGCACTCGAGTTTGCATCATTAAACTCAGTCCATCTTGAACAGCAGGTGCTGCAGCACTCCTGCAGTGTTCACACTCACCAACTATTTGAAATTGGAGCTCAAACCATCCAATACCAAGCATGACTCACACTTAACCTTTCAATTCTTCATAGTAATCATAAACCGACAAGCTATACAAAAACAACACCTCTTGACCTAACGTAGTTTTGCCCCTGACAAAATTCCAATTTGATTCTCAATTTCCGATCTGCACCTGAACCATTCCACCAGTTCAATCGCTACTAACATACGTACTCATAAATACCACCCCGTTCCATAACTCCCTCTTCATCTTCACATTACAAGTGACCATCCGTACAAATCAATTTCCCTTCAACAAACCAACTACAAGGAGGTTCAACAAAGCAACAAGAAATCGACACTTGATCGAACCTCCTGAGACAATCCGTCCCATAACTCGTATTTGAATCCCAATTCCCAACTTCACCTCCAAACATAGGCGCGGTTGGGTCAACAAAATCAGACCGAACCATTTTCTGTTACCTTTCAATCATCCAAACCCAAATCCTGCAATATCCCCACACCTGCTGCCACTATACACACGCAGCAACGACAACCGAGCCCCCCGACAGAAACCACAAAACAAACAGGGCAGTCGACCCTCAATTCAAATCACAAACCACAAACCTTACACAAGCATTACCTCCAAACACCGACACAACCGGATCAATAAACCCAACCACGGCCATGACCGAATCAGCAATCCAATTCAGCCAACACCTTCCGAAAATCTCAGGAAATCAGAATAACTCCCATTCATCATAGCAACCGAAACGGAAAAGAAAAAGATAGAGATAGAACCCGTCCTTCCTTTCCGAACCAAATTGCTCCACTCTCCTGCCCTGCGTCGAACCCAGACAGCCACACACACACAAACCGCAACACAATCAAGCCCCATATATATACATATATATATGTCTACATATATCCACGCACAAGCTTCACAACACGGTGATTATATATATATATATATATATATATATATATACATATACCTCTGCACTGCTACTAGATTCAAACAACCCAACGGACTGATTTAGCCGCAAGGATCTCGGCTTCGAAGCCCAACCGTACTGCCGTTACTCCTCCTTCTTCTTCCCGAACTGCCATACACCACAACCGTGGCTACTTCCAATACACAATACACTGCTTCGCCACCTCTGGAAGTCCCAAAATCCATCGCCAAGCCGTCGCAAATCCGTCGCAAATCCGTCGCAGACCCGTCGCACTCCGACGCGAGCGTGGACACGCGAGACGCGATGGCCGTCGACCAGATCTCCCCCCTCGCGACCACCGCCGTCCGCAGCCCCGTCCATTTCACTCTCGCGACCACCGCCGCCTCTTCTTCTCTCTTCTTCCCTCTCTCTTTTCCCCCTTTCTCTTTTTCTCTCTTTTCTTTTCTTCCTCCCCTGTTCTTCACGCGACCTCAGCCGAGACTTGCACGCCCCTTTTCTCTTCCTTTCTCTTTTCTCTTTTCTTTTTCTTTTATTCATTTTCCACCACACCCATATATATATATATATATATATATATATTATACCATACTTTATATTTTATTTATGTATACTATTACACATTTTTATTTTTTATTTTATTTTTTTTTTTTCATATATTAATTTTGAATGTAAATAAAGTTGGTATAAAGCTGGCTCAATATCAGTATTATTTGTTTTGACGTCTCTGGGTGTCCGTTCGCGTCTTATGTCATTTTTATTATTTATTTATTTATTTTTTTTTTTTTTTTTCAAAATTAAATTAATTAGAAATTTAGGACATTCGCAGTGTTCTAATAATAAAAAAAAATTTTATCCCAAATTTTCGAATCTTTACATCCTTCCCTCCTTAAAGAAATTTCGTCCCGAAATTTAAAATTATGCATCTCCTTGATAAGATAATAAAAGATCAATTCAAAATGCATTGTAGCACGGAGACGTGCAGCCTTACCTATGGATCATTCACCTCCCCCTCAGCCAGGCGATGTGAGACGACTTATCACCTTCTCCCTCCCCCCTTTCCGGCTCAGCCACTCCAGGCAGGCAGGGTCCCTCGGCCCGCGCCTCCACACTCCCTGCTAGGGTCTGGTTCCGATCCCATCCGTAACGACTCACTCCACATGGCACAACACATAATGAAATCTTCAAAACACATTGGCCTATCACTGCCAATCTTCCCTATCCATCCGGGCATCACAACCCATCTCAATAACTCAACACAAAAAAAAAATAAAGAAAATTCCTCAATGATTATTAGGACACCACAAGGTTCCTTACTATTTGACAAATTTCGAATTAAGTCACGAAATCACCTAATGATTTATCACAATGGCATCAACACATCGCCCGTATCTCAATGTAACTCAATAATCCAATCTTCTTCAAGTACTATATTCACCCACAAGACATCAATACCATAATCTTAAAACAAGGTCATCATCGTCCACCCTAGTCTATATATAACCGAGACTAAGTGTCATGCATCAATAAAATTAGCCTATTCATTTCTAGCCTATATGTGTTAACTAAACATTCGAATGAAGGCAACATAGTCTATGCATTCCAAATACAAAATTTAAAACAACATATCAAGGTTCGAGGAAGACAAAACATTAGAGGAAATAAAAAGAATATCTCAATTCCTTCTAAGATTGTTTCAACTCATCATTGTTCTAGTCAACATCTCAAATAAAGTCTCATAACAATAGGGATTTTCAGTGAAACTCGTCACTAATTCCAACTATGAATATACGTCAATCCTTAATCACATGTACCCAAAACACATGTATATATATAAATAGAATAAACAAACAACATTCAGTGTCTAACACGTAGCTTACCACATCAGCACTCAAGTATAAAATCCATCCAAGAATATACACATACATAAATAAGCACACCACCTGCCACACAGGTAATTAGGTGTACATCCAGCCCTATGGATATCTAGGCTCACAGCCTATATCACAGACAACGAGTTCAAATTCTACCTTTTAATTTCACTTAGCCTGTTACGTAGATATAAACATCCAGTCTCAGCTCCTCACTAAACAAGCATACCACATGTCACACACATTTCACATACTAAAACCACCGTACTTAACCCAATCACGTAATCCCAACCAGTCCAATCAAGTCGAGGTCTAACCTCTCCTATCTCGTAATGAAGCCCACCCCAGGAGGATCCACGGATACCCTGTGAAATAAAGAAGAACATCTCCCTCAGGAGTACACACCGTCATTCTCCTCCTGTAGTAGTCTATACTCGTCCACAAACGTAAATAACTGATCTATCCTCAATGTAATACCACGACTAGACACGTCAAGTAGGATGAAGTCAAAAGAAAAGATGTAACCAGCTATCTCTACCGAGCAATATCTACAGATCCTTATCAGTATCCCATTATCTCAACTGGTGAACCCTACGATGGTGGAACAAAGCAATCATCACAAGCCCCTGAATAAAGTAAAATCTCCCAAGTGTAATATTCATTATCCAGATCCAGACAACATAAACATTTACAACTTAATCCAAACCAATCAGATTCATTCGCGACCTTTAACTCGATATACAATTTCCTCCAAAACAACAATCAATGCTTACCCCGTATTCAATCATGATTCTGAATCAACCTTATAAACTAAGTTAAAACTAGGCTCATAACCGACCCCTCAATTTGGCCCAACTCATACAACTCATTATTTTTCACAAGGCCTACATTATAAGTTCATTAGATCAGCTCGCTATTCTCTTCGCATCTAGCGTCGATCATCTCATAAAACTAGGTAAGACAATAACAGTCATCACTAGGTTACTTCCACAGTCCGCCACAGTATAACTAATCTCAATTAAATAAAGAAATCATCAAAACCCCTAACTTTTTGATTCGCCTTCGTATTCCAATTCAATACTCATCCTATGCACGAAATCAATATTCGATTACATCGTAATCTGAATTAACCCACAACAATAGTTTCCAAACCCCTCATGTCCTCACAATTCACCTTAGACAAAAGATCATTAATTATCGCCTGACAATCTAACACATCTTACAAACACGCTTGCTTAATTAACACTTATATAACTCAAGTCAATCATTTACACCCGTTAGTCACATTAAACAATGAACACTGATTTCTAACACATCCTTTCACAATGAAGGAATTCATTTAAACAATGTAACTTTCACACTCTCAAGTCACGCTAGTATTCAACTAGCCCACCAACACTCAGCCCTAAGCGAATGCTATTCAAAAATAATGTATTTCTCCACCAACGAGTTTAACACAAGAATATCTCTCTATCCACTACCCAGTCCATACACAAAAATCTTCACAAGTTTAAATTCTTATTTTAGCATTTTAAGGTCTTATGTGTCTTTTTATTTATGGTTCTCTACTTCATTGGTATGTGTTTAATTAAGGCTTTTATAATTCTTTCATTATTTCTTACTTATATAACTAGGTGATAACCCTTCATGGATCACAACTCCTTTTGTTACTGGCTGATGGGGCGCCATCCATCAACTGTAACGCAAGACCTGAAACCAATCCAGTCTGTATAAATATCATAGTCATAGTACTATACTCCATGAATATCGGGTACTAGCCTAGCATACCTATACATATATATAATAACACAACCAACCAAATAAATAACTAGGTCTACAGTCTATCCCATAATTAACTAGGCATACGGCCTACCGTATAGATAACTAAGTGTACAACCTACATTTCAAATAACTAGGCATACGGTCTACCTCATAAAATATACGGTCTATCACATAGACATGTGTTTCTAACCTTAGTCAACTATTATATCAAGCCATTGCATACTCTCAGTCAATCGGGAAATCCAGTATATTGCATACCAAGGTAACACGTGCACATAAAACCTACCACCCAAACTAGTCCAAATAACTTTAAGGCCTAAACTTCTCCCCATGTTCAAAACATTAGATCACCCATCATGTTATCAGACACGGTCATACCAATATGCACATCGTCCATATCATACACCACACTGCATCAACTCACGTAATCACACATCATAGTATATCATCAGCTAACATCTAATCGTAACAAGTCATGCACCCAATAAAATAACCACATAACACTCAAATCCTACCACAAACCACCGATAGCTTGCACTAAGTCAAATGTTCTCCTTAAAGGTCCCATGGTGTTCAACAACACCTATTATCGCCAAGTATTCCCAAATTTGACTCTAATACTTAACTGTCAAAGTCCACACATTATACAAGGTTTATACAAACTCCCAACCATACGTCATAATCCCATTGTGTTCAACAACACCCCACAGTCTCTAGGTATTCGAACCTATGCTCTGATACCACGTTGTCACGCCCCGAATTTCTGACCGAAACCCGAGGTGCGACTGACGAACAGAAAGTAAATAAAATAAAAGATAATTAAACAGATTTATGAATTTACGTCAAATTAAATAGAGTTCTTTAATTTTCTAAAAATTTCGGCAGCACCTCCTTTGTTTTTCGAACCTTTTCCCCCTGATAAACACAATACAACATATATATATAACAGTTACAATCCATCCTCACTCGATGGCCACAACTCTATCAAAGTTAAATATACATCACCTACTTATACAATCCATCACGTCTACTCCTACACTTAAACTAAAAGATCACAAATTCATTATTTATTACAATATACAATGTCATTTCCATGCTTTTCAGAAATACACCAATCTTTTATAATGTCTAAATACGCCCCAAGGGCCTAAATACTCTTCCAAATTCATTTCCTCTCCTTTCTCCAAGATTTCATCAAGTCCCGCGTACCAGGAGCTTTTTCTGAAACCTGTGCCCACGAATGGGTCAGCGACAACATGCTGGTATGATATAATACTAATGTAAGAAACAAAACTAAGATCGTGGCATGTGCAAGTGTACAGTTATTTCTATATGGCATTCGATGTCATGATGACAGTATATGAACAATACACAGTATATCGGCAGTATGCGTGACACACCCATGCAACTCTATGCCCACCCATGTCTCATGATACGGTCCTTCCCCGTCGGCATGAGTACCTTGTATGTCTCGCTTCACGGTCCGGAATCCGTCAGGCAGGCGAGTACCTATTGGCCGATTTTGGGTTTTTCACCACAGGATCTGCACCCTCATAATGCACCAGCACCTCGTGCTGACCCACACCATGCTTTCAAGAAATCACACGATGCCAATATGCCATGATTTCGTCGTGCAATGATACAGTTCAAATGAAACATCTCTTTCATAAGCATATGCAACATGCTTTAAATAATGCATCACATTTAAGATTAACAATAGCATTTAAATTACAAGATTTCACCCATAAATCTACGTGTCATGCTCGATCAATCCCAACACTTATACAATTCTACATGTCGCAATATCAGCGATCCTTTTAAAACATAAATCACATATGATGACAACTCAAGAAGTAAATCATAACACCCACAGATTCATAAAGAACACATAAGCATATAAACAATCAAATTCTAAGTGGTTTCCTAATAGCAATTACGCATGGAGAACATTCAATCATCTTATCAAATACTCCTAAGCTTAATCTCATTTCTCACATTAGTAAAATATCATACCTGATAGGGTTGGTCACAACCCTACTAAGCGGTGTGCACTATGCGATCCAATCAACCCGTAAGTAACTTAGTCCTCCAATGGAATCATGTCAAGCTTATGCTTATCTCTACTCAGCCAATCTTTGGAGAATTTGCAGTCAAGCGTGAACCAAACCCTCGTGCATCCCGAGTTTGAGGTTGCTCTCCAGTCCAAGGTTCAGCAGTTGAAGAAAACACACCCGCAGGTTGATCGAGTCGGCCAACCGTTTTAAATCCAGTTTCATCAGCTTCTTCAGCCTTGGCCCTATACTTAAATTGGATAATCGAAGTACTACGTACATTCCTCACCGTGCCATCATAACAGATAACAACATCCTGAAGGATGGCCATTAAGTTTTTGAATAAAGTTCCAGGCTCAGTCAACCGTCTAGATGAACGGACAATAACTTCTCTTGCTTGAAATTGAGTGAGCCATCTGCACTCGAGTTTGCATCATTAAACTCAGTCCATCTTGAACAGCAGGTGCTGCAGCACTCCTGCAGTGTTCACACTCACCAACTATTTGAAATTGGAGCTCAAACCATCCAATACCAAGCATGACTCACACTTAACCTTTCAATTCTTCATAGTAATCATAAACCGACAAGCTATACAAAAACAACACCTCTTGACCTAACGTAGTTTTGCCCCTGACAAAATTCCAATTTGATTCTCAATTTCCGATCTGCACCTGAACCATTCCACCAGTTCAATCGCTACTAACATACGTACTCATAAATACCACCCCGTTCCATAACTCCCTCTTCATCTTCACATTACAAGTGACCATCCGTACAAATCAATTTCCCTTCAACAAACCAACTACAAGGAGGTTCAACAAAGCAACAAGAAATCGACACTTGATCGAACCTCCTGAGACAATCCGTCCCATAACTCGTATTTGAATCCCAATTCCCAACTTCACCTCCAAACATAGGCGCGGTTGGGTCAACAAAATCAGACCGAACCATTTTCTGTTACCTTTCAATCATCCAAACCCAAATCCTGCAATATCCCCACACCTGCTGCCACTATACACACGCAGCAACGACAACCGAGCCCCCCGACAGAAACCACAAAACAAACAGGGCAGTCGACCCTCAATTCAAATCACAAACCACAAACCTTACACAAGCATTACCTCCAAACACCGACACAACCGGATCAATAAACCCAACCACGGCCATGACCGAATCAGCAATCCAATTCAGCCAACACCTTCCGAAAATCTCAGGAAATCAGAATAACTCCCATTCATCATAGCAACCGAAACGGAAAAGAAAAAGATAGAGATAGAACCCGTCCTTCCTTTCCGAACCAAATTGCTCCACTCTCCTGCCCTGCGTCGAACCCAGACAGCCACACACACACAAACCGCAACACAATCAAGCCCCATATATATACATATATATATGTCTACATATATCCACGCACAAGCTTCACAACACGGTGATTATATATATATATATATATATATATATATATATACATATACCTCTGCACTGCTACTAGATTCAAACAACCCAACGGACTGATTTAGCCGCAAGGATCTCGGCTTCGAAGCCCAACCGTACTGCCGTTACTCCTCCTTCTTCTTCCCGAACTGCCATACACCACAACCGTGGCTACTTCCAATACACAATACACTGCTTCGCCACCTCTGGAAGTCCCAAAATCCATCGCCAAGCCGTCGCAAATCCGTCGCAAATCCGTCGCAGACCCGTCGCACTCCGACGCGAGCGTGGACACGCGAGACGCGATGGCCGTCGACCAGATCTCCCCCCTCGCGACCACCGCCGTCCGCAGCCCCGTCCATTTCACTCTCGCGACCACCGCCGCCTCTTCTTCTCTCTTCTTCCCTCTCTCTTTTCCCCCTTTCTCTTTTTCTCTCTTTTCTTTTCTTCCTCCCCTGTTCTTCACGCGACCTCAGCCGAGACTTGCACGCCCCTTTTCTCTTCCTTTCTCTTTTCTCTTTTCTTTTTCTTTTATTCATTTTCCACCACACCCATATATATATATATATATATATATATATATTATACCATACTTTATATTTTATTTATGTATACTATTACACATTTTTATTTTTTATTTTATTTTTTTTTTTTCATATATTAATTTTGAATGTAAATAAAGTTGGTATAAAGCTGGCTCAATATCAGTATTATTTGTTTTGACGTCTCTGGGTGTCCGTTCGCGTCTTATGTCATTTTTATTATTTATTTATTTATTTATTTTTTTTTTTTTCAAAATTAAATTAATTAGAAATTTAGGACATTCGCAGTGTTCTAATAATAAAAAAAAATTTTATCCCAAATTTTCGAATCTTTACAGGGAGACATACCAAGAGATAATGGAGCATTGTAGGCACACCACTATCTGGAATATTACCTATTTTATTACACTTCCTAAGGTAAGATTGGTATATGCATCGGGTAATGATTCAAATATTCAAATTCTGGAGTTTGGAACCTGCAACATGTGCAAAGAAGCACAATTTTCTGTCCATAGTGGGCAACTCCTTCATTGTCTTATCCCGTTGCTTGCTTACTGGATATTGGACATGCAACAGCTCTCAGCCTTCACTTCTTAGTGATGGTTGCCCGAGTTGCCTGACGAAATTCCCTTAGTTCCCTTTTCACTCTTGTATGCCTTATAGGGAGGAACAATGGATTGTCAGCTCTTCTTATTACATGGTCTGCTTTTGGTTCCAACATCTTCACAGGCAAACACTTTAAGTTGACCACATTCTTCCCTTTTCATCTTGTCTTTTCCAAGCTCATAGTCATTGCATGCTTGTGGCCTTTTTTTTTCTCTCTTTCTTTGTACCCAAATAAATGGGCGAACATAGTGACATGAAGGGAAATGGCTTTATCACTTAAGAATGACATCTTCAACACCTCCAAGGTATATAGGCCTTTTGATATTTAAACGGTTAAACATTGATTAAGACAATTCATATTGTATGTTGTTCATTTATCAGTCTGATTGGGTCAAGATGGTCAAAAGAGAATCAATTATTACCCTGAAAAAGGGGAGGGGATTTTGGGGGGGGGTTGAGAATAAAGAAAAGTGAATAACTTCTTGCCTTTTCATTGTGGTTTTTTTATTTGTTGTCCTAAGATTGACTAATAGCAGTAAACGTGAACCAATTTCTTGTTGCAGAACTCTCAGAGTACATGCACTTATTTTGCAGGTTTGTCCCATTTGCTCTGTTAAAGTTACAAGGGAAATGTTAAGTCATATCACACTGCAACATGGACACTTATTCAAGATATCCTTTGAAATGGATGTATCATTACTGTGTATTTTCCTGTGAAGCAGCTTTAAACAGTATGCTCACCTTGTGACCTTGTTTGATTCCTGTTGAAGTTTTCTTTAACTGAAGATTACTTGCAGAGACGACGTAAATTACGTAGAGTTGCAATTCCCAGCAGTCAGGCACTGTCTCTCCTGGGTAGGGATCTTCGTGAGGCACATCTGCAGGTGCTTCTAGGAGGTGGAGGATATCGGTCAAACAATGCAAATTCATCTAGTGTAGTCAGTGATCCATTCCTTTCATCCCTTGTTTTGAACTTCCCTGCATCTGAAGCGGAAGAAATTTCAAAATCAGTGGTATCCACTGCCGAGGACATTTCTATAAAGAGTGTGCCACCACCACATATATGGAAATCCAAGTAATGGATCAATTACTTCTTCCTCCTTTTTATTTTTCTTTTGATAGAGAGAGCCTTTGCTTCTGATCCATTTCTTAATGCTTTATTTGTTTGCTTTATATTAGTTATTTAGTTTTCACTCAAGCATTACATAGGGTGTTTCTCCACCCAGCATTACATGATACTCTTGTGCAGACGTTGCGCATAGAGGTTATGGACAACCTTTATTGCCATACGAAAAAGCGAGGCACTTCTAAAGGGTTGTGTCGATGTTGGACACATGACGGACATTGACATTTATTGGACACTCCTAGACACGTCTCTGACCCATCTTAGTGTGTTCATATTTAAATTAGATTGTAAGTTACAAGCTTCATGCGCAGTCATAGAATATTAGATTTATGTATTATGAGTTAGAATTGTCCTGTATATATACGGATAATCTATTTCTTTGTTGTTGTGTCCTCATTGTGCCCACATTCTACTTTCCTACATGTCAATGTGTCCATGTTTATAATAGATTTACATGGGCTAGGCCTCTCGGGTTCTTTGTTTATAATATATTTACATTTACTGGAAAAAAAAAAAAAAAAAAAAAACATGACCATGTTGTGTTCTGTCCACATCTATGCTTTATAGTTTCCACCCAAGATACAACCCATTTTCTTTAGGTTTAGCTCCCATCTCAGGGGCCACTTACCTATCAAAAAAAAGATCAGTAGTGGATCCATCGTATTAAATAACGGCCGTTACGTTACGTATCGATTTTTTGACTCTCTAATACTGATATTGACTGATATATCGATACCATTACAGGCCGTTACAGAACCGTCATGAGACTGTTACATCTATTTTATGTTTTTTTTTTTTTTTCAATTTTTTTATTTTTGTTTTTTTTTTTTTCTACAAAATTCTTATTATTTTCATTTTTACAACATTTATATACAAGAGAGATACTTAACAAAATAATCCAAAAAAATTTGAAATAGGTTACCAAAACATTCGGGTCAATACAAACTCGAAAAGACCTCTTGGCCTCAAAATTTTTAATTTTTTTTTTATTCCATAATTAATCAATTGAATTGATTTTCATGCTTATAATTATTTTTTATATTATTCTTTGTAATGCCACTCAAATTAAATGATATTTCTTATTAATTTAACTTTAAAATATCTTCTTAAGTGTTATTTATATAAAAAAAATCTTTTTAGGTGTTAGAAAATTAAAAATTAATAGTAAAAAAGATTAAAATGTGATGATTGTAATCAAGATATGTGTATCAATGACTTTTATGAGATTTGTTAGTATTTGAAAAAAATTCATAGTTACGGTTTTCGATTCTGTTATGAATGACCCAATACTCCCGATACTGTTACACCACGACCGCGACCGTGATTTAAATCTAGGGGTGGATCTAGACTATGGACTTTAGGGGGGCAAAAAATCAAAATTTAAAATTTAAGGAGATTTTTAGTGAAGATATAAAGATTTTAGGAGGGCAAATTCTAATTTTTTTACAAAATTCTTATTAAATTAGGGGTAAAAAACTAATTTTTTAAAAGTTTGGGGGGGCCATTGCCCCCTGTGGGATACATGTGGCTCTGCCATTGAAAAAGATTATACCAGATGATGAAAGGATATAATAGGCAACATTCCTACTTATCAATAAATAAATGATAATAATAATAATAGGCAACATTCCTGGCCATAATAGTACAAGCCTGCAAGGGCGATGCCTGTGATTGAGGATGTAGTCAACTGAAAGATGTGAGTTTAATGATCTTTAAAGGGAAATTTGCATCATAGATTCATAGTTTATCCTCTCTTTTTATGATTCTGATTTTACTTGGCAAATATTAGTAAAAGTACTTTATTAATTGATTATTGGTAGTTCCCTATTCCAACTCATTCCATGCTGCTTACATTAATTAAAAAAATATTGTATTCTGATAGCCTTGAGTCCATCAGCAATCATTTAGAGATTCTGCATACTTGAAGTATCTGCTCCAAAACATTTTTAGACAAGATCATTGTTTTCATGCATGTTGGGGCACATGGTATTTGATATATCATGGAACCAATTGAGTTACTACTACTCATGTTGAAGCACTTGCCAGTCATATTTGATTACCTGAGCTCCTGTAAACACTGCCCTTTAAATCTTACTTCTCTCTCTCTCTCTCCCCACTTTGCAGTTTTGATCCGTCCTTAAGTTACGAAGAGAGGCAAAAAAGGATGAGACAGGCTGCTGGAAGAGCTGCTTTCATTCAAGACCTGCTCACCTCAACTCTGTTAAGCGAGTAGTGGAAGCAGTAAGTTATTACAATATAATGTTTAAATTGAGTTACGCAGAAATTCTGATAAAGGGGCAATTTTGGGTGGGGTTTTAATGGTTTCACATTGTTCAACAACCCAATGCATGCCTCATTTGGCTGTTTTTTTATTGAAGCAGCACTAGTGAGTGCTTAATCATAAAATCCATCTTTTAGAGCTTCTCTCCACCAAAGCTGTACTAGTTTCTCAAGAAAAGATGATTTTCTTGTTTATGGGGGGCAAAAAAGCTTATGGCATAGTTGTTATATTGCAAGCTATATACCCTTTGAAAGCAAAGCAATGGATGGAATCTTGTGGTCTGGTTGGTTACCATTAAAGGAGAGAAAAATCTGGAATCCACATTTTGTTGAACAATAACTCTGAAAGAATTTATGATTTGGAAATAGAAATGTGTTTTTTTTCCTTCTCCTCTTTGTTGGGGCGGCCAAAACACAAGCTGCTTCAAGTTCTATGATGCAGGTAGAGTTCAAGTGTGTTTTCCTATTGTTCTTTTGTTTCCCTTCGTTTCATTTATTGCTGTTTTATTTGTTGAAACAAAAAAGAAGCAAAGGCAAAAAGGAGGTCATATTAGTCAGTCAGTCAGTCTTGCTATCCTTTTTTTTTTTCAAGAAATAAATTTTATTTGGACAGTGGGTCCACAAACAATTGTATGATTTCTATGACAAGCTTCAAATTAAGGCATATTAGGTGACAAAATAATTTTGAATTTTAGAGTTTTTGAAGAAAAAAATATTTGCCGAGGTTGAACAATGATTGAGGGTAATAAAAGAATTCATGTTTATTTGTTTAATCTAGTATTTTTTTGGGTAACCCAGAACTGCTCTTACCAACTGCAATTTCTGGGTTGCGCGACCAGGTTATAAACTGGAGAGCTTTTGGGATGCTCTTATGGGAGCCCATGGGTGTTCCCAACTGGTTATTGCCTTTGATGGGATTTGAATTTGAAAGTTCGGTGTGTCGAGCACCTACCTCAGAGTCGGTTACCATCTCGGCTAAGCCCTTGGGGTTTGTTTAATCTAGTTATAAACATACATTTTAACACATTGATCTGATGTTCATATACTTGCTTGATTTGATACTTAAATTACAGAACTTTTCTTTTTGTTCTGGACTGATTAGTTGGGACATCGAGATGGACATGGTAAAACATCAAGTTGTCTAAAAGAGTAGGAACCTTACAGATTGGTAAGCAAGTTACTTCTTGTGAGAAGTTTGAAGTTCCATTTACTGGGAAAATCTTGTCATACAGATTACAAATTAACTGTGGTTGCAAAATCAAAATCAGTCTTATATGCTTTGTATTCACATCCCAATTTGACTAGTGATGAACTTTGTTGAAGTGATACCCCTTGATCTGATGGATTGTTTGTCATGTCCAAGACATTCTGAACTGGTGTTTGATCAAATGGTCAGGATTCAATACAAATACCCTTTTTCTTCTCTTTTTTTTTTGAAGTACACGAGGAGGAAGAATTTCTACTTAGGTGTGTGTGGTCATGTGCTAAGTCTCAAACTTGAATAAGAAGACTTTGCTATCTCGGAAAGGACCTCCCTCTCGATACAGACCTTTAAATGTAGAGAAGTAACGTATTTTTAATGTCAGATTCTTGTTCTACCCGGTAAAATGGGCTTGCTATTAGAATATAAAATTAAATTATATAGGATTCGGTTGGCATTAGAATATTTCACTTTGTTAATGAAAGTTGGTGCAATAAAAGCATGAATTTTTTACCAAATCTATGTGGTTCGAGTTTGATTTAATCTGACTCACGTACATAGATTTTTACTAATTTATTACATTCAAGTTCAATTTCAAAGGTAAATTTTTAATGAAATTACATATTTAAGATGTGAGTTTGAAATCATATATTAAAGATACAATTTTAAACTAACAAAGATTTGAGAGTTATCTCAGATTTTTACTAGTTTGTGTAAGTCGTTTCAAATCGTTATTGGTTTAAAATAGTTTCTTCAATATGTGATTTTAAACTCCCATCTTAAAGATGCGATTTCGTTAAAAAATTGACTTAAAAATATATATTGAAGATACGATTTTAAAATTTATATGAATTTGATAAATAAATAAAAATTTATGTGTCGAATTAAATAAAAAAATAACCTTACTAGGATTTAGAAAAAAAATTCATAAAAGCATAATGGGCATAGAGAGAGTGCTTCACATGGAAACCCAAATCAACCTAATACATTTAATTTAACTGATTTAAGCTTTCACATAACTCTTATTTTCGTAAGATCATTTCATACAAATACATGTTATTTTAAAAAATTAAACTATTGTTAAATATAAAAAAATTGCTTGTTATTTTATTAGACATTAATATGAAAAAAAATTAAATTAGTATAGATAAAATTTTAAAATTAGAAAAATTGAATTAAAAACTTAACATTTCATTTTGGTGTAATTTTAAAAGGTCAATAAAATATGTTTAGAAAATTTTAAGTTATTCAAAATATGTTTAGAAATATATAGTTTGAATATTTTAATTAAGCAATAAGATCGTATAATTTAGTTTAAGTTTCAACAATTTGAAATGAATTATAAAGAAACTTAAAATACTAGATAAATTTGAATAAATACAATATAATTAAGAGTATTTCATGTATCAAGTTGGATTATAAAGTCAGTACTTAATCAAAGTGTTTATCATTTTTTTTACAAATTAATCACATTAAAATTTAATTAGATTTTGTCTCTTAAAATAAAAGTGACGTGGCATTATTGGTGATTAGAAGGACGTGGAGTTCATTATCTATTTACTATGCGCAGCACTTTTTAATATTGGCGAGATTCGATATTTTGCAAGCTAATTGGGTCATGCCAGTGCGTGATTCACGTGCCAAAGTTTCCAATTTCTCAAGTGTTAGTAACATTTTTCATTTATTTTTTCATAAAAATAGTAAATGAGAAATTTAAGAATTTAAAAAAGTTTAAAATAAGCGGGAAAAAAATTTAATATTTTGAGTGTAATTTTAATAAAATTAAAAATACAAATGGAGATTGAAAAGTAAGAATTAATAAAAAATGAAAAATTTTGTTATCTAAATTCATTTATATAAAGAGGAAAAATTGAAGATAATGTTACTTATAAAATTATAAAATAGCATAAGTTAGTGGAGAAATGTGTTTGGTGTATTGTGTGATCAATATATATTTTTAAAATTGAAAGATAAATTTTATAACATAATTATTAAACTAACGATGTTGTATGGAACATAATGTTGGATAGTTAAGAGATAACATATCAATAAAATAAGTGTAGTCGAAATGAGAATACTGAGATGGATATATAATAAGACAAAAAAAAAAGATAGAATTAAAAATAAATACATTCATGAGATAATAGGAATAACTAAGGATGACAATTTGACTCACTCCTAATGGGATGGGTATGAGTGTTCATAAACGAAGTCGGAAGATGGTCACCTGACTGACTCTGTCCCGTTTATATATTAATTTTTTTTATCACTAAGATATATTATTTTTATCAATAAATCATGCTATATAAATTGAGTTTTAAAATTTCTTATATTAAACTCGTATTATTAATACATATATTTGTAATTAGGGGTACCTAACTTAGGTGAAACTAATTAATTTATTAATCAGTTTAATTTACAAGAAACCCTTCAAATTCCAAGCTAATATTTATTACCAATGAATGCTCGTCAAATTAGCAAAATGTATAAATCTCACAATGAACTAGAGTAGTAAATAAATTTTCCCAAATTCTCATATATTATCACAATTCAGAAAAAGGGTTTTGAAGATAGTAGGTAAAACCCTTTTAGACCTCTAAATCTCCACTGTCATATGCATATTAGCAATCCATAATGAAATTAACATTACATGCAAATAATGGACCTCTTTATTCAAATGACATTCTCTAATCCTAATTGTAAAATCTGTATATTCAATTATTTAACAAATTTCTAGATTTTTGTTGATATAATACTTCATTTTGTATTGTGCATCATTAGATTTACTTGAATTTCTTAAATAAGTTTAGAAAAAAAAATGAAAAATTATTAAGTATATAAAATTAACTTATTGTTGAAAAGATGATTCTTCTTTTAGTTGTTCAAAGTTTCAGTAGATTTATAGCTCTAGAATCACATAAGAATGAGGATTATGCAACTGGTGTGGCAATGGTAATGGAGATTTGGGCTTAACAAAGATAGCAACAATGTAGGTTTCAGAGGTCCCAAAGGATTTTTAAAGAAGGTTATGTGAATTTTTTTTTATTAGCCTGTGAGAAAAAAGAAAATTTGGTAGTTTGTTGTAAATTGAGTTAATTAATTAATAAATCAATTAATTATTTGCAAAAAAGAAAATAAACAAGGTGATGTGACTAAATCAATTAATTAATTGAGAAAAAAATAAATAAACGAGGTGATGTGACTTGTCTCATCAAAAAGCCATATTATTGAAAAAAATTTGAAAAGGGAAAACTTTAATGTTGTAATTTTCAAATTTTTATCTTATATACTTTGATAGTGATATATCAGTATATCTGTATCACATATTAATTAAATGATTTAATACATACATTATTTAAAAATGCAAAATTTAGGATATATATTAAAAAAACATAATGATTTGTATGTATTTCAAATCAAATAATATGTGTATTAAATCATGTGATTAATTTATTAAAATGTATAAGAGTAAGATTACGATCAGTCACGACAGATAAAAACTTATAATTTGATTGGAAATTGCACGTGCTAATATCACATAGAAATGAGTTACATACGTTAATTAGATTGTAAGGTTTTAGCTCACGGTAACTGATATTCTATTGTATAACGACACATCACTTCGTATCATTTGAGATTAAAAATAAAAAAAGAAATGCAATCTAATTAATACGTGTAATACATACACTTATAATTACACATAAAATAAATACGTATTAATCAGATCGCGAATTTATGTTAGTATTCTCAAAACAATTTGGAAGGACAACATTGCCCCTTTGGGAATATCTAGCGTGGGAGTGGAAATATGGTGGTTGACGTAAGCCCCACTATTCCATTTTCTTCTATGAAATTTTTTTCTCGCTCTGCTTTTCTCACATTATATAACCAAAAACAAGAAGAAAAGGAGCAGAGGAGGACGACAATGATGGTGGAGTTCTTTATTCTGGGGTGCACAGGCGTCGTCGTGTTCCTTCACGGTGCCAATTTCTTCTTCCACGCTCTCTCTTCTCACATCTCTCTTCGATCTCTCAGGTTACCCTTCCCTTCTCTTTTTCCCTCTTAATTCTCCTCTGGTTCTTCCGTTTCAGTTTGTTGGGATTTTGTTGGTTCCAATTCTAATTCCTTTTTTTTTTTTATATGTATGTATTCATTCATATTCTCCGTTTCACAATTGAATAAGTAACCGACTTGAGCTTCCTCAAGTTGTATAAATGCAGTAGACTCCATCTGGGTACAAGGATATATATAATATGCTGATTATCTAGTTGTAAATATTGATATTGGTGAATAAACTCCTTCCAGAAATGTAATTTTCCAAAGGGAGAGAGAAGAATTGAAAATTTTCAATGACTATCTGGCATTTGAATTTTATTTTATTTACTCTCCCACCAAAAATATGGAATTTGGCATTGTTTGTGTATGATCATGTCTATGATGAGACATATAAACCCATAAATTAAGCCATGACTGCTGCAAGTTTTGTTAAATCTGGGATAGAAATCATTGGTGTATTTTCTTGGTAGGTCATCATCCAGACATCATGGGTGGTAGCTCTGTCATTGCACAATCCATTTTGCATTTTCTTCATAGATTGTTTTAGAACAAATCTTCCTAACGAACACAGAAAAAAAAAACAGTTTCATGAATTATATTAAAGATTGCTACTTTGTATTGTTTAATAGAATTCAACTAATGATTTTTTATTGTTTATTTTTGGTTTCAGTTTCTTGGGATTTGTTGGATGGTAGAGGGTGAGAGAAAGTTAGATATGATCTGTTTGCTGAAAGTCCCCATGAAGTTGGGAGAGGTAGCTTGCACCTGCCGGCACGCTTTGTACATATTTATCCTATTTTGAGCAAATTATAGTATTTAGGAAAATAAAGTTTGGAATAAATGGAAGGCAGTATTGAAATTCATTACACCTAAATTGGTGTAAACCTGTAATGAATTAAATTCCTAGATCAAGTATGATCTGCATAATTATCTCCCTTCCTGTTCACACTTATTGCAACTTCTTTATACTAGTGCCCACAAATATTTGTCTCTTTCATGGGTTTCTTTTAATTTTTTTTATTTTCAATTTTTTTTATATCTTTCTGTTGAATTCTTGTATGTCTCTGATTCAAGTTCGGGATAAAAATGCATATATCTAATCCTTTATCGCATATAAGAGTCTCATGCAACTGAGTTCCTTTTTGTGGTTACTGCATTCTAGGCTTGCAACTGCATAACCCTGGTACCAAACATAAGTTGGCAGATAAAGTTTTGTTTTCAATATTTGTAGTTCAGAAAATGGGTAGTTGGTGGAGTGGGAAGAAGGAAGTTTGGTGGGGTTAGAAGCTTTGTCAGAGAATGGAAGCACATGTGGGTGCACTTAGGTTGGGAATCTCCTTCACTTTCACCAACCCATTTGGCCATTTCCTTCTGAAGAAGATGAGGAAGTTGATTGGATAAGGCCGCCCGCATATGGCATTGGCATTTGATTTTTTGAGCCAACAAGGTCTTTGGCAACTTTTTCCGAGACAGTAGTGGACTTTGAACTTTCTCATTTGCTTCTTTGCAAAAACCCTATTGGACACTCTCTCTCTCTCGTTCTCTCTCTCTCTCTCACATACAGTATATATATAGAGAGAGAAAAAAAAAAGAAGTGCAAAGATTAAAAATGAAAGTTTTATCTCAATTGTTCTATTTAATAATCTATCTTCTCACCAAGTGTCGGATTCATTGTTGGTGGGCTTCAAGAATAATGGATTTTACCTTTTTAAAAAGATGAGACAATTAAAGTAAGATGTCTATTATTGTTAATACGGAAATACATACAACCAAGTAAATTTACATACTACCAAAGAATGGTTTAACCTGTTTCTATGATGCATTCCCCCCCCCCCCCCTTTTGCTTTTCCTTTTTTACTATATTTTTTTTTATATATATATTTATTTTCTAAGCCACATGACAGAAACAAATTTGCTTAGTAACAAGAAATAAAAACACAAATTGGGTAGATGCACATAGCCATATTTGAGACTTTCTCATCATGTTAATACTTGTAATTTCATGCCACAATAGGTAAGACATCAAAAATTCTAGAAAATTGATCGCTGAACCAAACAGACACTTGTACAAGCTTTGGATAAAAAGATGCTCAAAACCAGGATTGTTTTATAGAATTTTTTTTTCTTCATTGGTAATGGTTTTAGGGAAGATGACTAAAAGAATGTTATATCCAAACACAATTTGAGCCGACAACTTCTAAGAGTAACCTCCTTTTTTTCAAACTTCTTTCTTTTTTTCCACGTCTTGCCCTTCCCGGAAATTACCCTATCTATCAAAGACAAGGACAAAAACAAAATTGAATTATATCTCAACTCATTATCCTCATTTGACTGATTGTCATTCCCTACCAACTATATAAAGTACCATGTTTTGGCTACATATCGGGTTAGAGAAATTCTCTCTTATTTTCTTTGTACGTCATAATCACAGTCTATTATATATATATATGTTTTTTAATTTTATTTTTTAATTAAAATTAAATAGTCATATAACATATATGTAATTATATATGTAATAGAATAAGATATATGTAACACGTATATAAATAGAATGAGGTTCTTCTTGTATAGTGTGGAACCAAACACAGTCCTATAATAAAAAAAAAAAAATTAAAAATGAATGTATTTATAAGATATGGTGAGAATAACACTTATGAAAGATAAACTAAAAAAAAAATCAATTAAAATGTTATCACCATATACATCCAAAGTCACTAAATGCACAACAAAGAATATTATATCTATTAGACAAAAGATAATAAAAGAAATTATAATATATGGCCTAATAAATAAAATAATCATAAATAAAATAAAATTATGAAATATAATTTATGTTGTCGACCTAAAATAATTATAACAAGACTGTGTTGAGTTTGAGAGAAGTATCTTTTGCCATTAAACTCTATTCCGTTGAATGTTGAGATAAAAAAGAATATTTATATATATATATATGTGTGTGTGTGTGTGTGTGTGTGTGTGTGTTAATACTGGATTTTCGAAAGCAATTGAATCATACGTTTAATTGTCATGTCAAAACGTTTTTCACCTTATCCTTTCAAAGGGGGAAAAATGTCCATACATTAAATAACTAGTATCAGAGGCATATAAGGAAGCTAGGGTGCCGTGGCCTCCCAACATTTTAAATATTTATTATTTTATTTTTAATTTCTATAAAAATAATTTAAAATTTATAAATTACTCTTCCAAATTTTTTTATTTATTTATAAAAGACTCTTTTAAATTTTTTTGTCTCTGTGTTTATGTCATATAATCGACTCTAAATAATTAGAATAAGTCTCTGTGTTTATGCCATATAATTGACTCCAAATAATTAGAATAAGACTTTTTTGATTTAAAATGTCTATTATGGTATAATTTATAATGTTAGCAATTTGAAATAGAATCAGGATGAAGGTTTGATTCTTAACCTGAAAAGAGCAAACCTATTGTCTAATATACAATTCTCCTATAAAATTGTTTTCACTTCAAACATATCAAAAAAACACTGGCCTTTCTAATATTGCACTACAATTCAAGCTTTAAATTATATAATATCATTATCTTTCTACCTAAATGCAGTGATGAAAGGTATTTAAAACATACGGCGTGATTTACGAAACATTATTCAATCGTCTCTAAAATTATATTCCTAAGGTTATATTTAAAGTTACATGTATAACAGTGTATTGTAAATGTACATATAACATATTATCTTTCTACCTAAACGTAGTGATGAGAGGTATCTAAAACATACGGTGTAATTTACAAAAAATTATTCAATCGTCCCTAGAATTATATTCCCGAGGTTATATTTAAAGTTACATGTATAAGAGTGTGTTGTAAATGTACATATAACATATTATCTTAACTTAAAGACCATTGACTTGGGTCATAGTTTCAAAGGTTAGATTAAAAATTACATGTATAACACTATACAATAGATATACACGTGACCTATCATCAAACCATTAAAAATGGATCATCAAATAATTGTGAGTGATTTACCTTATCAAGTTCAACTTTCAAGTGTTAAGTGTACAAATCCAAGAGTTGCACATTGATCAAATGGACCATGAAGCTTAAGTGGTTTGGTTCCCTCCAAAGGAAAAGACTTCATTATATCTGGATCATTGTACCTTGCCCATGTGTCATATCATTTAACCTCTTTCACCAACTACTTTTCCTTGGCATTTGAACGCTTTATTCCCTCACCCCCATTTCCAACAATGGGGCAACTTCATACCCACGATTTCAGAGATGGATCATTGTTCTTGTGAGGAGTACTGGTTTTATTTATTGAGAAGCAATGCTATTCCTATTGTGCTTCAAGAATATGTTCTCACTATAGTTATAGTTGCCCCATTCTTTACGTGACAAACAGAAGCACCTTGAAGGCATGGCATAAATCACTTTTTATTATGGGTAAATTATACTGACATCTCATAAAGTTTCTAGCAATTATTCTAATTTATTGTTTCTAAAATTACATTGACATTCTCTACATTTTACTAACAACTACAAATATCATCTCCAGTTTTTTTTTTCTTTTCAAAATGACAAAATTGTTCCTTTCATTTATTTTTATTTTTATTTTTTTGCTTTTCAATTTTGACCAATTTTTCCTAAGCTTTTTTTAAATTACTCATTTTCACTTTATATAAAAAATAAAATTAAGGTAAATAACTTATTTTTATTTTATATAAAAATAAATGTATTTTTTTAATCAGTATTTATTAAAAATAAAAAAAATGGTTAAAATTGAAAAAATGTATAAAAAGGAAAATTAAAATGAAAGGGGCCATTTTATCATTTTTAAAAAAATATGATTGGAAGAGAGTATTTATAATTTATAATTTGTCAAGTAAAATATGTGAGGTCACAGTAGTTTCAAAAATCTTAGAAGAGGTAAGTGTAATTATTAAAAATCTCACAAAAGTTCAGTATAATTTACTATTTTTTTTACTATTTAGAAGAGGCTGGATTTTGTATTCAATTTTGGCGTATTAATTAAAAACAAAATTTCAAATCCCAAAAGAAAAAAAAGTAAAGAAGAGAGTGTTTTGCTGTTTACTTTTGGCATTAAGTGTTTGATTTATTTGACCTAATAACAGTAACAGAAAATTTTCAGAAGCGGCCATTGCTTTCCAACATGCTTACTGTTCTTCAATTCTATCGCTTAAAATGACTTGTCTAAGCGAGTTGGGGATGGAACTCATCTTCTTTTCAACATTCAAATGTACCCTCTAAATTACCAATCTTGAAGTAATAAAAAGGGAGATGAATTCTGAGAGTGAGAGAGGGAAAGGCACCAATCTTAAACATCCATAAATCTGAAACTAGTATATTGATAGTATGCTTAATGACGATATAAACATTAGTCAAGCTTATTAGAGAAACAGAAGAAAAAAAATACAACAGATAAACTACTTACAAATTCATCAAACGGTAATGTCAATGCAAATTGTGAAGATGTTATCTAGAATATTGACGATTTGCTTAATGGTTAGCAAAAACTAAAAACTATATGAGAAATCAAAGCTGGAGACTGATGTTTCTTTGATTTTTCCCGCTATGATTGTCCGTCCGGGCTAGAGGCCAACTACTTGAGACAGGTAATGAGGTAAGATGCAGAGCCTGAAAATGGGGCTTGGCCAGGAACTGGTCAATATTCACCCCAACAATAGAAGGCAACTGAGAAAAAAATGCTTTACAGATCACAAAAATAAGAGGATTTTCTATGACGACGGAGAATGTTGAACCCCGCTGACACTGCTTTGAAGCCGATACAAAATAAGATAATGTACATGTTACGTGAGAACATAAACAGGGAGAGAAAATTGAAGGTATTGTTTTTCTCACATCAACAGAGAGTCCTCGGACATAATGGTCAATAACGAGTACTTTGCTTTGATCGTGATCCGGCCACCCTCTACACACAGCTTTGCTCCAGTGACAACCCAATACCCCGGTGGATCCTCCGGGCCCCTGACCATTTCCTTTGTATCCACGAAGTTTGACATCTTCAGTGACCTTGTTTTTAAAGGTGGGCCCCCAGGATAAACAGCTGAATTCAAATCCACTTTCACAGGCTTCTCAGTTGGAGTCAGCCTTGCACTGAATGTTGTGCTGATTATCATTGACATTAATCCTGATTTCCGAGATGAGGTTGTTGGTCCATCCCACTCCGATCTACGGATCTTTGCAGATGCCACCGTTGAGAACCCAAGCCTCAGGAATAGGACTTTCTTCATACTAATAACCCTGACCTCAAACCAGGCCTTTGTCACAATAGAAGCAGAGTCATCAATTCGTGCTCCATTATACTGTACTGGAGCAGTACATACGTGTGAGAATATGCTCCACTTGACAGGTTCATAGTAGCCTCGTTCATCTGGCTCATCAATCGGCTCATAACTATGATCATCTGATAGTTGGAGGCTCTTCGGAAGAGTTGAAAGGTGCTGCAGATGGATGGCAAGGTGGTCACTCTTCTTACCTTCCAAATATAAGCGGATGCCAGTCACTGGCCGGTTTCCAGTGTCAACCTGCAAATATTGATTTAGGAATCAGAGAGAAATGAGGAATTCTAAAAAAGAAAGAAAAAAAAATGAAAGGTAAAACAATCTTCTTGAAAATAACATAAGCAGAACATTCCAATTTGCAATGCTATGCACCAGCCAAATATTATAGGCTCTGAAAATCATTATGAAGACAATATACTAAGAGAAAACATGAAAATAAAAGTAAATCCAACAAGGATTCAAAACTAGAAGGGGTATTATAGTTGATAAGAACAACAAAGGAAACTTCTAACAGACAGAATTTTATCAATATCAAATTGAAAAATTAAATAAAAATGTACTAGTATTTGATCAAGGCTAATCGTCATAAGAGAAGCATGATCTCTGGTATATTTAGATGTAGCAAGTACCAAGCTGCAGTCATCGACTCATGAAATGATAATTTGGATTTTAAAATGTCACAAGTACTTGTTTATTCAGAAGAATGACTATTTAGCAATCTTTCCACACCTAGATATCTCCAGCATGGGATGGGATGCATTTGCAAACTTCAGCATGGGACTCAAAGCATTTGCAAAATTTAAATTCATACAATTGTTAGATGGTGCAACACAAGAATTTACCTTTGCAGTATTAACATAAAGCTTTGGACCCATAAAAGTGAACTGAAGTGATGGAGACACTTGTTTATTGCGCCGATGACCAAGTGGAAGATCACTATACACTGGAGCCCACTGTCGGGGTACTTGAAATTCTAAAAATTGTTCAAGTTCCTCTATAGGTGGTTTATCTGCATGATTGATCAATAATCAAAGACAATATCCCAAGCAAGAAGCATGCAAATTACAATTTTTTATTTGATGCTTTCCTAGATACCAAACATGCACTCTTGTGAACTACATACTTTCTCTGATATCCAACAAGCATTCCCATGCACAAACTGCATACAACAGATCAACCCTCCTATTTCACACAATTTATGATCAATAAGACAATATTGACAAGTGAAAACTCATTCACAATAACGAGATAATAAAATGCTAAATGGAAATCAACACAAAACAAATTTGGGGGAAGGACCACTGTTGCTACTTCTTCATTTAATTAAAATTCAAAACAAAACAAAAAAAAATTGCTACTGTAAACCCTAAACATCCCAACCACCAAAATCCAAATCTTAAAAATATTTCCACAACTTTGGTGGTTCTTGATTTTAATTAGAGGATGAATCTTCAAAATAATGATTTTATACCGAGCTTCCTCAATCCAGTAAAGCCTTGTCCAGAATATTTGGGAAAAGGAACAGTTTTAGAAAAGAGTTTGAACAAGCTTTCATAGTAGTTAAACATCTGGTAATGTTTCAAAAAATATCATAATACAACCAACCCTCTTATAATTAATAAACATGGAAGACAAAAAATTTATTAATTATTAGAATTATTAATTATTAAGTTTTTTCATACTTTCATTAATCAAAAAGTATTCCCCATATGTGTATGATTTTCCGTACAAAAAGAAGACATTATATGTAACTTTTTTACTGACAATCTAATCTTTTATATAAAGTACATATAATATTCAGCTTAAGGTTTAAAAAACTCCTAATATCCTTTTGAACTAAAGAGGTTGTGTTTCTTATACTTGTTTATGTCATAAATTTCGGCAATTAAATTATTTGACTTCAGTTACATAGAATTAATCAATCTAATTACCAAGATGTGTCATAAATAGAATATATATATATATATATATAACTATTTTATCTCTCTAATAATTAATATTATAAATGATTTTTTTGAAAAAAGTATTACTTATTAGGTATTAGAATTATTAATTATCTATCATAAAACCAAGTTAGTTTCTTCAAAAACTAGTAATTATTAGATATTATAAACCTATTAAATATTAATTATAAGATGGTCAACTGTAGGCAAGCAAAATATATTTTGCAACCCTCTATTTCTCATCCATGCATCGGTTAGATGAGTTAGAACCTATGAAACACGGATACTTTTACAAAGTCACAATATACTGATACTACTCGGATACTTGCAGATACGTGTTCAATACTTCCTAATTGTACATGGTTTAAAATATATTTTTTTTAATTCGTAACACGTACCCAATACTCATTGGATACACTAATACACCGTATAATGAGGTAAACCATGTTGAATTTGATCCCAAATCTATGTCTAAGCAAGATAACCCTCATTTTTTCACATGAATTTTAATATTATAAATTAGGAACTTAAATATATGTTAGATTATTTTCTTTAAAAAAAAGGTGTTTTCCATAATATGAATAAATCATAGCAAATAATTATTTTTAAATGTTATATATTTGTGCGCAACCACATTGTTGTGTCCTCGACGTATCCATAGTTTATTTTTAAAAATTTGTTAAGACATGTCCGCATTGTTTTGTGCCCATATCATGCATTTGTGTCCATACTTCATAGGTTAGAACCTACTCCTCTTTTCTCACTTAGTGATAGGAGGGATTCAATCACTTTCGAAATCAATCTCACATATTTTACTATTGCATACTTACATGATAATATTCAATTCATATTTTTTTTTTATTGATTAAAGGCTTGTATTGTCAACCCTCTTATAATTAATATTTAATAAGTTATTAATTTCTAATAGTTAGAAATTTTTCCAAAAAAAAAAAATCCTTTCTTTGGTAAGTTAAAAAAAACCCTTTATTATATTAATTATTAGAGAGATAAAATAGTTATATACGTACTTATATATGCATATATATCTCATTTATGAAATATCTTGGTAATTATATATATATATATATATTAAATTTACATAATTAGAGTCAAAAATATTATAAGTTGAGAAGATTACAACATGAACAAGCACATGAAACAGTGCTTTTATAGTTCAACGGAATATTTTAAGAATTTGCACGCCTTAAGTTGAATACTATATGTATTTTATATAAAAGGCCGGAATGTCATTGAAAAGTTACATATCAGGTCTTCTATTTGTGCCAAAAGTCATATTCAGGTAAGGAACATTTTTTGGTTATTGAAAGTAAGAAACAAACTCAATATTTAATAATTTTAATAATTAATAAATTTTCTCTCTCCCATATTTATTAATTATAAGAGGGTTGACAGTATTAAGCCTGGAGTCATTTCAAAAATGATTTTGGACCCAAGTCAACATATAAAATGCTATGTGCTGAGTCTGGCACAATTAGTTGCCATTCCTCCAACTTCCACATGCCAAAGGCAAATTATTGTCCCTAGACGCCCGGCTCCATAAATTCATGGGCAAGCAAAAGCAAAAAACACAGGGATTTATACCCACAAAAAAAAAAAGACAAGATAGAGATTATCATACTCACATCGAAGGTAAAGATTAATTGCATGGGCTAGGAACCCACTACCCCGGACGCCACTCAAAAGTGAAGCTATAGGAACAAAGGACATTGATATGACATTAGGTGATTGTGATACGGTTGAAAGCCACTGATTATGACTTTGGCCACGATCAACACCTCCACGTCGAATATGAATGCTTAAAATTTCCTGCACAAAAATTGGAGAAATTAGTTACATTGCAGTCTATCAAAAAAAAAAAAAAGGATGCTACCATAGGGGTCAGTCCAAGAAACAACTTCCAAGACAGGTACCAAGAAGCTTACATCATTCTTTGAATGAGAAACGATATATGGTCTCATTGAATTTGCAAATGAGTCATTGAGATCCCAGACCACGGAACGTTCATCCTGTAACAATAATAGGGAGATTAAAGTAGAATTAGAATAGTCATTGTCATGTTGCTCTCATTTGTATTCCCAAGTTTAAAACAATAATGATTTAAGAAAATTTTGGGTAACATTATATACCTGAAATTCCTATCCTGTCTCTCTTGTTCTATCCATGAATCCTAAGATAAAACCTCAAAAGATCCACCGGTATCTAGTAAGCTATGGATTCTTTAAACATATTGTTGTGCTGGGGTCTCAAATTATATTGATTTGGATTATTTTCCTTAGCCTTCCTGGTGCATGAAGGGTCCTCATTTGTCACTGGGCTTGAAGTGACCATCTGTTCTCAGAGGGATCATGCATGCCCAAAGAGTTTGGGGGGTGTTTGTTCCACGGCGCAATGAGTGCCCCGTATTTTGTGAACAGTGTGTTATTTTTCTACTAGGGTTCAGGATTTAAGATCTGAGTGACTGCATTTTTTGTCCAGGAATTCTTCACTAGTGAAGCTCTAGCTCTATCTGATCATCTTTCCCGGTGGAAGTAAGCTTTAAGACAAACCATATAAATTTGTGCGCGCTTTTTGAGATTGTCTTATGCTATTATTTTTCATCTGATATTTCTCCTCACCATTAGGAATATATTTATCACAACACAGATTATATACAAATTAGGGTTTCTTTGTAACGAAATTTATTTGTTTTTATATAGCGCAACAACTCAAATGGCCATAAACAACCATTAAACCATCCATAGCATATTTAGGCATACTATTAAAGATATCCATTTCCCCACAGCATTTCATTTATGTCGCTTCGTTCCTTTTAGTTATTCAGTCAAAAGATAGTTTCAAATTTTGATGTTATTTGTGCATTCCTGTGACGCGGTCAAATTGTAGGTTTTCTTCAAAGAAAACTAAAGAAATAAGGGTTCAAAATAAGGGTCTACCCCAATGCACAAGGCTCCTGCCATTGTAAGGTTTCGAAAGGGTTAGACAAATTCATTTTTTTATGCCCTTTTAGTCTGGAGGCGGGATTGTCGATACAAGGAAATGATTGAATTCCAGAGCCAAAGATCGTAGTTCTCAATCGAGCAATCGAAAAGATTGATTCAATTGAGAAATAAAATATCACGGCGTGTGTATTTAGGAAATAGTCACTTCAAAGTGAATTCTCCCTAGATACATCTATTCAATTAACTAGATACGTCTATTCAATTAAATTTTGGATCTATTCCTTCGTTGAAATTGTTCGTTTGGAAATTTCCCGAAAAGCTAATCATAGGTTCTTCTCTCCATCAGAACAATAAGGCTGTTATGCTCTATTCAATGAAACAAATAAGAGACTAGAAATGAAAGTCTCTTTCTAGCACCCATTCTCCATCATATTGTAGGAACAAAACTATCGGATAATCCATGTCACCACATGGGGGGATATGGCACGTAAAAAAGGAAAGAGAGGGGTGCTGCTACATTTGGTGGTGAACTCACTTTGGGGAAAAGCATATTAGTAGTGCATTCCTCCGACGCAGTCAAATTATAGGTTCTCTTGAAAGAAAATTGAAGAAATAAGGGTTCAAAATAAAGGGCTAGCCCAATACACGAGACTGCTGCCATTATGGGGTCTCGGAGAGGCTGTTTCATTGCCTCGACAAGTCACAATGGAGCAACTTTACCGTTACTCCAAGTTCCACAAATAAGGGTTCAAAATATTTATATAAAAAAGGTTTTGGCTCACACAACATATTGAATTTGATTTGTATATTCTTGCATTTATGTGCCAATTGAACATCCTACTACTAGAAGAACAAAATGAATTCTCATGCTGAAGCATTGCTGGGTGTAGAGGGTGAGGTGTGTGTGTGTGTGAGGGGTCTGGATGTATCTGATCAAGGAACAATTGGTTCTTGATGTATTGATTGTGATTCCAGGATTATGTATACCTTCGATTTTCCTGATAATTTATCAGAATTCGGTACAGAGCTTCCATTGCCATCTTGAGAAAATCTTTCATCAGATAATTGCTTTAACAATTTCTGCACTTCAGTTGGCTGAAGATTTGATTTTTGTAGCTGCTTAATTTGAATTACATCTTTACCTCCCATCTTTACCCCAACAACAATATGGGTACCATATTTTTCAATAAACCTGGAAAATCGAGTTATTAAATTTTACAATAATTAAAATTTAAGGACAAGTACAAATAATCACTTCAAATCAACTGAACTGTCAATTACAAATCATAGTGGCCTCCATCCATTATTAATACAACAAAAGGAAAAAATGGTTTTTCCTTCTATGTATAAAGGTGATCAATTTCATTCATGATAACAAGTTCTCTTAAATAACCATGTATTAATTTGTCATTTCATCTTCCCGAAATTCATGCAGTTTAAGGGTTTGTTGTTTGTCTAAACTATATCTAGTACCAACTGGCATAAAAAGGAGTAAACTTTTTCAGAAATTTTATTTATCCACCAGAGAGAAATCAATCCACAAGTCAGTATTTTAAATTATTATCATCTAGGGCTGCAAATTGGACAAACTAATATATTTATTTTGAGAAAAATTTCTTTATATTGATCTATAACTTCAACTTATACAACTAGATTTTTAGAACAACACATTTTTCATAAAGCCAATTAAAAGTGTGTCACTAGTCAGTTCTGAAGTTCCCTTGTTCCAGGGATCTGATTACTGGGTCTAATACCAACAAGTGCTTGTATGTCCATTCACCAGAAGGAAAGAATTATGAAATTATAAATATTTAATCCCCATTTTAAAAAAAAAAAATATAAGATACTAAACATTTGGTCAACTTTAAAACTTATAACTTAATTGTGCTGGTATTTTTGTAAAATCTAATTGGGTTTTTACATAAACAAGCTCCTTATGGACAATTGGAGATAGGCATTCAATCGTTAAGCTCAAAGTTAAGGATCTTACTCAGCAAGGGCAGCAGGATCCCATGAAGGTGGCACTTCTTCTTTCACATGCTCAGATAGTGTTATATGGGATCTTTCTAACTCAATATTGTAGAGGGTTATGATCCAACCATCAAAAGCAAGACTTTTTGTGGAAACTGCATCCCTTTGCCAGCAGCCCCTAAAGCCGAACATTGCATTGAATAGGCCAGACGGTATTTTCCCAGATAAGGACAGTTCCTGATTGAATTGCTCTGACATCTGGAATACATGAGGAGATTAGAGAAGGTAACAAGTACCACAGGAAACAGCTAGGTCAAAAGAGAAATTTGAAAACTAAGCAAATTCCATAAGTAGTTGTAACTTAAACTGTTTAACATAATTAACCCTCTCAACATAACTCAACTGAGCATTATCCCAACTACTACAAAAGTTGGCTACTCTGTTTTCTTTTTCCCATCATCTGCTTTATCCAAGTGGATTAACATGCTCAAACAGAAAAGAGAACAATGAAGGTAGTAACTGAGCAGTCAACTTCAATGGCAAGTTAGTCATAGAAGAAAGCAACCCCACATGAAGGGAAGAATGAGTTAGGCAGGGTCATTTATGATGGAAAAGAAGCAATTCCAAGAGGAGGCTTTGCAAACATAGAAAGTGATCAACTGAAGAAACAGATAATAAAAACACATTGGGGTCAACATCTACCAGCACAACATTTAAAGCAAACCAAGGCATAAACTTAGAATTCTAAAAGCTAAGCCACGTACAATAGGAAAACTAATAATACATGCTGCATAGCAAACACTCTTTATGATAACAAACACAATCCCCTGATATTGTAGTTCATCAGAACTGTCAATATTTCAGAAATGGAAATTTAAATTGTTTATCAAACGAACCTAACATCACCTTCCATAAGTTACACTGCCCTTCAGACCCAAGCTTGCTTAATCTCAACTTTTTCTATTATTGAAATTCGGAGCTAACATCAAGGCCATAAATACTTCATGTTTGATACTGTAACGACATCTTTGTCATTTTTGTTTAAGGTTCTAGAAGTACTAAATTAAGTGTATCAAAATTGTAATGTTATTTCAACAATGAGAGATGGAATGCATAAGAATGATTTATTCAGAGGCTAAGAACAGTACTAGAACTTAAACCTTTTTATGTATATCTCACAAGATCCTCATTAAACTTAATTTCCTTAATTATCATAAAAAACCTAATTTCTCTAAAATATGCCCATAAAATTGTGCCTGCCTTGAGTTATTTAACTTAATCACTAAATGAAAGCTTCTTGGAATAATTTCTCCATATAATTTCTCAACATTATTCTTCTCAATAAAATTCTAAAGGATTATAATAATAGATTAAATTACACTAATTGGCCTCAAGCTAGTACCAAACCTTCATTGAAATGCATGATGAGCCCCCCCAAAAAGAGAAATGGCTATCATTTATGATTGGCATGAGCTTTCAAGGATGAGCTCCAGTGGAAACCATATGAAGCTAATAGGAATAAAAGTTCAACAAATCTTGTTATCAAGTTAGGAAATTTACGCATGCCATATCTTTAAGAAAATAAACTCCTGAGATATTTGCTAGCGCGCATACTGTATTTGGGCACAAATTTCAAAATGTAGGCAAATGGAAATTTTAGGTCACTACAATTGCCAAACTTTCCCAAATTTTATTTTGTTCCAATAATCATCCCATACTGTATTTTATGGCCACGACGACATATAGCTGTGCTCAATTGACCTATTAGATTAAATACTAGTATGTAAGTTAAACCGATGAAGTCCCTTTAGCTGTATATTGCTGTCTATCCATACAAAACATCTAATGTAATGTCTCATTGTTATTAATGCATTTTATAATTTAAATACAGCCATAGTAAAGGTGTCAATTTTTTACATGACAAGACAACAAGACACGAAATTAGTGGGTTTGGGTCAAGCATAAATAGGTTTGGGTCATAAACAAGTTGACACGTATAACCCGATTAATAAACATGTCGTGTTTAGGTTTCACTAGTGTCAACTCATTTAATATGGCTTAACACGTTTAATTATAAAAAATAATATGAGCTAAGGTAATTCATCTAATATTGAAAGTTGATCAAACTTTGAATTTTTTTTTCTTATAAAATATGTTTTTACTTTGATTTGACCTATGTTCAAAGTTTACTAAACTTGAAAATCATCTATACATATATAAAAATAGATGACTTTTTATTTAAAAAATAAAAATAAACGGATTAAGTATGTCAACATTTGTAACCTATTTAACAAATGTGTTGGGCCTGAGTTTTGAAACTTGACACAATTAGTTAATAATGTTGAGTTAGATTTGACACATATTTTCAAATATGTATGTCTTTACACAGCCCGAACACCGCACAATAACGAATTGACACCCCCTAAGTCCCCAGTACTTAAAGTTTTACAATAGATTTTTAGAACTATCAAATTAGCGATTGTTACATATAATTTAAGCTCCCTCTTCAATCTATAAAGACAAATCAAATCCAGAGACTACTTCAGCATGGAGGGAATAAATGAAAATAAAAAAATAATAATAAAGAGACAATTATTATTCACGAATTTTCTGTTCTAATCATTTCAAAACTGAAGTGGCAAATGTATTTATGTAATTACGAGAAATGCGATGGTCGAGAACATCAGACAACTCAAGACGAGAAAGCAATAAATAATTAAATTACGGTCCATTTGGTGGCTAAGAATTTTTAGAAATCTCGCTTTTCTTTGATTTTCCTACAGTTTCTCGGCAACAAAACAGAGCAATAGAGGAAAAGCACACTTCAAATATAGCACAATTACCTACCTGGTTAAAAGAAAGAACATCAGAATGAAACCTAGTCCGCTCGCCTTTATCGCACTTGATCGCCGTCGATACATTGGGGACGACAACCCCACCAGGCACGACAAGGTTTCTGGTCAGGGTCTGGTCAAGCTTGATCAGAGTCGAACCCGACGGGCCCGGTTTACAGGCCGATAAGCGAATATCGACGGTAAGATCGTACCCGGAACCGATCACCGAAACGGCTTTCTCGGCCGCAGACTGGGGGTCAAACCGATTAGCATTAAACGCCATTGATGTTTGATTGTTCAATGGTTTGATTAAACGGTTTTGAATATATAACTTTAAAGTAAAGTTGTTGAGTGTCTTAGGGTTTTAGTTGAAGGTTGAAAAGTGTAGGTTAGTGTGAGAGACTGAAATTTTGAATTGGTCTATATATATATATATATATATATATATATAAAATACATATGTTGCAAAGATTGACTTGTTTCCTGGAGTGTTTTGAGTTCTGAGTCTTCGGAAGATGTGAACGAATGGAGTGGACAAGGGCGGCTGGCGGCTTGATACTGACTTGATTGGTTGTCATGTCGAGACATACTGAGTTGCAGCTGTCTCAGTCGCGATGACAAGAACGATTAATTGAGTTTCAGGCAATTTTTTTTTTTAAATTTAATCCGTACCATCAAACTGAATTACATATTTAAATTCAATTGGTTTATATTAAAGTTCGACTTAAATGCGCAAATGACTCTTATTAGAGTTCGAGTCAATTTCAAAACAAAGTCAATCCTAAAATATAAAAACTACCTAAATAAATAGATAAAAAAAATTTACATTTTATGTTCTTTAGAAAAACAAATATATAATAATCAAATTCTTTATAAAAAAATTAATTTTCAATCTTAAAAATAAAAACCTATTTATCATTGGAAAAAAATGTTAAAGTCAAGTCATAACTAAAATATTTTTACAAAATAATAAGGAAATATATAAACCAAGGAAAGTATAACCCTAAACAAAATAAGTCACATGAAACAATCTCTTATCAATATTAATAGAGGTCAGCCCGCCTACTAATTAATAGATATAAATAACTCATTTAGTTAACGGGTCATAAATGAATTGGGTAATAAGAAATTTGTTAATTTAGTGGGTCAATACAGGTTGAATATGAGCGTTTGACAGGTTGAGAATAAAAAATAACAAAATAGTATAAATATATATATATATATATATCCATTTGGGAAAGAATAAAACATATATAATAGATTATAAAACAAAATTAATATTTAGAGAATATAATTCAGCATTACCATATATATAAATAAAATACAAATGAAAACCTTGTGATCTAAAATAAGTTGAATTAATTTTTGCTAGGAGCTTTGAATACAATTTTTCTCCATAAATAATAATTGACATATACAAATTACATCAGAGAAATACATGTACAAAAATATGAATTCTTCTTATTAGTTTATATTAATTATTATGAAAAAAATAAACTTTCTTATCACTACTTAAATACATAAAAAAATTAATTACATATATATAACAGTATATATATGTAGATTACCTTATATATATATAGCAATAATACACATATACATTGACTATATATATATATATTATACTAGCTATCTATATAATTATAACATATATTAATTATCAACAAATATATATATATATAAAATTATTTATTGTATAACATAAGAAATCAAAATTTAAAAAAAAAAAAAAAAGAGTTATAGTATAAAAGAATTTCTATCACTAGTGGTGGAAGAGAGAAGTTTAAAAAAAAATCGATGAGATAGGAATACAGATTATATACAATTATTTTTCACGAGAAATATAACTTTTCTTGTATTTTTTGGAAGGAAATAGAAGTGACATTTTTAAGAAGAAAAACATTATATGGATCCGATTTTTAAGGAGAATTTTCTCTTTCTTGCTAACCAAATTCTTAATAAATTTTATATTTTTCTCTTTCTTTCACTTTCCATTAATTTTCACCTAACCAAACGAAACCTTAGGGTGGAAAAAAAATAATGGGTTGGATTCGGGTTGGCCCAACTCGTATTTGACTCGTTTAATTACAGGTCAAATATGGGTTCAAATCGTTTTGATCCGACCAGTTTTCAACCAGTCCAACTCCCTTATTTTGCTAGGCCTAATATATATTTAATGCCGAAATAAATTATATTACCTCGAGAAGGTTGTTTTTATTTATTTTTTATTTTTTAGGATTATATTACTTAATTTCGATGTACAACAAGTTCTTGAAATCTTTTAAAAGTAATGGTAGTGCTCCACTAGTAGACACAATTTTTTTTTTTTTTTGTCCTTTTGTTTCCAATAAAAGTTTAAGTTATTCATTTCAAATAATATTATGCTAGAGATAAAAGAAATTTATGTATTGATAACGATTGGAAGTACTTTTTTTTTTCATTATGAGATATCAGTAAATAACTTCTATTTGGTTTTTCTTAGATACTAATATCTTAATATTGCCACTTGCATTATTCTTTCAAAGGTTGAAGTGGCAAACCTTCATCAGATAATTTCTAATAAGTAAAGTTATAAAGTCCTGTAGTCCTAATCAAGTTATGAATATTCAGAGATAATTACATAGATTTATATCCTCTTGCAAGTTTTGTTTAGGTCCCTATATAATGTTATTTATCAAAGAAACTATTTAAGTTGTTATTAGTTTGACAATTTAGTTCATGCTAGAAAAGAAAATGAATCCGTAAAAGCAATCATCATAAATTTCGCCTGATTAGATCTACTAAAAAAGAAATAATTTTTTTTTTAATGTGTATTCACAAAAGCTTTAACAGAGAAACATGATGAATTTTGTTAGTCATATTACTTGATTGAGATATGACAATCTTAGGTAGTATTTTGTTTCTAAAAAAGGTTGAGTAGCAGGTCAAATTCGGGTTGACCCAACCCTTATTCAACCCGACCAATTAGGGTCAAATAAGGGTTCAACTTGTTTATGACCCGACTCGTTTACAACCCTGCCCAACTCCCCCGTTTTGCTAGGCCTAAATATTAGTATAAAATAGTAATTATTGTTTTAACACTTAATTAATGTGCAACCTTAAAACAAAATGAAGGAATCTAGAGGAAAACGAATTGAGTAGTTATAGTCTCATTTAAACAAGTCGAATGAGTCCAGCTTAACGAGCTAAACTTATTTGAACTTTGTAAGCCTTGTTTTGACGATACTCATCTCGGATGAACTAAGCATGAATAGTCATAAGCGAGTCAGAGTCGAGCTTGAACTGTTCATGATTGGCTCGAGTCATTGGCAACCATACTCCCTATATCTCTCTACCGATAATGCCAAAGATATCATCGTTGTGAGTCACAATCTCATGATAGTCACTATTGTCATCTATATAGTGGTGGTGGTTGTCAATGGTTGTAAGCATATCAGATTTGGCTCAACATTGTTGTTTCTATCTACTAGAAGAGCTATCAATTGGTAGTGACAATTGGGATGGTTGTTGTCACACCCCGACCCAAATAAATCAGACTAATTCTAAAAGTGCCCAAAAAGAGTCAAATAATAATACCGAGGTAGACTGAACCAACAAATGTAATACCAAAATAGAACCCGGGCTATCATAATGATTTATGTATAGTAATGGACATGCAATTCGAGACAAACGGTACAGTTCATGAATTGAATAAATATATGGTATTTGAATACACGATGAATAAATTCAGACAATCCCGAGCATCCCATCAGGACTACCCGTACAAGAAATTGGGTTACACGAAAAAATGTGTATGCAGACACGTACATGTGTGAATATATCTATACACATGCATGTATATATTTATATATATATATATGTATATGTGAAAATACGTATATATATCTATGTATATATATATATCAATATCTATATGTGTGTGTATTAGTGTGTGTGAGTGTATATATAGTTGCATATGTATATATATATATGTGTGTGTGTGTGTGTATATTTTGTAATATAGGTGTGTTAAATATAATATATGACCTACAAAAAAATTTAAGCAACATTTAGTGAGGCAGTTTTAAGTTAGCTTTAAATGAAAAAAAAAAAAAAACAGAAACGGAAAGAGAATGAAGAGAGAGAGAGAGAGAGAGAGAGAGAGAGAAAAGGAACCGAGCGTGTGGGTGCAGTTGTTATAAAGACCAAATCATGTCTTGCATGCTTAAGAAAAGAACCTGAAGGAGAAAATAGGAGGAAGAAGAAAGAGAAAAAAGAGAGGAAGAAAGACTGTGTAGAAAAGGTGAGTTGGTTTTCTTTTCACTGTGATTCAATTCTGAGTTTTTATTTTTAATTGTTTAAAGCTTATATATAATAGTAGGATGTTAATCTAGGAAGAAAAATAAGAATCTAGGAAGAAATCGCGAAGAAAATGGTTGAGAAATGGGGTAGAAATAGCCCATGATTGAAAAATGTAAAATAGTGATTGCATGGTATTCACTAAGTTTTGAAGGCTCAAAATGTGATAGGAATGTTTAAAAATGCGTTTGGGCAAGATTAGGATTAAAAAGGGTTTCAAAATAGCAAGAAAAAATGTTAAAAAAAAATTCTAAAAATTCAGGCTGCGTTTGGATAGTGATTCAGATATGATTTTCTGAAATGTGTTTCAGAATTTTGTGATTGATTTTTTGAAAACTGCGAAAATGCGTTTGGTTATGCTAATCAGAATTCAGTTTTTGAGTTAAAAATTATGAAAATGCGTTTGGAATTCTGACATTTTTCTAAATCTTTCTAAAGATTTTTTCATTTTATATAAAAAAATAATATAAAACGTTAAATAATAATATAACAATTCATTTTTAATTTTTTTTTATATATTTGTTAATTTTTTTTTATCATTGTTATTAATAATATTTATATCTATTACATAAAAACTCCATTGTTTTACCTTGGCACAAGATCTAACCTAGGAGATTTAGGATTGTCCGTCTATACTTTTCTCTTCAAGACATTGCAATATTATACCCCGACCCGAGTTAGACAGTGCTCAACCGAGTTGGACCGGGCTATAACATAAAAAATAAAATAAATAAATAATGAATAAAAATAAATAAATAAAGATATATATTTAAAATAGAAATATGTTAAGACATATAATTATATAAATGTATATAGGACAACCTATCTATATGAACAAATATATATATATATATATATCCAAGTCAGTAAATAAAAGGAAAAGAAAACAAAACAAAAGAAAAAGAAAAAGAAAAAGAAAAAGAAAAGAAAGCTGAAGTAATTGGAATAGAGTAGAAGAGTGTAGAAGCTTAGAAAAAAGAAGAGAAAGTATGAAAGTGAGAGAGAGAACATGAGAAGAAGGCAGTGAAAGTGAGAGAGAACGTGAGAAGAAGGCAGGAAAAGAGGAGTAAAGAAGAGGAAAGAGGAAAAGGAAGAAAAGAATAAAAGAAAGTGGAAGAATAGGAGCAGCGGCAACGGCAGCTGTCACGCAATCAGCGAATTCGATCCTCAAATCCCAGATATTTCGAAACCACCATCAACAGATATGGAAGAAAACAATCACAATAAAAAATGATATACCTAGAAAATTCGCCTCCCTTTCTCTTCTTCCACTATCTCATCATCTTCATCTTCGTCCTCATTCTCTTCCGATTAACCATCGTAATCTTCTTTCTATTCCTCCTCTTCCTCCTCTACTCCAATTTCGTCAACTCCTCTTTCACCTCCTATGTCCTCCTTAACTCCCCCTGATTCAAACCCCTCCAAAACCATAAGAAAGTTTCCTCCTCCTTGCTTCACTTTCTCTTTCTACCCTCTCTTTATCTAAAATTGTATTTTATTTGGGTGCAGGTTAGGGTTGTGGTGAAGGGGAGGGTGTAGGGGGTGTTTTATAGGAACTGGATGGTGCGTGATTTTTTTCAGAATTTCATTTCAAAAAGTAGGAAAACCTGAGATGAGTTTTGACTCAAAAATCTAGGTATCCAAACAAGTTTTTTAAAAAATTGATTTTTGAAATTCGTTTCAAGTTCATAACCAAATAGGACCTAGTTTTCCGGCCACTAGCATCGGAAAAGGTGACCGGAGAGCCACCGAAAAAATGAAAGAGGCGATGTACTGTTCGACTGGGTCAGATGTCGGGTCGGGTCGAAACCCGCCCGCCCGCACATATAGCCGATCCTACACGGCGCCGTTTTAGCGAAAATTGAATTAGAAAATAAAGAGAGGAAAGAAAAAAGAACTGCGATCAGGGGGATTCGAACCCCTGACGCGCGTGGGTTGAAGACTTAAGCCACCCAAAGCTGCCACCGTGCCACTGAGGCACATGAGATTAGATTTCTACCTAAATAATATATATTATTATTATAAGTTAATTAATTTAATTAATTAAATTAATTTAGTTAATTATTAGTATTTAAGTTCGACGTCCAATTAAGTCAAGTGAATAGTATTTTCTTTATGTAATTGGTATTTTAAAACTAATGGAAGGGTCCGTTCTATGAGACAGGACTCTAAAAAAATAAATACCCGTAAAAGTGTCAAATGACCAAAATGCCCTTGAGTCAAATATGAGTCAAACAGACTCCGATTAAAATAAATAAATAGTGAATCTTTATTATTTCAAGTATTCTGAACTGAACGGTGAAATTCGATTTATGAAAAGAGGCCCCGGGGAATAAACACACGTAAAAGTATAAAATGACCATTTTATCCTTTTTAGTATAGAAGTCTGAATGGAAGTCCGTAAAAGCCTAAACTGACTTTCTTTGGCATCCCGGACTCGATAATAGAGTCTATTTTAGCAAATAAAATACTTATAGCAACAAGATATAAAATTTGATGAATATCATTAAATTGAGACATGTTTACTAAATTATAGGGAACTCAAAGGGAAAAGAAAAAGTCATAGAATACTAAAATAGAACGCACTGATAAGGTAAGTAAACCCCAATCTCTTACATATGATTTTCTAAGCCATGTTCATTCTCTTATTGCTAGATTTGTATTCTTATATGTACCAAATGTTTATTGTTTCCACAATGTGATATTGTTATATCTTGTGGATGTTTATTAACTATTATATCATTGATCATTATATTGTACCATGCCTTGAAAGCCCTACTGTTTATTTTATTGAATGAATTATATTTCATCTTTATACACTCTTTTAGAATCACGAATAATCATGATATATTATGAATGCCAGATTTTTGCTCAGTCACAATATCCATCCGATCCTTTTTGAGTTGTCAGGACCTATAGGTCAAGTCCGTGAAAGGACATATGACAATGATGGCATTTTTACGCATTGAGTTATGATGGCATTTTATATGCACTGAGGTTAAAAAAGGTATATCGAGCCCCAAAAAATCAAGGGTCTGCCAAGCCCTGAATAGAGTAAATGGATCACTTATATTTGACTGATATGATTACATTTATTAGATTCATAGGATCTTGTCATTCCCTATGAATAATCTTATGTTGAGAGTTCACTCATTGATTATGGTTGATTGTTATCGATTTATTGTGGCAGTACATTTATGTTAACTAATTTCTATTGAGATTTTCATGTTCATGTTATATCTATTACTCATGATTTATTATTGTGACATCTACTGTTCATTGGCCATTGTGGCATTTTATCCTTATTGGCCATCACAGCATTTTAGCCCATGATTGGCTATCATGTTCACATTCATGAATTCATGTTCTTTCTATGTTAACCTTAACCAGTGTTAGAGATGAAAATTTACTTACTGAGTTTCGTTAGCTCACCCCGACTTACTTATTTTTTAGGAAGGGATGCTGCAAGACCGTAGTAGGAGTCTAAAAGCATAGGAGGACATTGTAAGGAATGTATTAGTTATGATGTAGTTCTCTCATGTATTCACCACCTAAGGGTGACATTGTAGAACCATATTATGTATTTAAGACTTCCGTTGATTTACTGTTTAAGTTTTATATTATACATTGTTATCATTGATACAAGGAAAGAAAAAAATAGGGACGGTCACAAGGTCAGCCCCGCGATACGAGATCCGCATAGGGTGGGTTTCGGGTTGTGACAGTTGTAGTGGTGATATCGATGAGAGTGACATGATCACGGCGGTTGGTCATTGTAATCCCATCATTGACCATATATGCACGAAGAACATATGTTCCTCGTCGTCAACACAATCCTAGTCATGTACCTCATTATTGTCGAAAACCATATCAATATGGTGTGCCTTGTCACCTCCTGATGCCATTACACAGCAAATATTCACCTCTCTAGCTGATTATCTATATTTTGACAAAGACTTTATCAATAACGAATGTAAATGTAAATAATTCAACAATGAGATATGTTTTAAAGACTAATTGTGGAGTTTGCAAAAAAAAAAAATTGTTATTCATAATATAATTTTACTAGAAAATGTGATTGAAACATCGATAAAATGAGAGAAAATTTAATTTTAAAGTGTATGATTCCAAAACGGTATTTTGAAAAAAGCCCAATGTGTATCTAGATATCAATAATTAGACTTAGAAAGGGGGGTGGTTGGCGCCAACGCTGGAACAAAAATCTTTTTTGTATGGATTTGAAGGGATCTCGACTGTCTCATTCCTTAAAAGTGAGAAGGAATGCCTCTTATGAGAAAGATAGAAAGATGAGGAGTCGCCAGCTTGTTTTTGGGCAAGAAACAAGCAAACCTGTTACAACAGAATATAAATAAAAAAAACTGAAAAGAAATGAAATAATTAAAATTACATCACTTTGTCTCCTAGTTACATTCTAAAGATCCCTTGACATGGATCAAATAAAATAAAGCACTGAAATTATGAAACCAAAGAAAATATGGATCCGGGGACTAGGGTATGGAGTGAGAAGGTGTTAGGCATCCACCTGCCCGATCTGAATGGATCGGCCTCAAATACTTACTTGCAAGGTTCACTACAACAAAATGCACTATTAGCGATGCGCATGTGCGTCGCTAATAGTCCCATTGTGAGTCGCTAAAGGTCTTTAGCGACGCACAAACGTGCGTCGCTAAGGCGTCACAAAAAGTGGCGTCGCTAATACTATTAGCGATGCACAAAACCGTTGGCGTCGCTAAAAGTGCATATTAGCGACGCCCATAGAGCGTCGCTAATAACTGGATCCATGCGTCGCCAATAATACCCAAGAACGTTTTAAGCGTCGCTAAAATTCACTTTTAGCGACGCACACAGAGCGTCGCTAAAAGTGATTATTAGCGACGCACAGTGTGTGCGTCGCTAATACTGAGGTGTGTGAGGTGGTTTCGGTGCAGTTAGGCCGATATCCGGCATTTTGGTCTGTCAAAACCCCAAAATGGGCCTTTTTGAGGCTGAAACTTGCATAAGTTTCAAACCGGGCATCGGAACCGAGTGTCGTAAGTTCGTGCAAGTCTATTTTATCATTTCTGAGGTGTGTGAGGTGGTTTCGGTGTAGTTAGGCCGATATCCGGCATTTTGGTCTGTCAAAACCCCAAAATGGGCCTTTTTGAGGCTAAAACTTGCATAAGTTTCAAACCGGGCATCGGAACCGAGTGTCGTAAGTTCGTGCAAGTCTATTTTATCATTTTTGAGGTGTGTGAGGTGGTTTCAGTACAGTTAGGCCGATATCCGGCATTTTGGTCTGTCAAAACCCCAAAATGGGCCTTTTTGAGGCTGAAACTTGCATAAGTTTCAAACCGGGCATCAGAACCGAGTGTCGTAAGTTTTTGCAAGTCTATTTTATCATTTGTGAGGTGTGTGAGGTAGTTTCGGTGCAGTTAGACTGATTTCTGGCATTTTGGTCTGTCGAAACCTCAAAATGGGCCTTTTTTAGGCTGAAACTTGCATAAGTTTCAAACCAGGCATCGGAACCGAGTGTCGTAAGTTCGTGCAAGTCTATTTTATCATTTTTGAGGTGTGTGAGGTGGTTTCGGTGTAGTTAGGCCGATATCCGGCATTTTGGTCTGTCAAAATCCCAAAATCGGCCTTTTTGAGGCTGAAACTTGCATAAGTTTCAAACCGGGCATCGGAACCGAGTGTCGTAAGTTCGTGCAAGTCTATTTTATCATTTGTGAGGTGTGTTAGGTGATTTCGGTGCATTTAGACCGATATCCGGCATTTTGGAATGTCAAAACCCCAAAATAGGCCTTTTTGAGGCTGAAACTTGCATAAGTTTCAAACCGGGCATCGGAACCGAGTGTCGTAAGTTCGTGCAAGTCTATTTTATCATTTGTGAGGTGTGTGAGGTGGTTTCGGTGTAGTTAGGCCAATTTTCGGCATTTTGGTCTGTCAAAACCCCAAAATGGGCCTTTTTGAGGCTGAAACTTGCATAAGTTTCAAACCGGGCATCGGAACCGAGTGTCGTAAGTTCGTGCAAGTCTATTTTATCATTTCTGAGGTGTGTGAGGTGGTTTCGGTGAAGTTAGGCTGATATCCGGCATTTTGGTCTGTCAAAACCCCAAAATGGGCCTTTTTGAGGCTAAAACTTGCATAAGTTTCAAACCGGGCATCGGAACCGAGTGTCGTAAGTTTGTGCAAGTCTATTTTATCATTTGTGAGGTGTGTGAGGTGGTTGCGGTGCAGTTAGGCCGATATCCGGCATTTTGGTCTGTCAAAACTCCAAAATGGGCCTTTTTGAGGCTGAAACTTGCATAAGTTTCAAACCGGGCATCGGAACCGAGTTCCGTAAGTTCGTGTAAGTCTATTTTATCATGTTTGAGGTGTGTGATGTGTCTTCAGTGCATTTTCTATAAATAATAAATTCACGAAAGTATATAATTTTAAAAACTTACCAAGGTTGTGAAGAGTCACGCTGTTGGCTGATCATCGTTTGCAAAAGAGTCTGTATCTCGGCATATCGCTCCTCGAGGCTACCTAGTCTCTGGCGCAGCACTACATTCTCTTGTTGAACTGCCGCCGTAGCTGAGTGTGCCCTAGCATCACTCTCAAAGGACGATGTCGTCGGCGCCATCCCAGTCCCTGAGCCACGCACATAGCCACGCCTCTTGCCCAGAACAGTCTCCCGTATCTGGTCATCGATCGGCGGATCCTGACCCTCAGGTGTCGGCTCATCACGCAGCCGGACCATCTCCTCCTATAAAAACATAAATATATGTTACTACTTTTATAACTTTAGATTAATATTAAATTACTAATACTGTAGCAAGTTAAATAAAAACTTACATAAAGCCGCTGTGCTTCAGGCCCAGCCCAACCCTTATTGGGGTTGTAGTGCGTCCTGTGCCACAAATCAATGGGGCTGGGTGGTGCACCGGTGTCCTGGTCTCGCTGGAGCAAATAAATAGTAGCTTATAAAGAGTGATTTCATGAATAGATTATACAATAAGAACTTGATACATTTATTAACTTACCATATCATGTCTATACTGTACAAAAGAACGTGATCCACCACAGTGGGTCACCTTCTGCTTGCTTCTACTCTCGCTATTCTTCCTGCTTAGTTCCTACACTTGGCCAAAACAAAGAAGGTTAGTATAAATGATACTGATTTAAACCAGACAACAAAAGTAATTTGAACAATTTTTACCTGGAATGTATCACTTGCGAACCGGTCGCACAGTAACATCCAATCCTCCACCGTCACCCCCCTGTAGGGTCTGTCACAGGGCTCTCTACCGGCTGCCACCTCCGCCTCGTAGTGCATGTGCAGACGGTGTCGATAGTCCTTGAAACGGACTCCCAGGTAACGATCCACAGCCCTCGCTACATAAGGTAGGTGGAGATCGATGTCAAACTTCTCCTGTAAAGCATGTCATTGTCAAAACATTACGGCATTAGAAATGTTAAAATTTAGTTCAACACAATAATAAAAGACATACCAGGATCTGCGCATGAATAGCCTGTAGAGCCTCTTGAGTGACGTGACTCCAGTCAGTAATATGGAATGGGGCGCATAGTCGGCAAACGATGCCGACCTCTGTGATGAACTGCTGTGCCCACCCACCGACGGGCTTCAGCAAGCCCTCAGGTATCTCAATCCGGAGACGCGCACCCCCTGCTGCCTCCATCTGTGTCTGCAAACTCTGATTCTTCGACCTACCACGCGCTCGTCTAGCACTGGTGGTGGCCGAAGCTTTAGAAACAATAAAATAGAAACAATTAGTACCATATTTATATAAGCATTAATACAAAATGGAACTATCCATACCATCAATGGCAGGATCAGTCGATCCTCCAGAGGAAGGGGAAAGGGTCGATGGGTCCACCGGGGCTGCGCGTCTACGTGATCCTGGTCCAACCATATCTAAAACAAAAGTTTAAAAGTAAATTCAATTACATCATAAAAATTAAAATCCATTACAGCATAAAATTGAATATCCATTACACTTGATCTTACCACATGTAACAGCTATTACAATTACTCATCTGAGTTTGTATCATCATCTGAACTTGAATTTTCTTCAGTCTCGATACAATACTCTAACAATGTCTCATCATCAAAATCACTTTCCTCGTCATCATCATCATTAATGAACGTTGCATCCTTCGGATCTAATTGTGTGGTATTGGTGACGTCGGAAGCTACGACATGAATTGGTTCTACATCAGTTCTATTCAACGGATACGAACTAACATCTTCCTGATCATGCCGGACAACACCATCGTGGGCAGTTTGAGACTCTTCTTGTAGTGCCTTCTCAATCCTATCCAACTCTTCATCTCCCTCGCCAACTTCTACAACATCATAAACATTTCTAGTTTTTATTTTTTGGACAACATGCCAATCACCTCTTATTTTTGTGTCCTTCAAATAGAAAACTTGCTTTGCAACTGATGCCAAAACATACGGATCATCTTTAAATGCCGTACGTGACGTATTAACATTTATGAAGTGCTTATCAATCTGCATTCCAGTCTTCTTATTAGTTACATCCCACCAATCACATTTAAAAATATACACAGAATGATCGTAGCAATAATGCAACTGTATGATGTCTTTTAAAACACCATAGTACTTTACAGTTTGTCCTCCGTCACCATCTCCTTCAACAAGGACCCCGCTATTCTGTGTTCGTCGGATGATCTCACGTTCCTTCGTGTGAAATCGAACATCATCAACAATTAAACCGGTGTAGCGAGATATCCTTTGATCAGGACCACATGCCAAGGAATATAATTGATCGTACGCCTCAGGAGATTGTTGATGGCGTAATAGCTTCATCTATTAATTCAGTACAAGTACAAAATTACTTTTATACAAATGCATTAACTAATACAATTACAATTAATTGAAACCTATTCTTACGTGATCTCCAAACCACTTTGGAAACAAATTTTTCTGTCTTTGCTCCAGATCAGAACTTGATACATGTTCTCTCTGAAGCTCGAGTGTATGCTTACTACATAAGATGAGATATGTTATATGTAACTTACATTTGTATATTAACGTAGTATTGCAATGATTTTAATAAACTTACTTAAAATATGGTAATGTCTCCTCGCAGTTGTTGAGCACGGTGTAGTGGGCTCTTTCCAAGTCTTGAGGATGACACCATTCATATATACGGGCACCTATTGGCCGCACAGTTTGATTAAACACTGCAAGGCCAGTTCGTTGTTGCCCTGGACATCTATCAGAATTTCGCTCTTCACGATTAAACCTTGTCTCAATATCTTCAAGGTGCATAGAGCAGAAGGTGAGACATTCTGCATCAATGTAAGCCTCAGCAATTGACCCTTCCGGTCGTGCTCTGTTACGCACATATTGCTTCAATGTGTGCAAATATCTGTTTTGATAATTAATCAGTTATAGATTAAAATAGTTAGGATGGATAGATAACACAATTGACAAAATTAAATGTACCTTTCTATTGGATACATCCAACGGTATTGGACAGGTCCGCCAATTTTTGTCTCATGAGGCAAATGCACCCTAAGTAAACCATGATATCGAAGAAAGCTGGAGGGAAAATCTGTTCCAACTTGCAGAGGATCACGACAACATCCCTTTCGAGCTTGTCAAGTACTTCCACATTCAACGTCTTCGCACATAATTCTCTAAAGAAGCAACCCAACTCAGTTATTGTAGTCGATATGTGATCGGTGAGATACCCACATAGTGCAACCGGAAGAAGTCGTTGTAAAAGGACATGGCAGTCATGGCTCTTCAATCCGGATATTTTCCCATCTATAACATTTACACACTGAGATATATTCGATGCGTATCCATCTGGAAACTTCACCGATTTAATCCACTCGCAAATCCTCATTCTCTCTGCGGATGATAACGTATACTGTGCAGGAGGCACGATATATTTATCACCGCTACGTATTAAGTGCAGCTCTTTCCTTATTCCCAGCTCCTGCAAGTCCAACCGGGCTTTAACACTATCTTTTGTCTTCCCTTCAATGTTCATTACAGTTCCTAGCACATTATCACATATGTTTTTCTCGATGTGCATCACATCCAAATTGTGCTTCAACTTAAGAGTCTCCCAGTACGGAAAATCAAAAAATATGCTCTTCTTCGTCCAATTTAAGTCCACATTAGTACGCTTCCTCTTCTTACTACCCGGTATCTTCCCAAACCTCACTGGTTGGATGACTGCCAATTGCGCTAACACGTCTTTGCCAGACAACAATGGAGGTGGCAATCTGCGCTCAATTTGTCCATCAAATAGATGCTTCTGCCGATTTCGCCAGCCATGCGATAGCGGTAGAAAACGACGATGGCCCATGTAACATATCTTCCTCCCATTTGACAAATGTAGGGAACATGCATCCTTATTGCAAACTGGACATGCCAGATACCCCTTAGTGCTTCACCCAGACAAGTTCCCGTATGCTGGAGAGTCATTTATGGTCCAAAGTAACGCGGCATGCAATTGAAATGTCTCATTCTTAGAAACGTCGTATGCCTCCACTCCCACCTCCCACAATTCCTTCAACTCGTCCACTAAAGGACGCAAGTACACATCAATTTCATTACTAGGAGACTTCGGCCCTGGAATAAGCAACGACATGTAGATAAATGGTTCTTTCATGCATTTCCACGGTGGCAAGTTATACGGCACAAGCAACACCGGCCACATGCTGTAGGCATTACTCATGTCACCGAACGTGTTGAAACCGTCGCTAGCCAGCCCAAGTTGTACATTACGCGGCTCATTTGCAAACCATTCGTGATTTGTATCAAACTCAGCCCAAGCTTGTGAATCTGCTGGATGCCTACATACATTTTCCTCAGCAACACGCTTCTCCTTATGCCACCGCATATCTTCTGCCGTCTTCTGAGACATGTACAACCTTTGTAGCCTCGGTTTTAAGGGAAAATATCTAAGCACCTTGTGCGGAATTGTCTTCTTCTTTCCTTCATTCAGCTTGTACCTGGGTTCGTGGCACACCGTACACTCCTTCAATTGTTCAGTCTCCTTCCAAAATAACATGCAATCATTTTTGCAAGCATGTATGGGAATATACCCGAGGCCCAAATCTCTTAAAATTCTTTTCGCCTCGTAATATGAGTTCAGAAGGGTCTCCCCAGTAGGAAGCACTGCTTTAATCAATTCAATGGCCATAGTAACTGATTTGTTGCTCCAACGGTTGATGGTTTTAAGATGAAAGAGTTTCACGAGAAAGTCTAGTTTCGAAAACTTATCACAACCCGGGTATAACGGCTGCCTTGCTTCCCTCAACAACGACTCAAATGCGATCAATGGTCCCGTGTCACTCCTGTGACTACTCGCCCCAGTTGTAGCCCCTTGCAAGTCTGCCAGCATTTGTGGCAAGCCTTTGTAACCAACCCCAACATTATCACCAAAGTCAACATCATCGTCTTCTTCTTCATCATCAAATACCACTCGTACGTCACGGTGTTCCCCGTGATATTCCCAACACGTATACCGCTTGTCCATCCCATGTTCGAGTAGGTGCTCTTTGACCTCATCTATGTGCATATAATCCCTATTATTGCACCTCCTACATGGACATCTTATCCTATTTCTCCCATCTGCAGATGCACGAGCAAACTCAATAAAATTTTTGATCCCCTTCACATACCCTGGCAAATACCTGCCCCTCAAGTCCATCCAACTCTTATCCATTTTCGTCTACCTAATACAAGTCAAAAATGATACTCGTTATAAATATGAAACATAAATCCTATCACATCCAACTTCTCTCTAAAGGGTAAGGTGGTCCTATCCCATTCGTGAATGCACAATTTACATTGCAATCAGCAGCAATCAAATGCTTGATTCCATTCGGACAAAATTTCGGCAGCATCTCCCCAGGGTTTTCCAAGTACACGAGATAAACGTTAACACGCCTAAATATATACCCAGAGAACAATAGGAGACCGTGCTGAAATTTTATCATAGTGAAATATTCAAGCATATGCGCTATTGATTGCAATGCAGATTTATGCATTCCCGAACTGTCCTCTCTGGACAATTCAAGAATCGATTTTCACACACACGAGCCCAATCGCGAATAAATTTCGCGACAAGATTCACATGTGATGAAAATGATTCCCGAACGGGGCTAGGCTTACATGAATGCAATTAAAAAATTCATTAGTGTAAGGGCAAACTCTGATTGTCAAACAGAGTTTTGCTTTAAAAAACATTAACAATAGCATTGAAAATGCCAATACAAAACATATTGATCTTGTTTGATAACAACTAAAAGCACCTAGCTTTTAATTTTTATCTATTAATTAAGGTCATTCATCAAGAGTTATTTGCTTGGCACCTGCCAACAACAACTTAACCAACAAAAGCAAATCAATTGCTACCTAAAACCACTAACTAACTTAATAGGTCAGGTGTATCTAGTTGATCTCTCAATCCATAGGACTTAAAAACTCTTTTTAATTCTTGAATGGATAAAATCCTTGATGCTAGTTCATGACTTAGTTCATACTAGTGTTCGTACATTGAGCAAACGGTGTCGACAAAATTGATCAATGCAACTTACAGACTCACAGTTTGATCATAATAGAGTCATTTAAATTGGAGCAAAACATATATTCATGTCATGAAACAAACATAAGATTTTATAAATATTTAATATTATTAAATTAGAAGCGAAGTACAGTGGTTCTTAACGGGATGGGTTAATGATTATATCACAATTAGCATTTTTTTAGGTTGTAAGTAAAATAATTTGTATAAATCACCAAAGTTACACAAGAATAAACAAGGTGACAGCTACAGCATAGACAAGGTGACTACTCAATTGCCAGTCTTCCCTTTTTTTCAATTTAAATTTTTGCATGTGGCTTTTAACTTCTTTTTCTGATAATTGTTTATAAATTGTAATCTTATTGGTTGACATGTTTGTGGATTGTCTACATTAGCTTAACCATTTCTATCTCCATGTCTATCTATCCCTCTTCCTCTCTCTCATATGGATGATTCCTACGTTAGCATTTTAGTTAAAGTTATGCTTTAAATGTTATAATATGTATTGCTATGATTTGATACTGAGTAAAACATTACGGCATTTTAATTTGCTGTTGTTTCAATTGAGATTGATACAATATATGTTTTTAAAAAATTTTAGTCTAGTTCTTGTTATCAATTGCCATATTTTGGAAAGTGGATCGCCACTAATTTGCTATATTTGAAGGGAAAACAAAAAAAAAAAAAACAAAGGGAAAAAATCACTCTTAAAAAGCAATGTGTTCATAAACCTCTGTACTAAGTTTTCTTTGTCTTTTACTTTATTTTCTGTTCTTAGGTTAATTAATATTATATTAGTAGTCTTACTCATAATTTTCAATAGAAGCATTAGAAGCCTATATTGGTCACTTGAAAGCCAGGCCTTTATGAGAATGTCGGGGTCACCAATTATAAAGAAAAAAAGTTTTAATTATTTTTGTGTTAAAGAAAAAATATTTATATTCATGAATGCTTTATCTGAATAAATTCACAAGTAAACTCGTTGTTAAGATTTCCTAAAATGATTGTGATTGTGAAGCATTATTTAGAACATTGTCCTATTAAACTCGTTGTTAGACAAGAGGAAGAACAAGAATGAAATAGAGCAATAAATTGGAACTTCAAATTAACTACAAATATATCAAGTATGAACAAAAATAGCAACCTGAAAAAATTGAATATACAAATTGTCATTGTTATTATTTTATTCTCAAACTCCAACCTTTAGTTTTGTTATTTTATTTCATTTTTTAGGAAGAAGAGAGAGTAAACAAAGCAGCAATGATATTAATATCTGTCCTGGTCCATAATACTCAGCATGTTCTCATGAATTAAATTGAATGAATTTAATTGCCACATGCAACTTGGTCCATCTTAACATTCATATTATAAGATTTGTAATGGAACAAGTGTATTACCATCTGAACATTCATATTATAAGCTTTGTAATGGAATAAATGTATAGTACACGACTCCATTAGATTAAACTAAGAGCCTCCAATATGGAAAGTCAAAGAAAAAACAAGTGATCAAGTGGGCAGTTCAATCAAACACATTAATCTCCCAAATAATTGGATCATCAATCTATCACTTTAATTACTTGTATAGGCAATTAAGTTTACTTTTTGTACCCATCCTCACTTCACAGCCATAGAACTTAACCTATTTGACCACAAAATGAAGGGGAAATAACAAAAAAAAAAAAAATACAATAATTATATTAAATGTCTAAAAAGATAAAAATCATTTGAATTTGTTATCACTGTGGTATTAAGGGACACTTAAGGCCTCAATGTCATAAAATAGGATGCCCTATATATTTGCACAACTTATAAGAAGAATTCAGATAAAGAAAAAATGATAGAAACAATGTGCTTAATGACAAATTAAAATCTATTAATTACGATTGGAATTGGTATAAACAAGGTATCTCAAGGAATAGAAAATTAGGAAGGCTAAAACTCCTACTAGCTCAAGTAATAAAGATCATGCAAATGTGGTAGTTGGTTCAAATACAAATGGTAAACCTAAGATGATATAAATTAGGAAATCAAAAGATAATAGCAAAGAGGGTACTGCCAAATTAGATTGTACTAGAACATAAGCTCAAGTTGTTATCTTAAATAAATCTAATAAATATGATAAACCTAAAAACATTAGAAACAAAAATATTAAATCTAATTCTCAGTCTGCTAGTATGTTTGTGGGAAGACTGGTTGGAAAGGAAAAAATGTAAACATTCCTCTACTCATGTAGATTTTGGCAAGGAGATCAATTTATTTTATGAATAAAATAAATAAATTAGCAGCCCAACAGTGTTTTTACAAAATAATGATCAACTCTTGGAGGCCACATACCATATTTTATTTTAGTATCTTTTATTTTCATAAAAAAATATAGAAAGATGCATATCTTTTTAGACATTTATTATAATTATTGTATTGTTGATTAGGTGAAGATCAAGAACATTAAAACCCAAAAACATCACCAAATGTATCAGAAAGAGAGAGAGAGAGGAATACCTGCTACGAAAATGCAATTTGGGCTCGGATGGAAGATGGAGAGATGAGGACCTGATGAAGATGAAATTTGTAGGCCGATTATGGAGAAAGAGACGAGAGCCAAGAGAGGTCGGTCGTCTGTCGCAGAGTGAGAGAGAAATTAAAACAGAATTGCGTGAGAGAGATATGGGAATGCGATTGAGGGTTTTTATTAAGACTATTAGCGACGCACACTGGGCGTCGCTAATAGTCTAGGGGGCGTCGCTAAAGGCCGAAAGTGATTATTTGCGACGAACCAATAGGCGTCGCCAAAAGTCCAATGTTATTGGCGACGCACTGTGCGTCGCCAATAATCTTTGGGGCGTCGCTAAAGCCTCTTGGCGCCCTTTTTTTGGCGGGAATGTGGATATTTCACCCTTATTGGCGACGCACATGTGAGCATCGCTGATAGTGGCTATTTGCGACGCATTTTGTGCGTCGCTAATAAGCTGTTTTCTTGTCGTGCATATTGTTGATATGTGATTTTCTGTATGCCACACCAGATTTTCTTTCAATAGTTGTGCAGGTACTGAAGGTGCTGATAATAACAACTATCTTTTTTTTTTTTTTTTTTTAATCCTTTCATTTGTAATTTCATATTTTCAAAATGTAGCGCTTTGCATTAATCATGCTCTGTGAGCAGGACAATTCCCCTCCTCTTTACTGCCATTTCAATTATAAATATGGATCCTACATCCATAAATGCATATAACAGTAAAGAATTGTGCATTCTGCTACTTCAAAATGCCTGCAATCTATAAGCCATCACCTTAAACTGCTTTTGTTGAGAGAAAAAGAATTTCTCTTTCACTCTCTCTCTCTCTCTCTCATATTTTTCAAATATAACGTTGTTGATAAAGATATTATTCAATATAAAGAGAGAATGGTCTTCTGATTGTATTGAAGTGATTGTCTGGGCAGGTTAACTACGATAACATCACAACTCCATGAGAGCTTAGTGTGATATCATTGAAAACCTCATAAGAAGTTGTTGAAGTTTTTGGAAACTTAATCTTCACTTTGTTTGAAGGCTTGTGCCTTGTCCATGCCGGGGGTGTACATGGGTCTAGGCATTGATATGTCTGTCCTCCTACTCTAAGGACACGGGTTCAAAGCTATATTGACAATGCCCAGTTGGTTTAGTAAATCTAGTGAAAGACTTCATTCTATGATAATTACATGGTTCTTTGTTGTGTAGTCACACTGTTGTGGCCTTTTGAGTTTGTTCTTTGCTATCAAATTGCACTGCCACAAAAGCTATGACTGAGCTTCTCCTAATCAAATTTACACAGGGTGGGAATGCACCTCTGGGGTGTACTTGACTCTGGCAGTTGATATGTCTAACCTTCAACTCTATGGACATGGGAACATAGCCATCCCGTCATTGTCCAATCTTCTTTTTTATTCTAGGTAAAATGAAGTGTATATTACATAGCATGCTTTTTTTTTTTTTTTGATTGGTAAAATATCAATAAAAAAGGCGCCTGAGGAGGGCAAAGCCAAAAGATAACATAGCATGTTTGAATAGCTTTGAAGCCTTAAAATTATACTTTTGAACACTGACAAATCATACTTGGAAATAGGCAACAAGGCTTGCATCATAAGAAAACTTGAATTTTATCTGTTGCCTTTCTGTCTCTATACTCAGAGAGTACTAAAAATAAAGAATAAATCGTTCATCTGTTTTTTAGTGGTGTTTTGGCAGCTTGTTTAATGCCTCTTATTTGTCATCTATTTAAATAGTGGGAAAAAATGGTTCTGTTTGATTTTTCATAAATCAGTTGCTCCGCCTACAGAGGTTCTTCTGGCTAGATGTGGAAGATTCTAATCCAGTTCAAGAGCATAGTGGTAAAAGATATAGTATTACCATCTGAGATGTTTGATCTTTTGTGCAGGTGGTAGAATCATCTCAAATGGGCATTGGATTTTAACTATTGTTGTCGGCATTCAGCTACAGCTCTTCCAACTCACAAAATTACAAAATTAAGGTATTGCCTAAATACATGAAAGCAATAATAAAAAATAAAATAAAATCCCCAAGCATATATCTTGATATGCATCTTGTCAAGTGTTTGCAGCCAAAAACTTTTAGTGGGGGATGAAGACTAGAATTTTGATGTAATCCTGGACGCAAGAACCTTAGCGGCTTAGCCTCGTGCAGTCATTCTTCCTCCTTTATTGATCAAAGAGCTGATTAGAAATATGAAATACTGCAAGATTCAAGAAGACTTCGTACGTTGAGAAGCTAGTTGAAATAAATTGAACAAGTATATTGATAAGTGGTTCAGGAGCACCGAGACCTGTTGCAATTAAAGTAAACCTTTATAATATATAGATATACATATTGAAAAAAAAAGGTTGTGCCTTTCATTCTATTCATCTCATTGGTTTAACAAGCACGGGAAGGATGCGGATATTGATGTTATAGGCCAATGGTTTATTAGCCATGGATTTTTGCAGTGCCAAAGTCTGATGTGAGAAATTGACCAGCCCTGGATTGTTCTGTATGCACATACAGGGACCTGACTATTGGGAAGAATAACTCAATGCTTTGTCCCAAGACATAATTGATGGAGATTTTTGCAGAACAGACTGATTCAGTGTGTCTGACATATGGGAATAAAAAGTGACCACATGGCCATATTTAAACTATTGAAGCTTTTTTCCCCCAATCCTCTTATATGATTTTGCAAACTATGTGCTAACATTAAAGTAATATTTCACTGTCGGCAGGGTGACGACTGAGGAGAGATGAATAAGAAAAAAAATCCACTCGTATTCTTGGATGTATCAGTTGATGGGGATCCTGTGGACAGAATTGTTATCGAGGTAATCCACTAATCAGAAAACCCTCTCATGTGTTTTACTTTTTTTCTCCTAGTTTAGTCCACATTTGTCATTATCAAGAAGCTTAATGCATTGGGAATTTGGGATTACTGATAATATGCTTTTTGAAACTTGCAGCTTTTTGCTGATGTTGTTCCTAGAACAGCAGAAAATTTTCGGGCACTCTGTACAGGTACCTCACTGCTAATCCTACTCTAGGTTTGTGGGGGAAAATGACGACTTCTAGTTAATGGATTTCCCATTGGAGATCCATTCATTGACATTGCTGTGATGATATGGCTTCTGGTTTGTCCCTTAACTTATTTAATGAAGCAAAAAGAAGAAATCAACGCCATTGTTGACTGAAGGAAGACTGTACCCTTTAGCTGACTAAACAAAGAGAGGGGGAAAAAACCAAACTACTAGAGAAAGAGAGAGAGAGTTCCAGGGAATGAAGGGACAAAGCTGGGGTGTCCTAACTTAAAGTGCCAGTCTTTTTTTTTTCTTGAATTGTTTTAATGTCTTCTCATATTCAAACTCATTGCTAAAACTTGAAAATGAAAGCTGTAATTGGCTTATATCTTATGTTCCTTCTGGGTTTTGGCCTTCTATTGAAAGTAAAGGCCATGAGGGGATCAAATCTCCCATTGGAAGAAACATAAGGATCCCCATGTTTGTTTAATATAACAGTTTGTAAGAAGTACTCTCATTATGAATTCACACATTTCTGGAAATAACGTAATCAGAATAAAAATCTGAACTCAATACCAATTTGGAGAGAATATTAGTATGAGGAAACTTTAAATGGGAAAAAAAAGGATGGTTTAGACCATAAAAATACATAGAAATTTTGATTTATTTTTATTATCTTTATATTGTCTACCATCAATTTAGTGGGACCTGCTTGCTTTCCTACTTCCTAATTTTAACATATGGAGATGTAGTTTAAAAGAACACTTGTAATTGTGAATTTTGATATGATTGGACGTCCATTAGTGTTGATGAACTCATTATATAGTCATAGGGCACATTTATACAACGGATTTGACCCACCATCTAATGGGTCCCTTTAAACATTAGCATATAGTTTATTGCATGAGTTTCAGTCGTTCTATGCACACTCTTTTCCAAAAACTTCCTGAAAATCTATCTTGGTAGGTTTCTGTCTATAAAATTTAAATAACATTGGAGGACTAATGTCATGGAAGAGAACTCAGTAGCTGGAGTTCACAATACTGGATTAGTAGTGCCATCAACACTTTATGCTATTTGGCTATTGTACATTTAAAACAACTGCATGTTGCAAAATAATTGTGTCCTTCATGAATTAATGCATATGAGGGGTCAGTGGTTTGCATTTGAAAAGGACCAAATTCATCATTAGGTCCAACTTCAAAGATTTTGAGAAATTAGATTGGTGGTGAGATTTGGTAAGAGTTGCAACTCAGGTACTTGAAACTCAGGTTATATTGATATTTGGTATAATTTGTGTTTTTTGATGGACCCATCCAATGATGTAATGTTAATTTGTCTGATATTGTATTCTTAGTGAAGTTGTAGTTGCACCATGAGATTGATCTACAAGTTGGAAATCTTAAGGGTTTGTAATTTTGAACTTGAACAGTTCAAGGACATAATGGGAGTAAAACTAATGGAGGCATGATAAGTTTGATTGTGGCGCCTTTTGATGATTCTTGTCACAAGGAAAAAAAGTTTGAAAGGAAGTATAATGTTATGTTTTGAATCAGTGGGTCTTAAAGTAGAAACAACAAAGTTTTTGGTCTTCATAGGGACTAGAAGATGCATCCATACCTTCCCCAAAATAAAATCATGCAGCTTAATGAGATAGTTCTCATGTATAATGCCTAGTACGTGAATTAACTTCTGCCAGTGAGACTCCTCAACTTCATATGCTTGACACAGGAATACTAGATGGCCGAAAAAAGGAACTTTTGATTTGACGAAATGCGTTGATGTCGTTTTGACTTGGCACAATGTCACATTCCATAATGTCATTTTCCCACAAGTAATTATCAATGTGGACAACCATAAAATTTGTGACATGCATCAAGTATCTCGTTCATAAATGGCTTATCATTCTTGACTTCGTTCTTGACTCTGGGAAGACTAACATTTTTCTGAATTCTAACTCATTCAAAATTGTGAAACTTAGACACACTTCTGTTCTGCTAGTTAATCCCCTGTATTTGCGCATACTTATTCTCTTATTTGTTTGAAACTTTCATTCAATTATTCTCGTTTTTAATTCTGTAAAAAAAGAGAAGAAGTTGTTTAACTTAGTTCCAGTGAAAATAGGATAAAAGTTGATGCATTCAAGCCTCGGTTATGCTGGTTTTATCATCTCATTGAGAGTTTTTATTTGTTATTTGTTATTTTTTGGGTGGGGGGGAGCTTGGATTATAACAATTTAGCTTAAAGTCATAGGCATGGAGCCTACAGGAAATGGATCTTTTTGGAATTAGGGAACTAAAAAAAAACAAGAATATTGTTTCTCATAATATATCCATGCTTTGTGCACTCATATTGATTATAAGATATTCCTAACATTAGAGAATTAAAACTTCTTAGATATTCGTAATCTGAAAAAGTCCTACAATTTCTTTCATAAAATAATAATTAGATATCACGACATATTTATGTATCCTTTTTTTGCCTCTTATAAATTTTTTTTTTGCCTTTTTTTTTTGGGTTCTTGAACTATATCTGGTTTTCAATTTAGCTAGTCGTTCAACCAAGCATTCCCACAAAGCCTTGTTATGAAGTCAATGGTTTGGTTTTTAGCATTACCCGACCCATGAGATCCTATAATAGGCTTACATAACCTCACTGTCCTATTCGTACGAACAAAACCAATGCTCGTTTGAACGATCGAGGCAAAACGCTTCAATCGAAGGACTACACTTGTTATTAACAATAACTTAATTTTAAAACCTTATATCCATTTTAAAAACAATGAGTCTATTATTAATAGAAAGTATAATTCACAAGGCCACACTTAGTAAATAATGGTTAAAACAATTGTAATGCATGAAGTGTGTGTGTGTGAATTTCCTAGCCCAAATGTACCTCTCTTACCATTGTGACCATCACCATTAAAAGAAAACCTCCATGAAGCTCAGAACGTGAAGATAACCACAATGCTTAGAAACTTTAGCTCAAATAGACTTGGACACATTAAAACTTAATGGTTTTGTCAACCACGGATTAGCCAACACAAATATTGACTAAAAGTCCTAACATATTTTCAAACTATAGGTTGGAATGCTAAGAAACTCCATTTTTTTTTTCTTTTTGATGAACAAAATATAATATATCAAGAAGTGAAAGACAGTATAACATCAGACTAAATAAGGTTTACATGAAAATAAGGAGCCTCCTCTAACCATACTAACATAGAATCCACATTATTAGCATAATGAGCTAGATAATGAACAATCACACTAACAAATCTTCTAAGAAAAGCATGATTAAAGAATCAAAACGTACCTATAAGAGCTTTCATATCTTTCCTAATCATACCAAAAGCAGAAATACCTGATGATAAGAATAATGAAAACTAAAATTAGTCCCATGCATGGAATCACCCTCCAACATTATATCACATAGGGCAATATCCATTGCAAACTAAACAACTTGTAAAGTTGGCATGGATTCAACCAATTGTGCCTCCATTAAAGGTACACCCTTTTAAGTTAACCTTCTAACAAAATTTTTTAGCACTATCTCGCACAACCACACCGAAACCAATCATAACAAGATGTTTCATTTGCAATTCCAATAATAAGAATTCCCAATTTAGCTAGCAACCCAACATTTCTTAAGAACATGAAGAGTAGATTCCTTTGAACAAGCACAAAATCCCCAAATAAGTTTCATTTGAATTCCACGCTAAGCCAAGCTACTCCTTGAAGGCAAAACACTCGAACAAACCCCTCCACTCTTCACATAAAATAAACCATTCCTTGAATAATGCCAAATTTGCTTGTTTGGAACTTGACAAAGACTAAAATGAATTGATAGAATATTTTTCGTTTCAAAAGGAAGAAAAATATACTGAACCAAATCCATATTCCATTAAACATAACCAGAAATAAGAAGATCAACGACCATAACATCCTGTTGAAGCACACGTACTAGAGAGACAACTCAAAAACCAGAAGAGAGAGTTAACCAACTATCATCCCAAACTTTGATTGACTCACCAGTTCTGTCTCTCCAACAAAGCCCAGCTATAAGAAAATCACACGCCTCCAAAATTCTACACCAACTATAGGAAAGGCTGAGATCCCAACTGAGCCTCTATAAAAGTACCAAGCGGGAAATAATGTGGTTTCAACGTTCTAGAAAAGAGAAAATCTAGTTTTGTAAAATCCTCCAACCTTACTTGGCTAGTAAGGAAAAATTGAAGGCCTTGAAGTCCCGAAAACCTAAACCACCTCTAGCTTTAGCCATACACATCTAGTCTCATCTAACCCAATAGAGTTTTTTAGACCCATCCTTATACCCTACCATAACTTACTTAATACTGCAAAAAAATAAAAACACAAATAATAAAGGAAGCAGAAGCACGACATAACAGAAGTTAAAATATTTTTACATTGGCGTAAACCTTGTTCTATGAAAAATACCATTTCTGTTTGCTATTAATCAGTAAGAAACTATGGAAATACAAGTCATAATGAGTTGTATCCATCTCTCTATAAATTCCAAGTTCAACATAAGATACTTCAAATATCTACACTCCACTCCACTACACTCCACTTCAAATTCCAAGTTCAACATAAAATAGTCTGTAGTATATACCAATTTGAATGAAACAACTCTTTAAAATAAGAAACTGCAATAATACTCCATTTGATCCATCTTCATTCTCCTACCAATTATCAAGTGAATCTCGTTGTTGCAAGGCTTTACCAGGAAAGAAGGATACTATTTTATAACCCTCTTCGTTTGTTGGAAAGCTCTATCTTAAAAATAACAAAATTACTCTTCAATCAAAACAACATCGCTTTACCATAAATTTGTTTTTACAAATGACAATCAAAAAAAGATTACATCAATGTCATGTAACATGCCACATCACTATCACATGGCACTTTAATCCAACTTGTATCACACATGTAACACCTCATCTATCTGTGAGGCTTTTTAAAAAATAATTTGAATGATTCTAAAATTTTGTATTTCTCTACAAAATTACTAGTCACTTATGCAAAATATATATATATATATATCAATTTTATCGAATATTCTAATGGTTTTTCGTCAATATAGTAATTATTTGTGTGTACATGTACAAATAATTACTACAATTTGTAAAATCAACTAAGCTTATTACAATTGATTCTTTAATAATTAATTGTATCATAGACCCAAATTATTAATTTTTCAAGGCTAATCAACCTTTTTTCATTAAAAATGTATCAATATGTAATTTAAATTATAGAATCCCTTTAAATTTTTAATAAAATAATATCACTAATGGTTTTTATATAATAAATTTATATACACACACACACGTACACATGTATATTCTTTTCTAATAATTAATGTTATAAAAAAATTATTTTGAAGTAAAAAAGTTCAATCACAACCTTGTTGTTTTGAGAAGAAGTGAAAGAAAAAAAAAATCGGTTTTAAACTCCAAAATTAATCTTTCAAAGGATACATGCATCTGCAGTAAATTTGACATGATAAAGAATAAATAATAAAATCTGATCATTTTAGAATTTTTTTATCATAAAATTAATATCCTAACTTAATTTGAGAAGATTATCCTAACAAAATGCTAGTACTTGACTCCTTCAAAAAAATTTATATATTCATATGAACCTTCCTCTCCCCCACCACACTAAAATTTCTGGATATCCTTAAGAAAAATAGTGGAGTGTGAAAGTTGGACCTCTGGCAGGTAGTGGGCTTGGCTGGGATCAGACCCTATCTCTAGTCAGCCCATTTTACTGCAGTTTCGGAATGAGTGGGCAAAAATGAAAGGCTGGGCCTCACCCAGCATAACCCAATGTACAGTCCTTTGCATTGCACTTAAAGGAGCTATATAACTATTTGGATTTGATGATTTTAGGATCATTTGATTATGAAAATGTTGAATATAAATAGTGTAAAATCTCTGTTGAAGTTCAATAAAACAAATAAAATCACACAAGAAAAAGCAATTCTTCTTTGATTGTAAAATTATTGAATGATCAAACAAATAAAAATAAAATAATTAAAATGAATGAAGACTCGAATCCTCAACAAGGGCCAAAAAGTGTCATGTTAGCAAAAAAAAGTGAAACAACTTGAAGTTCTCTGAGAAACACTCTAACCCTTATACACACACAAACACACACACACGCACAATTGATTGACTTTGATGTTACTTGGCATCAAATTTGATCACGTCTCATCTAATGCTTTAAATGGTGTAGAATTTACATGGAAATAGACACTTGTATATGTTAGGTACAAATGTTGACTGTTTCTCATAGGAAATGAAAAAGAAGATGACCACCATCTAAGAGCTATTATAGTTCATGATTTAAAGTCTTGACCAATAATAAAAATACATATTCTATAAATATGAGCAGATAATCAATGAAGGCAATCCGTACGGAGATCTTTTGTGTCCCAACGAGCAGGACAAAAACATTTTTTTTTTTTTGATGATTCTTCAGCAAGGAATTTGGAAAACCTGCAGCAGCCGAGACTGTTTGTATCTAGAAAAGATTCAATGACCGGTTATTAAAACATTAGTCTCGACAATTTAGAAAAAAAGGTCATATATGTATGTCAATATCCTTTTTTTTTTTTACTTGTCTTTATCTGAATCATCGAAACTAATGGTACAATAACTATTAACGAATTACTCATTTGCACATGAACTGTGGTTTTAGAAAACGTGATAATGCGTTTTTATGTGACGACTTGATTGAATCTGGACGCCTCTGTAATACAATGGATTAGCTTCATATGGGTAGTTGAAAATCATGTTTTTTTATCTGGACGCCTCTATAATACAATGGATTAGCTTCATATAGGTAGTTGAAAGTCATGTTTTTTTTTTGTTTTTGGTTTTGTTTCTGTTTCGACATTAGGAGAGAAATGGAAATGACCAAGACCTGTCATTGATGGCACTCTACTTTTGCTGAAATTCTTAACATTCCTCGTGATATGCCAAGCAGCTGGCACCGCATTCAGTGGGTTTGGTTTGGATTGAGCAAACACAATGCCCTAAGTCAAGCAATGTCCCACGTCTGGCTGCTCCGGAATGGCAACGGCAATGGTAGGATAAAACTTTAAGGATTGATGGTGCTTCCTATATATTGCACCCATAAACCACCCCTTGAGATCTCTTTTGAAAAGAGAGAATCGATTCTCAGACCTATTTTGAGAACCTATTTTACAAAATTAATATATTTGAAATTCTTACTATCCATTTTTTCACTACTAAAGACAAATGGGTACATGAAAGTTAACTAAATAGTCGTCGGTTTTTTAATGTATGTGATTGTAATAATTGTCGATAGACTGACGATTTGTCTTAAGATGAGAGTTACCAAAGGAAGAAAATGTGGAAGAAAACAAGAAAAAGTCATCTCAAGATGTGATGATCACTATGATTTCATCATATAACTTTGTTAGAAAATCCATTCATTAAACCTATCACACATGCATGTGGCAAATACTATGATTCTACCATCTAACTTCTCCATGTGAGGGCATTCATCAAAATGATCATAATGTTGATCTTAATGACATTTGCAAATTTTGGTTGAACTTGAACAACAATTAATAGCTAGGAAATTTCCTTGGGATATCTGGTTTTCAAGCAAGTCAGCACACACAGATTTTCCTTGGGAGAGAGAGAGAGAAGTGATGTAAATTAATTTTGGAGAATAGAAGGGTAACATTAGAGGAGTTACAAAAGTGTGATGTGAATTGAAGGTAACATAAAAGGAGTTACAAGGTTAAGTTGGGATAACTTTAGAAATTTCTCTGAAGTCAAATGCTTAGATGCCAAAAACATGCCTTGATTAATTTAGAAGAAACTTTATGTCTATTTATGATTTATCATCAATTACTTTCTCACTTATCTTCTACATTTCACCTATTATGGATATTAATACACTCAAAACTGTCAGGGATTAAGTGTTTAGGCAGCTAAGGTGGCTGCCTAAGGACTTCAAAAATGAAAAGGCTCACAATAATACAAGATATCTCTAGTCTAGTCTAATTGAATCCAAATTATCTCATATCTCAACAGTCGAGAACTAATTTCTAGTAGTCTTAAAATTATTTTTTCCTTATATCTTAATTTATATAATCATTATATAGTCTTTCATTATAAAAGTGTTTATTTTATTTAAAAATCATTTTTGAAAATAAGTATGTCTATTAGAAAATATGAATCCTAATACGAAAAAATAAAAATAAAAAATAAGGAACGGTGGATAAGTGAATTCAATTTCAAAAAAGCATTGTTAAAAAATTTAACAAGAAATCTAAGCAAATATTTAGTAATTAATAATTTCATTTTAAAATCTTAACAAGTAAGAAAATTAAATTATAAATTAACAATGCACTAATTAAAAAAACGTAAAAATGCAAAGATTAAATGTGAGGTATGTGTTAGTTGCCCATTAAATTCTGAGGACAAATCTAGATGGTGTTATAAGAATTAAAATACATATTTAAAGGCGCGTGGGTTCAACATAGGATCGAGGCGCGTGGGATTAAGGATATTAATACCGCTATCATATAAATTCTGCCAGTATTGTGAGACCTTGGGCGGGCTATGCCGGCTTTGATTAGGTTCTGCCCAACACGCTACATCAAATATCAACACGTGTCGATTCATCATTGCTTCTCCAGTCGCCACCTGCTGGTCCAAACGAGCGCTTCAAAAGGGTGAAATAAAGCGTGCAGAAACCGAGAAGCAATTATCCATTAAGAAGGCCGCCCCTCTCTCTCTCTCTCTCTCTCATCAAATCAAATCGATCCAAGTCACGCGGCGGAATACCTGAACATGCCGACAACTGGTTCCACTATATATAAATAAATATATATCTTAAATTAAAAATATATTGATCAAAATCTGATTATTAATAAATTCAAATTAAATCAGATTATTACATAATTTGAAATCTGATTATTTTATTTTTATATGTAATTATAATAGTTTTTTTAATATTTGATAATTACATAATTTTTTGTATAATTTTTGAAAAACAACAAGCATAATATAAAGATATTTTAATTTTATAAAAAAATTAATATAATTTTAAAAAATACAAAAAAAAATCTAACAATTTTTCAATAACTTTAAAAAAATGGTATAATTATTTATAATTTTTTAAAAGAATCAAATTAAAATTAATGCTTATATAATCCAAATTCGATATATATAATGATAATTAGATGATGATGCCGCCAAGACAGCCCACATACGACGTAATCAGAGGAATACCGTAATAAAATGCCATTATGCTCGTATAGGGCGGCTGCTCTCATTAGTCAAAGACATTATTGACTGTGCTCCCACCTCCACCATTCTCTCTCCTGTCTCAATCCTCCATCTATATAATTACCCTCGCCTCCCTCTCTTTGCTCTAGACCACCATAATTTTCTGTGTTTCCTTCTTCTCTAGTGTGGCAACAAAAACGAGGGTCTATAAACGGAGGTGATGGCGCCGAAAGAGAAGGCGGCGGGGGGCGTGAAAGTGAACGGAAACGTAAAGGAGGTGCATTTTAGGGGTGTAAGGAAGAGGCCATGGGGGAGATATGCCGCCGAGATCAGAGATCCTGGCAAGAAGAGCCGTGTGTGGCTTGGGACGTTCGATACGGCGGAGGAGGCGGCGAAGGCCTACGACGCCGCCGCCAGGGAGTTTCGCGGTGCCAAAGCGAAGACTAATTTTCCTTTGCCGGAGGGAAATATTATGAATAATACTGTAAATGTTAAGATGAGCAAATGTAATCAGAGTCCGAGTCAGAGTAGTACCGTTGAGTCTTCGAGCCGCGAGGGGTTTTCGCCGGCTCTTATGGTTGATTCCTCACCGTTGGATCTGAATCTCTCGCATGGAGGTGGCGCTGTTTCTGGATTTGGCTCGGCGGTGCGGTTTCCATTCCAGCAACAGCAGTTTCACGTCTCTCCTGCCGCCGGTGCTGTCGCCGGAGCTTCACCGCCGGCGAACCACTTTTTCTTTTTTGACCCGATCATTCGGCCAGAGCGGATGAATCAGGAGTATCTTCGTCATATTCAAAATCAGCGGTTGACGTTCAATCATGTGGCGGATTTCCGCGCCGCGCGCGGCGGTGGGGTCCAGAGTGACTCTGACTCGTCGTCTGTTATTGACTTGAACCAAGACGATCTCAAACCGCACAGGGCCCTCGATTTCGATCTCAACCATCCGCCAGCACCGGAATTCGCCTAACACCGGCCGATGAGATGATCGGAAATCATTTTCCGTCTTTTCTTTATTTCCAATTTTAATTTTGCTAATTTCTGAAGTAGGGAGGAAAATTAGGTATAAAAGAATTTGTTAAGAGCTTTTGATGATCTATAATTCTTAGATCAATGATCAGCATGCGACGTGAATACACAGCTGATCTCTTTTTTGCAGCAGTAGGAATTCGATAGGGTTTCTGGCTGTTGTTCGTAACTTTTGGCATTCGTGCCCTGAATGTAATCTCTACTTCAATCAATATTTTTCTGCAATGAAGCAACTGATAATTTCTGGAAACTCCGACATCTTGTTTTTTGTGTATATATGGATACAGAGTCGATCTATAATTATTGGCCGGCGTTGTTCCCCGGAATGTTTGCCGGAATGGAAGTCCAGTTCGAATTTATGGCACGTGTGGTCCAGGTCAGTACGGACAGCGCACGAGTTATGTTCCCCAGCGCTCTGTACTTTGAGAGTACTGGATCTTAGAGTTCAACGAGGTAAGACTCGCTGACACGTGTCAGGTGTTCCTTTATGGAGGGCTAGATTTTAGTTGTAAAAACGTAGGGGATACGGTACAGGTGGTTTTCTACAAGTACTGAAAATGTTATCGACTCCGCTTGATGGACCTCTACTTATTTGCATTTTAGCCCTTTTTCTTTATGTATATATGATCATAATTTCGTTTTATTTTTGTGGTATAATTGTGGAAAATATTAAAAGATGTATTTAGCATAAAAAATTGTTAGTTAGGTTTAAAAAATTGAGTCATTAATCGGAAATCGTGCAATCTCTTTTAACTTAAATGGCACAAGGGTGATTTGGGAATCAACTACAAGATTATTGTCATCCTTAATCAAAACATTCTACTTAACGATTGTTATTTGTTGGGTTATTTTTTCATAAAATGATAAATGACATGAATTGCCTTTTATAAAAGGCTTATGGAAAAGACTTATATATATCAATCAGGTCGCAATATATATATATGTATATAAAACAGGCATACAGTGTATACATCGTGAGCATATCTAATTATGTATCATAAGTGTATGTGCATATGTAATTTGTACGAATTAATTAGATTATAAGTGTTCGACTTCACAACCGATGTTAACAATTATGTGTATATATATAAAGATAAATTATACAAATTTTTATTGAAATATTTTATAATTGTAAAGATTTCTTTTGAGTTTTTTAAAATGACAATAAAATTATACTTACAGTGTTAATTTCTAAAATGACAGTCAAATTTTTTATAATTATAAAGATCTTCACAAAATATTTTAATTAATATTAATTTGAGAACAAAAAAAAAGTACAAAAAATGTCAAAATTTATATAAAAAAAAATGAAAAGAGTATTATTGTTATTTTAAAAAAAAAAACTGAAATGAAATGAAAGTATTTATAAATTATCAATAAAAATAAAAAAATATCAATAAAAAATATTTATAATTTATCTTATCTAATTATGTGTTTGTATATATATATATATGCGCTAATATAATTGCGAGTATGCAATTATGTAAATGAACTGGTGGTTGAAATCATAATTTCAGCAAGAGACGAGCAGCTAGGCTTGTTGGCATGAAAGTGGACGTGGGACTGCTACGATATACTTTGTACAAATACTGGGGTACATGTAGAAAAGTAACCATGAGCGAGTGACGACACTCGCGCTGGCGAATAACCAGCGGTTTCTGAGAGAACGCCGAGTGTTGACTAGTCCGCACGTGTTATAAATTCTAGATTGTTTTTAAAAATATTAATATTAAAACAAAGCTGATACATTCATGGGGCCCACGGGCCGCGGACGCCAAAAGTGGAAGCACGGCTGCCGCTTGTGATGGGCCCGGTCTTGGTCGTCCGAATCCGTGGAGAAGATTTCGCTTTCCTTTTTTTATACCCGCAGCTCCAATTTTACTTTCATGACACCACCCCTGTGAGAGGAAGGCTGAAATGAGGGCATCTTTTTACCAACTCACTAGTTGACAAGAAAAAACCATAATGACATACAACTCAATTTTTTTCATTTTTTATTTTTAAATAATACAAAGAGTAAAAAGAAAAAAAATTAATTTAATTTGAAAAGAAAATTTTTTTATTTTTACTTTATTTGAATATTCGTGAAAAAAAAAATGAAATGTAACGACGCAATCTTCATGACATAATATTGTCCGTTTTGGACTCACGACTCGCACGATTTTGTTTTTTAAATTTTAGTGGGCTCAAAATGTGTCATGTCATTGGAGATCAGTACCGTACTTATGAATATTTTTATTTTCTCTTTTTTAGACGATGTAAAATACCTCCTTCAACTCTCGTTTAAGAACGACCGTCCGTAGACGAGCTTTCGACTTTACACCTCACGCTTCCAAACATCCAAATAAAAAAGGAATTCAGAATAATTAGTTTTTGGCATAACCAAATTGTTAAATATCTGTTTAGTAAAAATTATTTAAACTGTTCATAATTTTAAAGTATAGTGAAAACTTATTTATATTGATGATATATAGATTATCTATATTAATCTATAGATATATATATATATATATACAATATATTATATAATTTAGAAGGGCTAATAAATTAGTAAATTGAACCATTCAAACTATCGTTTGGACAAAAGCACTTTCATGAAATAAATGCCAACCAACCAGGAACAGAAAAAGCTGATTTTCAGGGAGCCGCTGTCAAACTCCACGTGGAATTTCTGTACAATCATTCAGTATGGGATGCTATGTATGTATGGTCAAAACAATGAACATGAAGATGCAGACACGGGTCCTGCGTTGCGATGAGATGAGATGAGATGAGGCATGTCATAACGGGACAAAACGTAAAGCGTCATTATTAGTGTTTTTGGCAATATTTTATAGTGGGGTACGGCACTGAGTAGGGGCCGCCGTGATGCGAGGTGACGTGTCGGATTGGGACAGGCAGTTACGCCGGCGAGTCGGCTGCGTATGTATGGGCGAGCGGTTGTGGCCGGTGGGACCCGCTTCCCAAAGCAGAGAGATGGCTGCCTCGTTTTTCGCCACGTTTCGTGCCAACAGACAAGAGACTGAAGACAGATGGGAAATATATTAAAAAACTGTCCTTACAAATTAATTAATTAATATTATATATATTTTAATAATAAAAGCAACCGCCAAAAGAGGATAGAGAGAGGCGTGGGAGCGGCTGCTTCCCCTATTGCCTTTTTAAGTGGAAATTTGTTGCTTCCTGAGGTGACAGCTTCCTTCCAATTTTTTTATTCTTCTTTCATCCTCCCTAAGCGCATTTTAGCTCCCTACGCTTCCAATTATAATTTTTTTAATTTTATAATAATAAGAATAATCAATTACTTTTACTTTAAGCCATGTTTGGATTGGCAGTAACCTACGCTTCCTATTAGAATT
>VIRR01000495.1:0-228133 GCA_008638375.1 Nyssa sinensis | reverse complement strand
TACCCTAAATATGGCCCAATCAAGCAAAAATCAGATTTTCTTAAAGTGTTATTGCAACTTGCATTAGACCTTTCCATGGATGCCCAAACAGACATTTACAATCTTGGCTCAAAGTGTCGTAATGAGCTCGAAAGGGCTGCATGGACCGACTGTCTCGAGCTCTATCAATCCACAATACGCAAGCTCAAAAAAACTGTTCATCGTAGCACCAAGTGCACCCAAGTTGATGCACAAACATGGCTCAGCACGGCTCTAACCAACCTCGAAACATGTCAAACCGGGTTCATTGAGCTAGGGGTGGGTGACTACATATTGCCCTTAATGTCCAATAATGTGTCCATGTTGATTAGCGATACTTTAGCCATGAACCAAGTTTCATATGGTACTGATGAACCTAATTACAAAGACGGTTTCCCAACTTGGGTCTGCCCTCATGACCGTAAGCTCTTGCAGTCTCCATCTCCGGCATCTCAGGCAAACATCGTGGTGGCGCAAGATGGATCCGGCAACTACAGACGGTGACAAGGCTATCTCCGCCGCGTCAAAGCAGTCAGGACGTGGAAGGTGTGTGATACATATCAAGGCAGGGACGTACAAGGAGAATGTTCAGATAGGAACTGGTCTGACAGAATATCATGCTGGTGGGTGATGGTATAGGAAGACTATTATCACTGGAAGGAATAGTGTTGGAGGAGGCAGTACCACTTTCAGTTCAGCACCGTTGGTATGTTAAAATTGCTCTTATTCCTATTGTTTGTTTATTATATTAGAACAAAATATATATATTGCTTCAATGAAAATTATGTTAAGTAGTCATTAATGACTTTGGCCCAAGAAACTATAGATAAATAGGTAACGGATAGTAAAAGTAACCCCAAGCAGGTTATCGTGTGATGGTGAAGTCCCCTGCTAAATACTTTTCAAAATATCATCATGAATTTAATATTCTACAAAAGTAATGATATCCATCATGACAACTTTCTTTATAAATTTATCATGTGTGTAGAAAATTGCACACACCTAAACCATCAAATATTGTGAAAAAAAATTTGCAAAGTTGTTAAAATATATTTTTTTATCAGCAAAGAAATAGAATTAATATTAATGAAATAAAAGTGGTACAAAGATACAAATGAAACATCAATGAGGGCGAAGTGCTACGGGCATCATTGCTGACAAATCTCATTTCAATTAAGTTGACATCAAATAAGAAACCAATTATATGCAAACACCAAACCAAGCAAAAGATGAAGAATGAGAGGATAAAAAACTCCCAACAACTACCCAAATAGTCTAATATTACAATATTCAAGAAACTAACAATCTTGAGTTGTTTGAACAAGGTACAACACAAACACTCTTGAACAAACTGAACAATCTATCTTACTCTAAATCCTCCAAAATTCCAGCAAATTAAACCTCGGAGTCATAACTAATTGTAAGCCTCTAACATCTTTCCATAACACAAGCAGAAACCATGTGCGATAGTTAAAGTATTTAATAACCCACTGGTAAATTTCTTAGCTTATGCCCCGTTTTTATAAGTGTCATATGTATCTTACGTACATGCTTATGTTTTTTAGAGGTGGACATATGAAATAGCTTATTTCTCTCTCTCCCTCCTATATGTGTGTGCATATATGTACATATATAACGTCACCTGTTTCTCGCGACTCTATTAGCATTATTTATTACAGATTGTGTTTTAAAATGAATTTCAGCTGTAGCTGGAGATGGATTCATTGCTCAGGGCATAACATTTCAAAACACAGCCGGAGCAGCAATGCACCAGGCAGTGGCTCTTCGATCCAGCGCCGACCTCTCAGTCTTCTACCAGTGCAGCTTCGAAGGTTACCAAGACACACTCTATGTCCACTCTCAGAGACAATTCTATAGAGAATGCAATATATATGGCACAGTTGACTTCATTTTTGGAAATGCTGCGGTTGTTTTTCAAAACTGCAGCATGTTTGCACGTAACCCTCCTAACAAAACCAACACTGTGACAGCCCAAGGCAGAACTGACCCTAACCAAAACACTGGAATTTCCATACACAATTGCCAAGTCACTGCTGCTTCTGATCTGAAACCGGTTCAGAGCTCGGTGAAGACATATCTTGGGAGGCCGTGGCAGAAATATTCGCGTACGGTTTATCTCAAGACGTACTTGGATAACTTGATTGATCCGGCTGGTTGGATGCCATGGAACGGCAATTTTGCTCTAAGTACTTTGTATTATGGAGAGTATATGAACACCGGCCCCGGTTCATCGACTGCAAATAGGGTGAAATGGGGTGGCTACCATGTCATAACAAGTGCAACTGTGGCATCCAAGTTCACTGTTGGGAGCTTCATCGCCGGAAATTCCTGGTTGCCGGCCACCAATGTGCCTTTCACTTCCGGCCTTTGATTATATATATAGATACAAACTTAAGCACAAAATTGAATAAAATTGTTGGTCACAAAGAATTTGAAAAAATATAGGTTGTATGTGGGCAACTGTTCATGCTATTGCATGTTAAATAAACAGACACATTATTTGTGGATTGTTATAAGAAAAAGACGATCAAAATATATGATTTTTTGTTACTGTGATCTAATGATTTTTGTTTATAATGTATTTAACAATTATGGTGGCTTTGGAGGTCATGGACAATGATATGAATATGTCCAAATCTAGAGGGTCAAATCTTCATTTTGTCACAATTAGTTCAGGTAGCAACATCATTGCCCATGTAAATATAGTCAGTTGTGTGCTATTTCCCTACATCTTGGTCAACTAAATTAATAAATTGTTGAATATATATATATATATATATATGTATGTATGTATGTATGTATGATCATTAATTTTTATATCTGAATTTGATCCCAATAGAATACAAATATAAGAAATTATGGTTTTGGTATATACATATATTCAATATCTCATGAAAATTATTGAATTATTTACATGTGAAATATAAATTAATAAATTCAAAAAGTAGGTTTCATGCTATTATATTCAGATTTTATTAGTTGGGCTTGTGTTGGAAGCAAGGAATCTAATGGACATCACAATTGGTATTGTCACTTCGGGTTTTAAGTTTCTAACTGGACGCTAGGCGGTTTATGATGAAACAGTCCAAAACAGTGGGCTTTGAGCCCAATCAGCTTCAAAGTAGGCTCCGGACAGCAGTGGTAGCATGTCCACTCACAAACAAGGCCTGCATGTTTCTTGACTCTAAAAGAGGTGGTCTTATCGCCTTTTAAGTAGGGTTGTAAATGAGCTAAGTCGCTAAGTTAAATTGAGTAATGTATTGTTTAAATTTGACTTGTTAGAATAAATATTTTTTAAATTGGGTTTAAGTTAAGCTTAATAATTTCTTAGGTTGATCTCAAATAAACCTCTAATTGAGCCAATAGTAAATTAAGTTCAAGTAACTTGATTTTTTATATAATATTAGTTAACTTATTAACTTATTAAGTCGAACTGTAGTTAAGCTCGTAATTTAAAGAGTTTGAAAATATGTTCAAACTTACTTTATTTATCTTGCGATCGAATCTTAAACAAGTCTCAAACCTAATCAATCACGAGCCGGACCCAAATTAGTTGATTTGTTTTATTACCCTAACTTGAAGTATCTCCAATTGAAAATTCGAAATTAATTTTCATTCCAACTCAATAAGCCGAAAAAGCAAGCCCATTAGACACATAATTTTATTTATATATATATACACACACACACACACCTACATGATGTTATGTTGTATCTAGTCGTTTTGTTTATATGATCTAGAGTTTATCAAATAGAACGATTCTTGAAAATTTAATTTATGGATATCATTAGATTATTTGGGGGACAGTGTTAAAGGCTGTAGTAATGATGGTATTAAGATATATATGCCAAGTATCTTGTTGGGCCCTATTGTTGCAACAAAGCCTTGTGCTTTCATCATTTTAGTCTTTTAAGACAAGTGATAATATTCTAATTAACAACATTCAAACAAGATAAACCCAAACCCTAATGTCACCAATTAATGCCACCAAATCATATAAATTTTACTTATGTTTTTATTGGTAGCTTCCGGTCACATAATTCCAAAGAGAAACAACTTTAATTTGCCTTTATGAGAGAGAGAGAGAGAGAGAGAGAGAGAGAGAGAGAGAAGAAAACAGAAGGAAAATATGGATATTTTAACATTTACTTACTATTTTGGACAAAAAAAAAAGACTACAGAAAAAATTGATAAAAAATTCGTAAAAATCCATTCTAGAGGACTGACCCTGGCATGAACATGATTATACAAATCAAGATAAGTGAACAGATTTGGTTCAAGGATATTATGACAGTTCTTAACCTGAAGAAGAGCTCATTCAGCTCATCTAGGCAAACATTTTTTTTATTTCGGCATTGAAGACAGTTCTGCGCCAATTTTTGTATACAGGTAAACTCTCCGAACCCTAAGGACTTTTTGGCTCGGGTGGGTGGCAAAACACATAGTTAACTAAATAAAATAAACCAAAGTAGGTTGGTTGATGGGCATATAATGGATAGCAAGAAAGGGAATCAACAGTCCTTTTGAAGCGAATGGATTATAGAGATTGCAGTGCTACTTTTCTTTTATTCCATAAGATAAAGTCATCATTTTCTTTTGCACTACCAAATTGTATTAAAATGGATTGAAATAGTGGAAGAAATGGCTGTCACAATTGCAAGTATATTAATACAATTAAACATCTTGATCTTCATATATCCTCCATTACTTCAAAGGAACCACCATCTCCATCTTCTCAATTAACCTGCACAATATCATCATCCTCATCATCTTGTTATAAATGATTAAAAAAAAATGTAAAATTAAAATGAGAGAGAGCAAGGATTCACCAAGAGCTTTTCGACAAAATGAGAAAAGAACGATAACAATGGCAAGAGCGGCCAATATTCCGGCTATTATGGCTACTGTTTTTCCGACTTCGTCCTCCTCGTTGGAAGAATCTATTTTTGCAAAACATCAAAAGCAAAAGTAGTGGGAAATTTAGTGATGTGCATAAAGAGAGACGAGACTAAGCAAGGCTGCCACTACCTCACAATTAACTGTTTCATAAAGCATTCTCTCTCCCTTTCTCTCTCTCTCTCTCTCATCCTTTTAATCTTTTACTTAACGTTCATTATATAAAATGGGAGAGGACAAATTTAATTAATCAAAAATATTCAAATTCAATACTTTTAAGGGTGTTTTGATTTGAACTCTAAAGTATGTTTGGTTGATGAGAAGATATAAAGGAAAATTTTAGAAATCTTAATTGTTATTACATGGGGTCAGAATGATTAGCTAATGACTCTAGATTTTTCTTTTCTTTTCCTACAACTTCTCAGCCATGGAATTTTGCTTTAAGGTGAATCATGGTACTTATAATGGAAGCACTAAAAACTTCATTTAAGAGTGTGTGTGTGTGTGTGTGTGTGTGTATATATATATATATATATGACCTTGGAGATGCTTTAAATAATAGAGATTAGCTTTTACATCCATCAAACATCCAACTAGCTAGCTACCTTTGATTAAAATAAAAATAAAAAGTAAATTTTGAAAAAGAAAAAAAAAAGTGAAAAAAATTGAGCGAGATGAATGAAAGAGAATTTAAGGGTGCCCAAAGGTAATCAATAAAGTGCCAATGTCCATAATGCTTTACTTCATAAAAAGATTAGTTGTTTACCCTTGGTTTTGAAGAAATTTGAATCTCCCTCTCTCTCTCTCTCTCTCTCTCTCATGCACTGTATTAAAGTAGTCAAAATGTTTTGAGCTATATACCAAATCAAAATATATATATCACACTTGTTCGCAAAAAAGTAATTAACACACCTTCGCAATTTACCTAATGTACAATTATCATACTAACAATACACAGAGTATCTAATTTCATTGAAAAAGTATAAGAGATGACTAAGTGGATAATTATCACGTCAAATGTCACAACAAATTAACCACAAAAGTGAGTTGAGGTAACACATATAATATTATTATTTTAAATAAAAGTAGAATAATAGTATCGTAACCTCGAGTTTATATAAGATAAGTATTTTAATTATTGAATAACTTAGAAATTAGAAATAAAATAATTAAAATAAATAAAAACTTAATTCTTAAGTTTTCCAATATTTAAAACTATAATTATGATAATCAGACCTTAAGCTAGTTTGGTATATTATTTTGATGTTTTTACATTTTAAGTTAGATTAAATTGGTGTGAATTAGCCTAAGTCGATCACAGTTTTAGATGCTTGATGGATTCTAAGAGTGGAAAGCAATCTCCTAATCACTTGGCCAATGTTTTTTGTGATAAATTTTATACTACCTTTTATATGTACTCCATCCGCCCCATTTTAAGAATCTTTTGTTTTATTTTGTACTGTCTTATTTTAGGAGTCTCATTTGAAAAGTCAACGTACTTTTAACATATGAATTTTTAAAACTACCCTTTATTACACTTAATATGAACATAATTTATAATTAAATGAGAGAAATATGAAAAATTTAAATAGTTTCAAAATAATAAAATAATATTTCTTAAAAAATTAGAATTTTTAAATGAAATTTTTATTTTGGCACGGAAGGATATATTTTAAAATATATTAATTATAAAATTAGTTGAATCACCCCTTTTAACTCCTGAATTATGAGTCGAACATTGTTTCATATATGCAATCAAGCTTACCTTAACATTATCGCGAGAAAGAGAGATGTGAAGTAATTGTACCAGAAGATGTGTCATAGTAGCCAGATGCCCAGTAACGAGCATAACACTGTCCGGAGAACACATCGGCCGCCTCAGCTGATCCACACAAACTTTTCAACTTCCCAACAGCATCTGAAAGGCAAGAAGAGCAATCTGTGGCACTCAAATCACCCAAACACTCTGCAAAACCTTCTACCAAACCTGAAGTACTCACTCGAAACCCTATAGCAGCTTGCAAATCATCAAGAACATCGTCTCTTCGCCTAAAGAACTCAATATCATTGCTTTTACTTTTGCTGCACTTCTTATATCTAAGACTTGTGTCCAGCTTTCCCCGAAAATCTACATGTTCATATCTCACCATACAGTCATCTAATTGCAAACTAGCACCATATGTGTAAGGACATACCAACCCAATTTGGCTGACAGCGCTCTCAACGCATCGCGAGCAATCACAGGTCTTCAAATCACCCCTGCACTGGTACAAGCCGTATATGGGAGCTTCCGGCGATGCCGAGCTGTCGTTTAGGATGGCAAAGCTGTTGTAAGAGGCCTGAGAGGAGGAGGTAGAGACTGAAGATAGGAAAGTGTTGAGGTTGGTTTCGAAGGGAGAGTTGGGTTGGAACTTTTCTTGAGAGCAGCCTGCGTAGATGAAGATGTGAGCTTTGACAAGGAAGACATGGTGAGTGACGAAAGAGAAGAAGAAAGAGATTAACAGAAAGAAGAAAGAAGAGAGTCTTGGAACTAAGATGCAGGCTTTGTGAGTAGAGTGTTGTTGAAGGCTTCTCAACATGTTTTGTTTTGTTTTGTTTTTTTTGGGTTCTTTCCGTTTTGTCCTCCTTTCAATATTTGTATTTGTTTCGATGCTTTGGTTTGATGGTGAGAGAGTGACCTAGTAAGAGTTGGTTGCTTTTTTGGGTCTTTTTTCAATTCCAATGTGGAGCATTTCCCTTTAAGAATGGCTGCACGCAGTGACATATTCAATGTTATGTCATATGTATGAAGTATATTAAAAAAGGCGTGTAAGTAATAAAATATTATTGAAAAGATATATTATCATATTAGTATTAGACTTATTCAAAAAATATCTTGATGCAGTTTTACTTGGTGGAAAAATAACTAAGTGTCATCGAGTCACTACTTTATCTTGCATAGGCAACACCAAACTCATCATTTAAAAAATTTCTGGACGATGTTGTTCTTGGTGGAGAAATTATTAGGTGCTGCCGATCCACAACTTCTCCTTGCATAGGCAGTACCACCACCCAATAAAAATTGAACACGTGATAGATTTGCAGTAATTTTTTTATTTTTCTTTGCTTTTTAGCTTTTTCTTGATTTGTCTAAAAAGGATTTAAAAAAAAAGGGAGTCAAAAAGATTTTACAAATGTTTTAGGCGTCTACCTCTTATTATATAACGGCACCACCAATGCAAGGTGGCGTGGTGTCTCGAGAGTACCTAATATCTATTCGTACATTTGCTAAGAGTGATATTACACAGTTTCACACTTGAATTCAAAAAAGTGTTATGCCCAAGAAAATGAGTCAATTAATGATTTGGACTAATAACACTGTAGAATTACGTCATAATAATATATGTGCATGGGAATATATTCTTATTTTATATGCTTGAAACTGGGTATATTTTTATCCAGAATTATGTGTCTACCCAAACACTGTCCATCTATAGCTATAGAAGTACCAGATTCCTGGTGCAAATGGTTCCATGAGTAAGAATACCACCAAATAGTTCCACTGTTGCTTGCTACTTGAGCAAGAATAAGTTCAAGATTGCATGGAAGAACCACTACTCGGCTGGCACAATGTACCGTTTGGCCCCACGTTTCCTGCAGCCGGAATTTTTAGAAGGGAGTTATTTGTAACTTTTCTCAAATTACGGCTCGTAACCGTGATATGAAGGCCCAACCAGAGGGCCAAACACCCTCCAAATGGGACTGAGGCCAGCTAGTGTTGGGCCACAAACACAATTGTCCAGTATCTGAATTAATAATGAAAATATTTACTCAAGACAAATACCAAGTCTACTAGTGAATTTAAATCAATACCAAAACCAAGTATGTCTATGAAGCAATATATCAACCATTTAAAGAGCAGGAATAAAAATAAAAGAGAAACACAACACCAAAAATTACGTGGTTCGGTGAGAAGACCTCAACCTACATCCACGGGACGAACTCCGATCAATCTACTATATCAAAGTATGAATACAATGGTTTTCTATCTCAAGTTTATACCCAAAACAAGAGATTAACACAATAAAGAAGGGAAAAATACAGAATTTCACCCAAGCTTAACAATCCCAAATTCTCACCACAAAGCCACCTTCAAACTATCAAGTTGAATAAAACAAACCTCCTTTGTAGCCTCATGCTCCAATAGGTTTGAATGGAAGTGGTAGAAATAGAAGAAAAAGCTTCAGGACTTTTTCCTTTTCAACGTAACTCCAGCTCTCTGTATCTCTCTCGCTACCTCACTGTTGCGGCTGAATCAATTAAAAAACCCCACTGTTGCGGCTGAATAACAAAACCCACTGTAGCGACTAAGATTTTTCTCCACACGGCAGATCACTCCCTGCTAGGGATTTTTGGATAGCAAATATATAATTTTGGGCCTTGGGTTATTAGGAAACCCATATGGGCCTGGACACAGACCAACCCACTAAATCAACAATCTCCCCCTCCAGGCCCATGAGGGAGTAAAACCAAACAATGACTGCTCTCAATGAGAGTCCAAACCCGCCAGTTCTAAACAAAGTTCAAACTTTTCTCTAGGAATAGTCTTTGTCATCATGTCGGAGGGATTCTTGTCGGTGTGAATCTTCTTAAGCTTCATAAGTTGTTTATCAATAACATCACGCAGCCAATGGTATCTCACATCAATGTGCTTTGTACGGGAATGAAACGAAGTATTCTTACTCAGATTCATAGCACTCTGACTGTCACAGAAAACAACAAACTCTTCTTGCCTTAAACCCAGCTCGAGCAGAAATCTCTTCATCCATAACACTTCTTTTGTTGCTTCAGTTGCTGCAATGTATTCTGCCTCAGTTGTAGACAAAGCGACACACTTTTGCAATTTGGACTGCCATGATACAGCTCCTCCAACAAAAGTGAACAAATACCCAGAAGTCGACTTTCTACCATCAAGGTCACCTGCCATGTCAGCATCTGTAAAGCCTCTAACACTGGTTTTGAGCTCCCAAAACATAAGCACAACTTGGAACTGCCCTTCAAATATCTAAAGATCCACTTCACAGCTTCCCAATGCTCCTTTCCTGGATTAAAGAGAAATCTATTCACTACACCAACAACATGAGCAATGTCTGGCCGTGTACAAACCATGGCATACATAAGACTCCCCACAGCAGAGGAGTAAGGAATAGATGCCATCTTTTCCCTTTCTTCAGTAGTAGATGGACATGAGCTTCTACTAAGCTTGAAATGACTGGCAAAAGGCGTGCTAACTGACTTAGCATTTTTCATGTTGAATCTTTCAAGTACCCGTTCAACATACTTCTCCTGTGACAACCACAGCTTCTTGGCTAACCTGTCACGATGAATTTGCATGCCCAAAATTTGTCGTACAGGCCCCAAGTCTTTCATGTCAAAAGATTTAAACAAATCTTGTTTCAACTTACCAATCATCTTCTTGTTCTGTCCCACAATTAACATGTCATCCACATATAACAACAGAATATATAATAAAATTGCCATCTGCAAATTTTCTAAAATAAACACAAGGATCTGCATCAGTTCTTTTGTACTCATGACTCACCATGAACGAGTCAAACTTCTTGTACCACTGCCTTGGAGCTTGGTTCAGCCCATAAAGACTCTTCTTCAGCTTGCAAACCATGTGTTCTTTCCCTTTCACCTCAAACCCTTCAGGCTGAGTCATGTAGATCTCTTCCTTCAAATCACCATGGAGAAATGTTGTTTTCACATCCAACTGTTCTAACTTAAGGTCCATGCTGACTGCTAAACCCAGAACAACTCTGATAGAAGTCATCTTCACAACTGGAGAGAAAATCTCATCAAAGTCAATCCCTTTCTTTTGCCCAAAGCCTTTAACAACTAATCTTGCTTTGTGTTTTAGTAGCTTCCCAGCATTGTCCTTCTTAAGCTTGAACACCCATTTGTTTTTCAATGCTTTCTTACCTTTTGGAAGTTCCACCAACTCATAGGTAGTATTCTTCTGTAGAGAATTCATCTCTTCATACATAGCATTCATCCAGCTCTTCTTGTCCTCATGAGATTGTACTTCCTGGAAGCTCTCTGGCTCCCCCTCATCAGTAAGTATAATATACTCAGAACTTGAGTATTTTGTAGATGGTCGGTGCTCTCTGGTAGACCTTCTAACTTGAGGTTCTACAAGTTCTTGCTGATGGGGCTGCTCTTTCAGTGGACTTTCCTCTAGATAGTGATCTTCCTTTGGATTTCCCATGTCTCTTGTGACCCCTGTTTTTGCTTCTTCCCCTGTTCTCACTGACAAGAGCTTGAGCATTGTCTGTACCTGCTAGCTTTCTTCTTGTTTCTTCATTGAACAAACTGCTACTGACTTGTCCCATGGATAGCTTACCATCAGGAGCAAAGTTACTCATAGTTACCACCAAGGTTTCCCAACTGTCTGGCAAGGAGCTCAACAATAGCAAAGCTTGTAACTCGTCCTCAATTACCATCTTCATTGTGGCTAATTGATTTACAACACTTTGGAACTCATTCAAGTGATCTGTAATAGAACCTCCTTCTTTGAACTTCATGTTAACAAGCTTCCTAATTAAGAAAGCCTTATTTGTCGCTGTCTTTTGTTCATATCTAGCCTCTAATTTCTTCCAAAGAACCTGTGCATCAGTTTCATTAGACACATGGCTGAATACACTGTCATCTAACCATTGCCTAATATGCCCAATAGTTTTCCTATGCAACCTCTTCCATTTTTCATCATCCATGTCCTTTGGCTTAGCTGTGTCCCCTTCAATTGGTTCATACAAATCCTTACAGTAAAGGATGTCTTCCATCTTTGGCTTCTAAATCAACCAATTCATGTTGTTGAGTTTAATCATTGTGCTAGGACTTCCTTCCATATTAATTCAATACTAGATAATCACAATCCCAACCAACCAAGCTCTGATACCACTTGTTGGGCCACAAACACAATTGCCTAGTATATGAATTAATAATGAAAATATTCACTCAAGACAAATACCAAGTCTACTAGTGAATTTAAATCAATACCAAAGCCAAGTATGTCTATGAAGTAATATATCAACCATTTAAAGAGCAGGAATAAAAATAAAAGAGAAACACAACACCAAAAATTACGTGGTTCGGTGAGAAGACCTCAACCTACATCCACGAGACGAACTCCGATCAATCCACTATATCAAAGTATGAATACAATGGCTTTCTATCTCAAGTTTATACCCAAAACAAGAGATTAACACAATAAAGAAGGAAAAAATACAGAATTTCACCCAAGCTTAACAATCCCAAATTCTCACCACAAAGCCACCTTCAAACTATCAAGTTGAATAAAACAAACCTCCTTTGTAGCCTCATGCTCCAATAGGTTTGAATGGAAGTGATAGAAATAAAAGAAAAAGCTTCAGGACTTTTTCCCTTTCAACGTAACTCCAGCTCTTTGTATCTTTCTCTGCTACCTCACTGTTGCGGCTGAATCAATTAAAAAAACCCATTGTTGCGGCTGAATAACAAAACCCACTGTAGCGACTAAGATTTTTCTCCACACGGCAGATCACTCCCTGCTAGGGATTTTTGGAGAGCAAATATATAATTTTGGGCCTTGGGTTATTAGGAAACCCATATGGGCCTGGACACAGACCAGCCCACTAAATCAACAGCTAGATTATGGGCTGTCCATAATATGAGGCAACTTGGAGACAAGGAAAAAGCTTGAAAAAAAAAATCATGTATACTGCCTTCCTTGTCATAACTTTTTCCTTTTTATTTTTCTTTATATTTTATCATTGTAAAGAGTTTTTTTTTTAAAGCTAAAAAATGAGAAAAATGCTTTCTGTTTTTTTTTTTCCCTTAATGTTTAGCAGACATAATTGAGAGATAGAAAAGTTGGCCTAATTGTTATGAAAGCCCTCTCTCTCTCTCTCTGTCTCTGTCTCTGTCTCTCTCTCTCTCTCTCTATATATATATATATAGTTTTTATAGATGGAGAATTTAGCAGACAAAAACAATGAAACGTTTTGAACTGCCTCTATATATAGAAGAGCAATTCTCAGGTCAAAGCTATCAAGGACCCTACCAGATTTGTTATTACTATTTCGGTCGAGAATTTTGTGTAATATTAGGTAGTAAGTCTTCAAAGTGATTGAATATCCAGATAAAGGACATTTGCAAGGAGTATTATTGCAGCAAACGTGTTGAACACGATCATGATTCTAGAACCCCCCCTCTCACACTCCAAGTCCATCTCTTTAATTATTATTATTATTATTATTATTATTATTATTATTATTATTATTATTATTTTTAATAAATCAATTAGGTATATAAGAATTAAATTGTATAGAATGAGTACTTATACCATTCGGGTATAAGACTTTAAAATGAATCGAATTATTTGGGCTCGACTCATAAATTAGAGACTCATTCGAGATCGACTTGCAAGACAAATAAGTCAAACTTTAACATATTTTGAAACTCGTTAAATCATTAAACTAAACTCGACCTTGAATTGTTAAGTTAAAAACAATCAAATATTATATAATAAAAAATCAAGTCACTAGAATTTGATTTGATTAGAAGCTTGTTTAAGATTAACTCAAAAAATTAATAAGTCGATCTTGAACAATACACTGCTCGACTTAACTCATTTACAGTTCTAGTCAGATAAGATCTCGATTCTATATTCCCACTAATATGAAATTCATGTGTGTACACACACATTAATCGATCTTTGAATTATAATTTTTTAATTTGTTTCTTTTTATTTTTTTCTTCTTTTAAAAAATTGAGAGGTATTACAATCTTAGTTGGTCTTAGGATTATTTGTCAAGCAAAATGAGTTTAAATCTCCTTTCTCTTCTGTTTTGGCAAAAAAAAAAAAAAAAAACATCTTACTCATTATTAAGAAGAAATGTTTGAAACATTCTTAATTTTCCTGAACTTATTGAGCTATGCATTTTCCAAACACTTGTTAAATAGTCCTGTATTTAGTAAGTTCTTTACAAAAGATTATTTACAGGCCATTTGGGCACTTATTCCAATAATAATAAATCTAAATTTTCATATTTATCCTCATTAATGGAAGGTGGTCACTTATTTGTTCACAAGCAACACAGTGTATTATAATATATTATATATAATTTTATATAACATTTTAAAGTAATTATTTTTATTATATTTTTATATAATACAAACTATTTACTAAATAAAAGATAAAAAAAATTATATTTCAGAATTACTTTTAAATAATTTTTATCACTTTCTCCCATCTATATTATTTCTCCTCGTTATCACGCTTTTATAATACGAACTTTTCTAAAATGAACATTTAATATAAAACATTGTGTATATTTATTTTCAAACATATCTATATATACAATTATATAATCAATTTTTGTCAAAAATATCTATGATATTTTTGTAAGCCTTTTGGCATTTTATTTCGATGTCTTTTCGTGTATAATTTGACACCATGGGCCATACAAGAAATTGTGACTATAAATGTCGAGGCCTTGGACCACTTCAAGAATTCAAAATTATCTTAGACAAGAAATAAATAAAAATGACAATGAGTTGCCCTCCCTTCCTGTCCCTATCCAGCTTCTACTTATGCATATTGATTGAACTTTCATAATTCCATCAATCCTAACCACTCCATTATTGCTTTTACACAAGTTTTTTTTTTTTTTCGTGATGAATTATTCAATACTATTGTCACACCATCATGTAATAGTCATAGCTCTTTCGTTGCTGAGTCGACAAGGATGAAATGCCTACGTTAGACTTGGCCTTGCTCCTAACTTAAATGACTAATTTGAATAAAAGAGTACGTGTTGACCATATATATCATACATTAAAAACAAGCCAAAAAAAAGGGGTATTTATGATTGTGTATAAATTAGAAAAACAAAATTCAAGGAATCATCATATCATGTAATTTTTATTTTAACTCTAATGTTTATGAATTTTATAAAATTTCATTGAAAATGATAGAATCGTGTTGAATTATCTTGTCCGATTTTAAAATATTTGAGATTTCAATTAGGATGGTAACGAAGTGGGTTTGAGGATGGAACCCTTCTCCAATCATGTCCTATATAAAAAAAAATGTTTTACTCGAAATCTGTTTAAATCCCTTGATAAGAGAGGTGCAAGTCTTCATCGGGGTTTTTATATTTTTATTAAATTAATTATAATTAAAAAATCTCAAATAAAATATTATAAGTATTAAAATTAAAAATATACATATCAATAAAAAATTAAAATGATATTATTTTATTAAATATATAATTTTATTAAATTTACCTAAACTTTTAATGAGCGATTGAAAAATATTATTTTAAATATTAATTATATAACATAAATTGATTTTATTATTTTAATTTATATACACGAAATGTGAAATCCTCTAAACCCATTTTAGTAAAGATGAGATACGACTAAGTTTTCAATAATACCTATTAAATTGTCAATCCTAACTTGAGTGCTCCATTTGCGTGAGTTTCAAACTCTGAGTGCCCCTACAATTTAGGCAACTTTGATGAGACATGGATCTTGGGAGGGGTCACCTAACATCAGGAAGGTGCCCCGATTCTAGTTGGTCAAGGGCCAGGGATCAAGGCCATTTGCATAGGATCCCCCAAACAGAGGGTGCACTTTATGTGGGAATTGGGTAATGATGGAGGAAACCACCTAATGGTCCTAGGACCCTAAAGTGGCCGACACTAACAAAATGAACCATGGTTTGGTTCTGGGCATCAAGTGGAGGTGGCGGTGGAAGGACTGGGAACTTGCTTTTAGCCTTCAATCAAGTAATACATACCCATTATATATAAAGATTCTCCACTAATTTCGTCAAGATTATTGAGAATGACACCTATGGTCGTCAATATGTTGCCCGCAATTATCTACTATCTCTCTCTCTCTCTCTCTCTCTCTCTCTCTCTATATATATATATATATATATATATAATATAAAAGCACAATTTAAGAAAAAAAGAAGAGAAAAATAAAAAATCTCTACTTTATTTTATTGCAAGGCGATAACAATCAAACCCATTTTTAACTTTTAAGATGCCTTGCTATGTTTGATGTTATTTTTTACCTTAAAAAAAAAAAAAAACTAAATCGATCTTAAAATTATATTCTAACAATGTTCTTTTTTGTATCAAATTTACATCCTAAATGATGTGAAAGTATATTATTTATAAATTATTTAATAATTTTATATCATATTATTTAAAATATGTAATTTAGTATAAAAATTTGAAACAATTGATTTTATTAAAAATATGTGCTGGGTAGTTTTTTTTTCAAATACTATTATTATTAAAAATATATATTTTGAAAAATAAAAATTGAGTCAATTAAATATGGAAATGATCTGTTTGATGAAATTTTTGAAAATTATTTCTGGCTTTCGCTAAATTTTAAAGAACTAAAAATGACATAGATAATGCATTGGTAGAATATTTAAAATAAAAAATAAAAAATCAGTTAACCACCTATTGTGAAGAAAATTCTATTTTTTTTTTCTTTTTTGTGATTTGAATCAAATAGAAAATAAATAAAAATTACTTGATAATTATTGTTTTTATTTAATTTTTTTAATCATTTTCATGTTCAAAATATTCTCTCACATGATGCAATAAAAAATAAGAAGTTCCCATGTGCTTAGTTTGATTCCCGTGAACCTTACCACGTGCCGATCACGCATAAAAAAAAATGAAGAAGAAAAACATAATTGAGAAGAAAAAAAATTCTATAAATTTACAACTGCAACTATATTATAGTGTTTTAAATTCCAAAAAAAATGAGAAAAAAAAAAAGAGGGATTCACAGCAAATAAATAGTAAAAGCCTAGCTGTAAAACTCGTATCATCATCACTAATCATGATTATTTTCGTCGTCATCATCAAAATCAACCATCAACCTTAGCGGATCCCTTTCCAAGTCAGCAACTTCCGGCTACCGCGGCGAGCGGCGATCTGGGTCTGAACACTCTCGAACTCCGAGATCCGACAAGGGATGGTGATCCCACCCGGGTGGTTGTACCCGTACTCCTGTTCAGCTTCCTTCAATAGGTCCCCAAAGAGTGGGTGATTGCAGTAAATCACAGGCACCAAAAACCTGTGAAAGTTGCCGTCTTTCTGACCCACGTACACCGCCAGATGACCCTTCGGCACGGTCACAGCTTTCTCTTGAATCGGTTCTTGAACCAGAGGAATATAATCCGGACAAGTTAACCGACCCGGTTTCGTGGAGCAGAGGGACTTGGCTTTGGATTTCAGACAGCTAAAGAGACGCGAGATGGGTTTGCTCTTGCACGTTGAATGATGGTCTAGCCGACGGTACCCCAACGGCGACCAGCTTCGCCGGAAAAATTTTAAAATTCGTTTTCTTGAGCTTGAAACCTCTGAACTTTCTCATCGTGTGATGCTTTGATGAGAGAGAAAGAAGAGATCAGGAGATGTAGTTTGGGTTTTGGTTTCAGAGAGTATAAGAAAAAGGCCAGGGGTCGGCGACGCACATGGCGAGGCGAAACATAGTGAGACAGACTTCAGAAAGAGAAGTTGGTATGTTTGACATGTTTGCTACTGTTACAAAATGAAATTTTCATTTAGCATAAACATTTCTTTTGTGAAACGTTTTGCTTTTTCTTTGTGGTGGTGTGGGTTGTGAAACGGAGTAGGAGGGTGTTGAGGGGTGTTTTATATTGAAGAGGGGATGTGAGAAGGTCAAAGGAAGAGGAACAGGAAGGTGGAGCGAAGCAGGGGAGGGTTTGAAGAGGTCGGCACGTCATTGAATGGAAGAAGAAAATTAGAGATATATAGAGAGAGAATGAGAGATAAATAGGGACGCGCGGCCAGCAAACGCGCGACTATAGATGATAAAGAGGCTGCGGCGAGATTACACCAGAGGTATTTTCCAGTGGAACAGAAACACCATACATCTGTGTATCCTTTTAATAGCGTTGAGATTACGTGTTAGACTTTTGTGTCAAGTTCTCTTTGTTTTTTTTTTTTTCAAGTAATCCAATCTTTACCATCAACATTCTTGATTCATGGAAGTAAATAATTTTGATAGTAATTTTAAATAACTTGGGTATTATTAAGATAAATATTTTTAAATTTTAATATTTATTATTTGATTTTTTAAAAAGTTTAGATATTATTTTTTTTATAACTAATTTTGTTATTACTTTTAATAAAATAAGACTTAATTCTTTCACTTTTTTTATATATTCATATGAATTTCTTGAATTTTTAAATCTTGTAATTTGGCATCTTTTAACTAAATTTTTTGAATCCTGGCAACCACTTATCTCACAGTCTGCTACAATCTGGACTGATCTCTTTCCGTTATGTTATCTTAAATATTAGTATTGTTATAATATCAAAATATTATATTTTGACATTATAATTCAAATATTCAAATTTTGTTTTTTAACAAATTAATTATTTTTCTTTTCAACTATCATTTTTAATAATTGGATTGTATAATTTTTTAAGAATATAGGCCATAAAATCTAAATAACATTTGATATTTCTTTTTTCATATTTAATAAAATTATTGACAAAGTTAAATAACATAAACTTATTTAACAATGCATTGGAGCAATATTTTCATACATATTAAAATATAAATATAATAAATTGTTTAGCAATGCACTAAACTTGATCTTAGTATTTTTTTTTAATAATATTCTATCATACACAAATGACATGACAAGTATTAAAAATTTGTATGCCTATAAATAATGGATCAATCTCATTTTAAAATTTTTTAGTCATGTGATGTTTTATGTTTCATGTATTTTTATTTATATTTTTGTTTAAATAAAAAATATTCATTAATTATTATCATATTTATTATTTTATAAAAATTTATCTTATTAATAACTAATTCTCATATTAATCAATATTATTTGGTTATTTATTTTAAGCAAAGAGACATGAGTAAGAAACATTATCTACAATAGAACACGTGTTAGCATTTGATTGGGCAGTCAGAATTTTGCATGGTTTTTGTGTGCTCTTTATTCAAATTTGGAGGACAAAACATAAATAGTTCGGATACAGAGTTTTCATTTTTCAAGGACATGAATAAGAACGCGTGTACGATTCAGTGCATTGAATGGTAATGGACGGAGACAAAGCCTTTGGTTGTTAAGGCGCCCACTGGCAAACGCGCGGATTTGGAGAGTGCGATTAAAGTTTTGTTTGAACGAGCGGTTTCATTATATATTTGATTATTTTTATATTTTAAACATATTTTTAAAATAAATAATTATTTGTTTGAATTCATTAAAACTCTTTTTTAAATATTTTTAAGATCAAAATAAGTATTTTAAAAAAATATCAATAAATAATTTTTTTAAAAATATTTATTTTAAAATACACATTTCCTAATCGTCTGTTAACATCATCTATTTAAATAATTAATACATTTAAATTATACATCAATATCATGAAATAAGTTTTGACCATTTATGTCGATGCTAGACTTTCTATTAGATTTATAATTAAGATTATTTATTTTGAGGGTTGAAATTAAAATTAGCTCATTCAAATGTTTGAGTTATATTTTCTTTTTTTTTTAAATTCCAAGGTAATTATACTCTTAAACTTCATTTTCATAGTTTCAAACACGGCATGAGTCTCATAACTACTATAACGTTATATTTCATATTTTTCTACAAAATCATTTTAAACAATTTAATCAAATTAATTTTATTTTATTTTTACATTTTTAGTACAAAATTTTGAATACAAATCTTCCCAAAGAATTATGTGACAAAAGTATTTGTTCAAGATTAATATTACACTTTAAAATAAAAAATATCCCAAAGTTATATTATAAATGATGTGGTTTTAATTTGTTACAATATCATTAAATCACATTAATTATCACATTTAAAGCATTATTTAAATTTAATTTCAATACAACTTTTTAGCACATGCAATTTTAGATTTACTTTTTTGATATTTTTCTTCGTTTTGTGAGCATGAAAAATTAAGATTACGAGGAATTCACATGAAAGTTTTACTTTTCAAAGCGAATATTCTATGTGTTTGATCATTTCAAAACGAATATTTTATTGTCGTAACCATCACAACTGCATTATTGTCGTTTTTATTACCACACTTTATATTTATTTTATTTTGAAGAATGTTTTTTAATAACTATATTAAATATTGATAGTAAGATAAAAAAAAAATTTAAACAAATAATATCAAAAGTGCTTTTACATTTTTTACTTAAAAAAAAGTTATTAAAACAGACACTTAATTAAATATTAAAAATAAAGTTAAAGTTAATTCATTTCTTTACACTTAAATTAATTCAATCATTATCCAAACACGCGTGAACGTTTCCTCCTAAAAAATCATATAGCAAAGTGGCTTTTGGCTGCTGATAAGTCCAAAATTTCGTACGGTACCGTACGTACTTTTGGCATGTGTTGATTGGAGGGAGTTGTGGGACCCGTCCAATGCAAATTGGTCTACAAAGACAAAATTTGGTGGGCCCCATCGGCGCCACGTAGTCAAAACAAATACACGCAAGCTGCAAACAAATTCCAAAATGGTGGGCCGACCGGTTAGAACATGGACCGGAAGGCCGTCATGTGTTTGGAACGAGTTGCTTTGGCCGTCACTTTCTCTTCCTAACTAGTCATTTCAACACTCAATTCAAAGAAAATGCATTATATATCAAATAAAGAAAAAAACAAAGTTCAAAGAAAAAATCTAACTTCTAGAGGTTTTTTCTCTTTTTGTCCCTTTTCTTGTGGGTGCACCTAACCAATTTTCTTTCTTTTTTTTTTTTTCAGATTCGGGTTTAGGTTCAAGTTCACACGTTCAAATTCGGATTAGTTTTAAATTAATTTTTACAAAATTTAAATTGAATTTAAATATATTTTAATTCGAATTTAATCTCTTAAATATCTATAAAATTAAGCTTAATTTTAATATATTCTCAAAAAAATCTTAATTTAAGCTATGTAAAAACATATTTTGACTTATTCAATATATAATTTATAATATGAAATTGCATTTTCAGACTTCACTCTCATTGACTTTTATAATGAACGTATTAAAAAAAAAAAAAAAACTTAAAAAATTTGACCAAATTTGTACGATATATTTATTATCTTGCATATAATTAATGTACTTTTTTGAGTAATTTAAAAGGTAAACATTTAATTAGTAAATAACATCAAATTATTACAAGTTGGGAGTCAAAAAAAAATTTATCAATCACAAAAATATTTTTTTCTCTAAAATTTTTTACGTATTGTAATATATTTGAAAAACAATTATGTTATAAATGTATTTAAACTTTACTTTCTATTTTTTAAAAAAATTATTTTGAGAATTTTTTAAAAGAAAGACCTAAATTTCTTGTATTTAATCAACTAATAAGCAGGCAACATTGGTGTGCAGTGTGCACATAGTCAAAGGAAGTGACTGACATTTGAAAAAAAAAAAAAAAAAGCTTTGATAAGGGAATGTATCTTGACTTTTTTTATTTATATATATATATATATATAAAAATTTATTTATATTGTTTTGGGGTCTCTCAACCCGGAAAATCATTGCCATGCTCTTTTATACCAAAAAATAAAAGTCACGTGCATGAAAAATATATTAATAATATTTTCAATGGACACTAATTAAATTGTTTTGGATTTTCATTAATAATATTAAAAGAAAATACAATGTAAAGAAATTATTATCCTTGACCATATTATCAATTATCATGAAAAATAGAGGAAAATGGAAATATGAAGAAAGTGAGGAAAAAGAAATTTAATATTACATATTATTTCTCTCTAGCTTCGGACACCTCTTAAACCCTATCTGAGATATATTATGATTGTATAGAGCCATGATATAACAATCTCAGTGATCATATTATATGAATTTATTTTCTTAGTTAATATATATAATAATTTTCTACTCTCAATTAAGTGACTTCAGTTCTTATCTGTTGAATACTTATATATATATATATATATATATAAGTATATTTTAAACTTTGTCATCAAGTCTGGACTTTGAAAACTGTAATCTTATTATGTCTTGGAGTATTTTAATTATATTTAGTTTCTGTCATCTATATATAGTCGTCTCTCTCACTGTTTCTCTAATTTTTGTACGGACATATGTAGTGCCGTGCATGAACGTTTGGTGGCCGCTTTATATATATATATATATATATATATATATATATATATATATTTTGCGTGTGTGTGTTTTTTTATTTATTTATTATGATGTATATTTGATATATATCACTGTGTGTTATTTGTTTTATATGATGTATATTTGTACAAGTAATTTTTTATAATTGATAAATATTAGAGATTAAAAATTTATTAATTATTAAATTAAAATAAATAAAGGGGTGTTTATTTCTTCTGGGAAGTTAAATAAATTTTATTAAGAAATTTAAATTAATAAGCTTGGAGAATTCCACATTCAATTTCTTATATAATACATTTAAAAAAAATATTTAAATCATTACATGTGGAGCTTTATTCTAAAATTAATTTTGAGCTTTATAAATCAAGATATCTAAACTAAGTAAACCAGAAAGGACTTCTTATATCTTGTGTGGATTTGTTTCAATTATTAGTCATATGATTGCATTGCATGAATGCCTACGTGTTCGGCCTTATCATTTCTCATGTTGGACAACCGTAATCCATCTCTCATTTTCTGTGGGCATGTCATGTAATTAATTTCAAATATATATATATATATATATATTCATTCTCTTCTCTTAATAGTTAACATAATATTAGGAGTGTCAATTTTTGACACGACACGACAACACGATACGAAATTAGCAGGTTTGAGTTTAACATAAACGGGTTTGGATTATAAACGAGTTGACACGTATAACACGATTAATAAAAATATTGTGTTTGGGTTTTAGTGGTGTTAACCTGCTTAACACGATTTAACACGATTAATTATAAAAAAATATCATGAGTTAAGGTAATTCGTCTCATATTGAAAGTTTTGAGATTTTTTATTTATAAAAGAGATTTTTACTCTGATTTAATACATGTTTAAAATTTACTAAACATGAAAATTATTTATACATATTGAAAGATAGGTAAATTTTTTATTTAAAAAATAAAAAATTACAATAAACAAGTTAAGTGTGTCGATACGTGTAACTTGTTTAATAAATAAGTTGAGTTTGAGTCCTAAAACTTGACATAATTAATTAATATTTTTAAATATGTATATCTTGATACGATCTGAACACGATGATAATTAACATCTCTAAATAATACCATTAAAAAAGACTATTAACGTAATGAAGTTACAGATGGACAATAATCTTCAATGAGATAAATGACTGGTTGGAAAACCTTGCTTTTCTAAATTAATGAACTATTATACTAATCCTAATATTGAAGATAGCCTCGTCAAAAGAAAAACTTTGAAAAAGTAGAAACGTACATTACTTGTCTGGGAATTAATTGACCAACGCACTACAAAAATTTCACCTTTGTGCTTGTAGTGGCGGCTTTCGACCTGGAGTTGATAATGAAAATGACAACATGTTCCAACTCCAAGTACGAGTTTTTAATTATATTATTATATTTTTTTATTTATAAATTTAGAGAATTTTAAATAAATTTATCAAATTCATGTTATTATTAAAAAATATATTTTTAAAAGACACTTTTACTATAAAAACTTCTTTTGAGAAGATATCTTTAATTCCTTTTAAAACAACAAATGTATCTTTTGAAAATACATCTTTAATTTTTTTTAAAACAACAAAGGTATCTTTTGAAAAGATACTATTGTTATAAATGTGTCTTTTTAAAAAGAAACCGTTTTTATAAAAGTGTCATCTCAAAAAACGTATTTTAATTTTTATAAACTAAACTTATTTTTTTGTGTTATGTTAGTGTATGAAACTTTTAAATTACAAAAAAGTACTAAAAATGTTTTCTCCGAATAAACTTTTTAAAATGTGTCTTTTGAAAAAATACCTTTTATACTTTTTTTTTTTAAAAAATGAAGACGTCTTTAGAGAAGACACATTTTGACAAAAACGCGAGTTGAAGAAATTTGTTTGAAATCACGTGAGTTCGATAATATTTATTTAAAATCACGTGAGTATGATAAAAAATTCGTCCAATTACGAATAAAGGATCAAAGAAGAATTTTTTATTATGTTTTCAAAAACAAATTTTGAAAACGAATTAAACATTTTCGATAAAGTTTCATCATAAATAAAATAAAAAGCCATAAGATGAATATATAAAATGTTTTGAATATATATTTATGTATTTATAATGTAATGGAGAAGTGTGTATATATATATATATATAGTATATATTTACAAGTACAATTGTATAACTCACAAACTATTGTCAAAAAAATAAAAAAAATTCACACAAACAAGCAGAGTCCATAATTGTAAAATAAACATATTATCAGAAATTCTGACTTAAGAATATTTGAAAGCGTGACTTTTTTTATAAAAAAAGGCACGAGATTTGCCACTAGGAATTTTGGCCAGAACCAGAAACCTGAGTTGAATTGGCTCAAATTGGATTCATTTAACAGTTCTTGCTTTGTCAATTGGGCTCAAACTGTACTCAATTCTAACCCATACCAGCCAAGCCTAACACACACATTCTTTAGTCAGTCGAAGCCACCATTTTGGGCTTCCAATCTAATTTCCTTTTGAAATAGCACAAAACATGCTTCTATAACTCATAGCCCAATTGTTAGAATTCTTTGCCATTATCATCTGCAATCCCATGTTATTCCTCTCAACCTACTTTGCGTGGAGCCTAAGAAACAGTCTTTGGATGTTCATCTTTAAAGACTATACTTTTTTTTTCCAGATATTTAGCACTCATAATGACACTATGTATTCTGTAAGATGCCTTAAGGTTATTAATAGTTGAAATTTAAAATCATGTTAAGCTGGTCTTATTCATAGCATTACTATCCAATGGCCTCTTGACCAATAAATCTCACCATATTGTGATCACTAGGAGGATCAATACATATCATTTGATGAGTCATACTTAGTTCGTATAAAACAAAGACCATTTTGATAAAAGCAGAGCTAGGAAAAAATTTCGGGTTAGAAAATTTTGCAGGCGGATCAAAATTTTAGAATAAAAAATAATGAATAAAGATTGGGTCGATCAAAATTTTTGAGATTGACTATAATTTTGGATGAGAAATGAAAGAAGTAATGGATAAAGATTAGGTTGAATCTAAATTTTAAAATTGCATTAGTTTGAAAATAGTCAAAAGTGTACATGTATAAATATTTTTTCTAAAGTTTTAGAGGAGGGGGGGGTGGTGTTACAGTCCGACTAAGTGGCTTTCTTCCTGATTTTGATATAATAAGTGGGTCATGCTATGCAAAACTGAACAAGTTACTCAATTTATGTGATCGGTTTAAGTAGAGATTCATTCGACTTGAGCTTGAGATCAATAAATCATACTTAATATATTTTAAAATATATTAATTTATTAATCTTAACATAATTAAAGTAATAAACAAATTTTTAGAACTAGTTAATAGTAGGGACCGGGCTAGTGATTTTAATTTTAGCGAGAGAACCAAACTTGACAAATCACAGATACAGAGGAAAACAAGCAAAGGCAGTAATTGCTATTGAATAGGCATTGCTTTCCAACTGTAATAACAGACACAATAACCGTCCGACTTTAGAGAAAGAGAAGTATAATAGGGGGCAGATAGAAAAAGAACGGTCGGATCCATCGATATCCGGGCGGGAATCGCGAATCCGAATATGGACTTGTTGCAGGAGTCGGGTTGGGAAGAACTGAGAAAGGAGGCTCGCAAGATCGAGGGTGATCTCGACGTCAAGCTCTCTTCTTATGCTAAATTCACCCAAGGAGGTCCCTCTCTCTCTCTCTCTCTATATATATATATATGTATATATATCCTTCATTCTCGTATCTTGCTCTGCATTACATTATTATCAACCCTAGAATTCGAATTGCTATTTCTATTGCTATTGCCAATCGTGATTCGCATATGCGATCTTATTATCAACCCTAGAATTGGAATTCCCATTTTTTCACTTGCTGATGTGTGTAATTGATTGAAGTTTGAAATGTGTTAGCGTTTATAAGGTGCATTGTTTGTCAGCCCCCCCCCCCCCCCCCCCCCAAAAAAAAAGGTTCTTTCTTTCAATTTGCATATCCGTGTTTTGATTTCATTGTTTCCTTTCTCTTGTGAAGACTAAATTTGAACTACTATGGGCTGTGAAATTGCAAATGATTCATTAAATTGAAATTGCTCCTTACTCTGTTAGTTATAGTGTGTTTAGGGGCGTCTGTTGTGAAGAGATCCCCTCAAAAATAAATAATAAAAACCAAGGTATGGAAAATGGAGGCTTTACAAATCAGTACCAATAGAGGAGATTTAGGAATACTTCCCTATAATCAGAAATATATATATATTGTATTTTAATTTTCAGATTGAAAGTCCAGAAACCGTTCTGTTTACACATTAATGAATTCGCGAGGTACTATGAAACCCTTCACGAAGTTTCTTACTTCTTCTCAAAATGAGCCATCATGTGAATTGCAAAAGTGTCAGCCAAACATTCCGAAGAAGCTAGGGCAAATCTTACTTGATAAAATTGACAATAGTACAGCATGCACTTGTAACTCCAACATCTACACCTTGCCGTATAACTAGTTTGCCCTAAAAGTTGTTTTAACATGTACACAACTATTATGTTCACAAGCCTTCCTCTAGATCCCACTTGACCTACCTCTTTACTTTCACTTGGATAATTACTTGCAAATAGATGAATTTCGAGTAATGAATTTCGAGGCTCTTTCTCTTAAGATGTATTTTATGTGGAAGAAAGTGAGGGGTTATGTTGATCACCTCTTCCTCCATTTGGGGGTTGCATATTAAGTGTGGAATCATATACTTATTTTGGCTTAGGTCTCTCCAAAGAACATTCTTAAGTTCTTATTTTTGAGTACTCAAGGATTGATTGGCAAGTGCCTTTGGAAGAGTATTATGATTGCGGCTATTTGAATCATTTGGATAAAAAAATGGTTGCAATTTTGGGTTATTCTAGACTCACCATTTCCTTTGCATCCAAAAGTTGACAGAAAGTCGGCGGGAAAGAGAGAGCAACCTTTTAATTTATATTTTAATCCCTTAAATAATACTCTTACTAATTTATAGTTATAATGGTAAGATAGAGTAACTCCCTTTCCTCCCTCCCATTTCCCCCCTTCTTTATCAAACAGACAGAAGGAGTGAGATTTTCTTTGCTCTAGGGCAACCTTCTTATCTCTCATACCCTCCCCTCATCTTGATTTTCTATCCCTCCTACTAAACAGAGTCTTGGGTACGTAAGAGGCAGACGGTTCTTCTTCCCTTTTAAAATGGCATCCTCGTATTACTTAACAATCCCTACTTTTTAATTATATTAGTGTAACTTGGACGGTTTCTTTCAGGCCAATTAGACTTTTTTTTTTTTTTTTTCTGTTAGGAGTCGGGACTGCTTCAGCTTCTTTTTACTTATTTTCTTTAAGCCTTTTGGGTAGAATATTCCTAAGGCTGGAAACAGGAGCATTCTTGTGGGTTTGAAGAAAGATCCATGGAAAGGAATTCTCTAAATTTTCGTTGAAGGACATTGTCCAGTTGTTATCAGTTGGTTCTGAGGAGATCTTGCGATCCATCTTCTTTTTTATTTATTCTCTAAATCTGTCGATTAGGAATTGAACTTTCCAAAACCCTTTAGAAGGCCAAAATTGGATCTCAACCATTTATATATGGCCAAGCCGCACCACGTTATTGACAATGATGTATATTTGATCCTCGATTGTGACTTTCTGTTCTTCACAGATGTAAGTATAACTTCTGTTGTTTTGCTTGCTTTATTGTATTTACTCTTAAGTCAACTAATAGGGGGATTATATTTATAATTCAAAGATATCTTGATTCATGGTCTGACTACTGCTAACTTCATATATCAACTGGAGCAATGTATCTAAAGATATAGTTTATAGATTATTACTGTTTATTACAGTTTTTAAAGTTTGAAAGCCGAGTGGTGTGGCTAGGCTGATGATATTATATATGGATTCAGGTTACGTAGATAGTGGGTCACCAACTGTTGGGTCCAGCAGGTCATGGAAGTCTATGGAAATGGAAATCCAGTCCTTGCTTGAGAAGTTACTTGATACAAATGATGCTATGAGCCGATGTGCTGCATCTGCTGCACCTACTACTTCAGTTACTCAAAAACTTGCAAGGCACAGAGATATACTTCATGAGTTTACCCAGGTTTACATTCCATTTTTCATAGTTCTTTTTTTTTTAGCTAGTATTTCAACTTACTGATATTTATGCAGTTCATAAAGTTCTATTTTACAACATTTACAAATGCTAATGCTACAATGATACAGTCTCCATAATCTGAAACAACAGTGTCAGTCTTTTGTGGGGTTGGATTCCTTTGTTTGACTGTGGACTTGATCCATCAGTCAGTTTGGGAATTATTGTAAACCGCCTTATGGGAAAACAAATTGTCAAAATTGTCTAAAGTTGGTAGACTTGAACCTGATCTGAAGCTGAGTTTGGTTAAAAAATTTCACCCATTTTAGACCTAACTTCAATTATATACATCCAGGACCCGTCGAACTAGGGGGCAGGTTTCCTGTTTGACCTAGTTTATTTCCCTTTAGACCTTGAACTGCGCAATATTTACCTCAAGCTCAGCTGGAAACTTATATGGGCCCTGCAACCTGCCCGTATGTCCAGGTTAGCTATAATTATTCCCATCCTTTCCTGCCCAAGTATTTTTTTTTTTGAATGAGCAAGCTTCTGTGAAGTCTGATTATTTGATGTAGTTTATTTTTAGGAGTAATTTCATCTTTCATTTTTTGTTTAGTTGTACTAAAGTGTTTATATATAGCCTGTGATGTGGGGATGGCCACATCCTTTTAAGTTCTCACTTTTAGTAGTCACATGCTTAGCACATGACCACTTCAATGACTTATGACACGAGACTTTAGGATCATTTTAGGTGAAGAGACATAGGCAAAGGTTCGCTCTGTCTCCAATCTACCCCTCCTAGGCAAGAACCAATGGCTAGGATCTTCCATCTTTAGGGCATTCTTATGAAAGCCTCGTATTGTATCTTTGAGAGAGGATTTTAGATATTTTGATGAACCCTAATTTGGTTGCCATCTCTCTACTCTCTGCTCTTCTTCTTCACTCTCTATTTGGAGTGTTTGGAAGCTGGGAAAACTTCTTCAGGCAGATTGTTGTGTTTCCCTTGGCTCATTGAATTCAGCATTGTGTTATGGTGAGATTTTTCCTTTATATTAACCGTTTATCACCTCTTTTCCTTCTCTAACCATTCTCTTACCTTTCCTTACAACTAGGCTTGGTTTCTTGTTTTTGTAGTTTTTCTTTAGGTTATTTATGTGAGTTTTCATCCATGTAATGTACTGTTTTGTATTATGGTGAGATTTTTCGTTTCTATTAACCGTCTATCACCTCTTTTCCTTCTCTAACTATTCTCTTACATTTCTTTACAACTAGGCTTGATTTATTGTTTTTGTAGTGTTTTCTTTAGGTTATTTATGTGAGTTTTCATCCAGGTAATGTACCGTTTTGTAACTAAACATTGGGATTCGGTTAAGTTTCTAATTTGTGTTGTTTGCTTTCAAAACAATTTTTGTGAAACGTACTTGAGTTGTGACTTTTTTGCACTTGGTTTTCATCGGTTGACTTTAGCACACTTGATTGATTGGCTCTTTAGGTGTACTTAAAGTTCACCCATTTTTATAAAAGACTTTGGGTAAACCTAGGGCATGCAAGCACCATTTGCTTCCTTGACTGTTTTACTCCCACTTCTTTTCTCTTCAATAATTTCCTCTTAGGAGGGAAAAAAAATGGACTGCTATGGCCATTTAGATTAGATAATTGGACAGGCACAAATGGTAATGTTTTCCTGGCTCAGCTCGTGATCCCTGTAACCGACCTTAAACTCTCTTGTGTTCTGTAAAATTGGGGCGGTGTATCTTGGCAATCTTGATGTGGGTTGTAAATTAGGTGTTTGGGAGACATTTTATTTGGTGATTTCCATTTCTGCATTTGCTTCCCATTTCCTTGCAGAGAAGTGTGGCCTGAAAGCTTGTAAGTTATCTTGTGCTGAAATTTGGTGTCAATATGAATCATCCTCCATCAAGAAAAGAGCAGAGATTAGTTCAGTGATATGCTTGCATTTCTTGTAATTGAAAACATGATTGTCATTTGTATTTACTGTATTGCCATGAATAATCTTATTTATCAACTTCTTATTCGTAGAACTCATATAAGCATGTTGAGCTGTAAAATTTAAGCAGAGTACAAGGTAATCTACTACATTGTGTTTATGGGTTTGGAGAGCATCAACTTTAAATGCTTATCGGATTTAATGGGTTTGATGGGGTTTTCTTCACCATTAATTAAATTCGGCTCTTCTCAAACAAAAAATGCTCTTCTAGTGGCAATTACAAAGTACATAAAAATTTAAATTTATACACTGAGCCTTTTGCTGGGTATATCATGTTGAATCACAAGACAATGTTCTAAAATTTCACACTCATCTCTTTCTCTGAGTTTTGAAAGAAGTATAAGAAAAGGTTAAGGACTGTTGCTTTTGTAAAACCAGTATACCCATGGAGATTCATCATCTCTCTGTTTGCTATATTATTTGTCTTTTAAGATCATTTAATGTATCTTTATTTAATTTTTTAATTTTTAATCCAACAAGGACTAATTCTAGTATGGTAGTTTTTTGGAGTGTTTCCTTGGTAGCTCCATCTTATTGCATTTTCTCAAAGGATTGCCAGCTGTGCTTATTAGATGCCCTCAACTATGCTGCGTGGGCATGAACCTTTCACTGCTGCAGTAGCCATTGTGTCATCTTGGCTAAAGAGTTGATTTATGCCTTTTGGCCATTGACCGAATCCTGTGTATTTCTTTTAGGAATTCCGACGGATCAAGGGAAACATAAACTCAATGAGAGAACATGCAGAGCTTCTTAGTTCTGTAAGAGATGATATCAGCGAGTACAAGGTGATCAAGATTTAAATCCTAAATTTTTACTCTTAACTGCTAGGCTGTTGTGTCTTCAAACTAAGATATACCTTCATGCAGGCATCTGGGAGTTCGTCACCAAGAATGCAGTTACTACGGGAAAGAGCTAACATACATGGAAGCATAGCTCATGTGAGATTTCTCTGATCTTTGATAGTCATATCCCAGGACACATAATTTAACAAAGAAATATTCCCTGATGTATTTGTTAGAATATATTTTCTGACCCAATATGACTTTATAAGCAGAGTTATGATGCAGGTTTTGTTGAACATTCGAACTGTTCCCTTTGGAACCTTGAACCATGGTCTATTTGTGACTAGCCACATAAGCTGGTCGCATTCCTGTTTCGATAGGGTGTGCTGTATCAAACTTGTGGAACTTTTCTGCCCTAAATTCAGAAATTTGGATGAACAATAGAAGCGGCAAAATGGCAAGAAAAGTTGGCTATTTTATTATTTTTCAATAATACTCAACTCAACAAAGCCTTATCCCAATTATTTTTCAATAATATGGTAATATTTTTTTTTGTAAAATAAAAAAGTTTGAGCATTGAGTATGTTAACATTTGAAATATCAAGACTGTCCAGGTCTCCATAGGTGTCCTTAAATTGATCAATGCGATCAAGTTTGGATTTGGCCAAAAAAATGTCATGCCCTGGTCCAACCTGGCATAGGGGTTTGGGTGTGGGATATTTGCTATGTCTGACTATTAATAATATGGTCCTTTATTTATATGCAATTCCTGTTTAGATGGAAACGTAAGAGTTAGTCAAACACTTGCCCAATACTTTAAGAATGACTAAACCAGTATTAGCTTTGATTATTTACTCTGGGCTACGTTCAGTAGCACTTTGTTAAATTGTCGTCTTCACTACTAATTCTAAATGAACTCGTTCTATTTTATTTCTCTGAATTTGGTGCCTTTTAATTTGACTTTGATGATAAATGGTGGAGTACCAAAGCATGTATGGTTAAAGTATTCACTCAAATCAACTCAATAATGGCTTATCCCAATTATTTGGGGTCGGCTACATGAATCGTGTCTTGCCATTCTAATTTATTTAAGACCATTTCCACAATTACATATTATCATTATGCTCTCTTTATGGTCGAGATATTTTTCAGGGGGAAGTCACTACCTTTTCTGATACACCAGTGAATGTATTTAAATATTTTGCTATACCTGAATCCCAATATCCAGGACTTTGAAGCTTAACAACAGTTTGGCACTTAACCAATATCTAACAATCAAGTTGTGTGTGTGATATAGCTTATATGTGATATTAGATTTAGAAATGGGTTTGTCTTTGATGGGTCTGGGCTGGTACTAAAATTGCCTACCCCAGCAGTCATTTGTTAAGGGATTAAGACACACACAACCCTAATCTGATTGCATTCAGGAGAGAAATGAGAATATTTGAATAAATTTAAAAAGGAATGATCAATTTTTGTTTGTGTTAGGATAGCTATTATTACACTATTTAATAATTATTTGTGGGCAATGTACTTAGAAAACAAGTAGTTATAGCACATGGAATGGGAGATGTCATAAGTGGAGTATGATAGGGGTGTCTAATAGTAAAAGTGTTTTCTTCTTTTCACCCAAAGAGGAGTAGTGCTCTCATTAGCATTTATTATATTAGAATGAAGCATTATATTAATTTCTTGATTTGCATTGGTAATTTCCTATTATTTTTCTCTTAAAAGGAAAATTGAGGAAAGAAATAAGAAATATTATCTGATGGCTAAATTTAATGATCTAAAACCGTAAAACGTAAATGTTCCCTATTTTGAAACACGCCTACTAAAATAGAGACCATTAGGGTATTAACTTTTTCTAGTAAATATGCTAACAGGACTCATCTTTTGTCGTGCTAACCATTGGATTGGATATTTTTATCGTGCTCTATAGATATGTGGCCAATATAAAATCTAATATTTCTCTTATTAAAATAGTAAAATAAAACTCTAATTTAAACTGATGTTGAAGGAATAGTTTTCAATATTAGATCAGCTATAGATATAGGAGGAACATTTACCTGCTAGCTTGGTGGATTTTGTCTACTCAAACCCAAGGTCTATATATTTGACCTACCTGAGTATGTCAAATGTTTGGGCACGTCAGACAGATTTTGTATCCCTCTGATAACAGCTTGGTTTGAAAAATGATTACTTTTAGGGTAATGTGAAAAAATGGAGTACTGAGAATTTATTAATTGCATTGAATGTTAGCCGCACTCTGATTTCTAAATCTAAGTTTGGATTTTTTTGATCCAAAAGCCATCAAAAAAAGAAGAAGAAAAGAAATGGGTTGAGGTATATTTAATTAATGCAAATGATAGGTTTAGTGAAATGATCAAAAGAAGGGAGGGGAAGCTTTTTTTTTCGAAATTAACCTGTAAACTTTACTAGATTCTTTGCCAGTCTTTGTGAGAATTTTATTTGATTGTTATTTACATGATATTTCGGGCTCACTTCAATACAGATAGATGATGTAATTGGTCAAGCTCAATCGACAAAGGCCGCCTTGGGGTCACAAAGGGCTTTGTTTGGTGATGTTCAAGGGAAAGTGAAACTACTAAGTGACAAGTTTCCTATTATACGTGGTCTACTCGGTACGTCCTTGAAGCCATCTATCCTACTGAGTTCCCCTCCTTAAGATACTTTTCATTAAGCTTTTTGCTGATCCTCGCAGGTTCAATTAGAAGGCGGCGATCAAGGGACACTCTCATCCTGTCTGCTGTCATTGCGGCTTGTACATTGTTTCTTATTATCTATTGGCTTTCAAAGTAACTTAAGATGTGATTAATTTTATGAGAAATTCAGAAAGATGGTCGTTCTTTTTCCAAGAATTTAGCATCTGTAATTTGTTGAAACAATTCAAGTTCCTTTTTTAAATGCTTGAGGTACCCTTTTGTGATGTCATTACCCTTTTTTTTTTTCAAATTTTTACCAGATATTGATATTTCCATTTTACAGAGAAATAAAGAAAGGAAAGAAAAAAAAGAAGACAGAAAGTGATTCACATGCGAACTGCTGCAACATGTGCTTCAATGTTTGTAAAACTGGCTGGATGGTGCATGTGAGTGCTTAGAGTTTTCTTGGCTCTGGGATGTCACTAGTTTTGGGTCCAGTTCATGTCTTCATCTTGATCTTGCTGTGGTCCAGTGTGTCAACTTGACCGAGAGCTGTGCTTGCATTCTGTTTCTAACTGAAACACTACACGCATTAAACTTTCCCTGCCATGGTTTCTGCAAAATCCAACTCGTGAACTCAGCTGAGATTTCTGGTGAACGAGTTAATACCAATACTGGTGTTGTCACAATCATTTGGAAGCAAAGAGAGGCTGAAATGGATCTATGAAATTGAAATGATGGATGAAGGCGATAGAACCTTGATGGTGTTACTTGAGAGGTATGCAATTGGAGCAAAATGGAAAAACTTTGACAAGATACAATATACATATACATATAAAAACCTTGATTAAGAAAAAAATTTGTATGGGAATTCCTGAATTAAAAACATATTTGGATTCACTCATGTTGCTACCATTAAAAGGGCCATCTTGTCCTGTTATCCATTCATCCTACCTAAATCAACTTCCCCCAAAACTTGATTACTAGAATAGATATTGGGGAAGTAGGCCAAGCATACAGATAATGAGAGATTTAAATAAGACAGTGAAAAATAGGTAAACAGACCTTTGTGCACGTACACATACATAATGTAGCGCGCGCCCATACACACACACGCACAAAGGCATTACACTCGCAAAATGCCCGCCTACTCATGGAATGGATTTAGGGAGAAAATAAATAGGGTGAGGTGGGTGGGGTTGAGTGGAATGGGGATAAGAATGGAGCGTGAATTTGATTTTTTCTCTCGTATTTTCATATCATTCATTCAAATTCGACAACATTACACTGACTAATAAACCCTCTCTGAGCCAAATCTACCCCAACTTCAAACCCCTGGAAAAAAATTTAAGGGTCCCCAACCATTAAGGCAAAGTATGGCAAAATAGTACCAGCTAACACAGATCCAAAGCCAGCAAGGCACAAGGAGTAAGGGCCACTGAAGAGGCTTGGATACGGTGTCACGTTCCAACACTTCTGACATATAGGAAGCCAAATTTAAAAGTTATTCATTAATGTTAATATAATGTATCAGAAATAATTAATATATGACATGTACCTAAAATCTACAACGTGACTGAAATATTTTATTTTCATGTCATTTATTCATTATTTTATCGAACTGGATCATCATTTAAACATATTCCTACTTCAGCCCCCTAAAAAAAAAAAAAATCCGAAGATGCCAACCAAAAAAAAATATTGAATTGTTCCAAATCAATACTTCCAATGTTTAGCTATGATTCACATCTGCAAAAATAAAAATAAAAATAAAAAAATAATTAAAAAAAGAAAGTACACTCTTTCAGATGTTTATTAATCTCACTGTACTCTCATTAGGATAAAGTATGGAAAAATGGTAGTAGCTGGCTATAGCTGATACTGTAGGTCTGTACTCATGGCTGCGCTTGTGCAGAAACGAACAAGAGATGGAACTTACTTTGCATGTCCTTTGCAATTAGCCTTCTGGTACTGTCTACATGGGGAGGGAGGGAGAGGTATCTATTATCTATAGCTTTAGCTACCTCCCAACACCTGTGTACCTTGTCACACAGATCATTGTAGAATTTTTTTCACTGAGAACTTTATATGATGACATTTAAATTTAATCCAATGTTTTAAAAATCGGATCGGCCGATTCAACCGGTTGAACTGTCGATCGATCCCCAGTCCGGTCCGAGTTAGCCCAGAAAACCGCTTGAAGCTTAAAACCGTTCTAAAAAGTGAAAACCGGTAAAACTGGACGGTTCAACTGGTGAACCGGTTGACCCGGTACCGGTTCAACCGGTTCATGGCTGATTTTTTTTTTTTTTTTAAATCTCAAATTTCATGCAATTTTTTAGCTGAATTTTGGCTAAGTTGAATTGGTATTTGGCTGAATTTATTTTGGATTGTATTTAAAATTTTAAACCCTTAAAGTTTGAAACTCTAGTATTATATATTTGTATCATGTGGTATTTTATTTTATTTTATGCATGATTATTAGTGTTTATATATTTTTTTTTCATTTAGTTGAAGACTAAATTATTGGATTATACTTGGATTGGATATTAAATTGATTTTTGTTATGGTCTTTGCGATTATGGAAGAATAGCAATGAAGTTTTAACTTTCAATATTGCAATAAAATATGTCTATTATACTTTTTTCATTTTTTTCTTGAAGTTTTACATATTATTAAAATTCATATTTTATAAATTTTTTTTATATAATTTTTAGTAATTTTTATATAATTTTTTAAATTTAAAATATCAATAATATTAATTATTAAATTTATTAATTACATAATTATGACATCACGGTTTGATTCCGGTTGACTCGACGGTTGAACCGGTAACCCGTAACCCTGTCATTTTTCCGATTCGATGAACGGTCCGGTTCTGAGAACATTTCATTTAATCTATAATATGTTACTAATTTATGAAATAACTTTCTATAAAATACTGTATAATGTATAAAAAAAACTCTCAACATTTTTAAAGAACCAATTCTCAACTCAATAATTAACATTTATTTTAAAATATGTAATAGATTTATAATTTTTTAAAAACATTATATAATATATAAGAATTCTCAACATTTTTAAAGATTAAGTTCCGGACTTAATAATTAATATTGTTTAGTTGTACAAATTTTAATTAATATATTATTTCTTACAGAAATAAAAACATTAATTACAAAAGAAAAAGGAGAGAGAAAGGATTAGGGATAATCTTTTTTTTTTCTTTTTCTTTTTTGTGGTGGAAAGGTGAGCAATGGAATAGAAAGAATCTTAAATTAATAAATGATTTCATACTCACCAAAACAAAAAATTAATTACAAAAGGAAAATAAGATTAATGATAATCTGATTTTTTTTTCGTGGAAAGGTGAAGAAAGTGAAAATTAAGAACTTAAGCCAATGACAATTTCTGTCTAAAAGCTCATTTGGGAGAGTTTTAATTTATAGATATATAATATATTATGAAGAATAGATTATTGTAAAATGATTTCTACATAATAAATTATGATAGTAGAATAATTTATTAAATGTTTGATTAAAATTATTTACAAGTGATTTTAATATGTAAATATCCTCTTTACTATTTATAGTTTATTAGATAGAATGGATGGTTGTTTGATAGAATTCTATAAAATTAAGTTAATAAAATTTAATAAATAAATAAGATTCTAAATCTTAAAAATCTTATATAGTATTAAATATTCATAAATAATTTCAATTTATAAATTATAATATTATAAATATTGTATGTGCATTAAATATATAAAATAATAATGATTTTTTATTATATTGTTAAATAAAATTATATATTACAATATAAGATTAAATATATGTTTATATGAAATTATATATATTAGAATATATAAGATTATTTTATATTATAATATAAATAAAATAATAATATCTTTATATTATATTATTAAATATATACTATATATACGTTAATACAGAAAGAAAAGCGACCCGGGGGGCCGGGGCGGGGCATCATCTCATCGAGCACATTCAACAAAAAGGCCGGGAAGGCGGACAGTTTCAGGACAAAAAAACTTGCTGGCTTTTTTTTTGATTTTTTTCTGTAATAAAACAAAAAAACCAATGGTTTTGGGACTAAGGCATGTTTGGATGATAAGATGATTGGTATATCTTGTTTTGTTTTTTCAATTGATTTATCGCTTATGAATCATTTATATTTTATTTGAGTAGTGTGATATCATTTATACTTAAAGGATGGTGGTGTTTGAGTTATATTATTTTATTAAAATAAAAATATAACTTCACATCATTAAAAAAAATTTACAACACCGTAATATAAAAAGACGAAAATATTGAAAAGTCGAGTTAAAAAAATCAAAATTTTCATTTTTTTCATTGTTCAAAATTAATTTTTTTTATATGTTTCTGATTTTTTAATATATTCAGATACTACTTATATATATGCATATATGTAACCATTAATTTAGATAATTGTTATTTCAAATTTTTACAATTTTTTTTTTTTGTATTTATACCCGGGCTAAACTTAGAATATAAATCTACCATTACAATCAAGCATAGTTGAACCATGCTTATAATTTTCTATATGAAGTTAATAGTGTCCTCAATTGTGTGCATAGGAAGTAATACATTTAGAATTAATTATTAATTGTCCATAATTGAGACAACTCGAGTTCAAGTTGAGTTGAACCGGAGATAGTTAAATTATATTAAAAAAAATTAATAATCCCAAAAATAGAAAACCCTTCTCCCCCAAGCGTCTATTTTATGAAAAATTATTTATTAATTTCAGTACAGTTAATACGAATCAATAAATATTTAACAAATTAATAAATTTATTAATAAAACTTACACGATTTTAAATCATCTCTAATAAACTGAAAAGTATCTATCAATTCAACTCTCACGTGAGAGAAATTTCATAGTAGATTTCATCTCATGTTAAAAAAGGAATGGACAAACTACACATTACAAATTTGTCTTTTTAAGTATGAATCAATTAACCTACGTAGATTGCATCTGTGGATGCATAAATACCAGCTGCATATAGATTCGGAGATTGCTGTTTCTAACAGTAAAAATGGGTAAGGGCTATATCTCATGTCACTATCATGTAAGGACACTTCCGCATTCATACGTACCTGTGTCTGCATTCTGCAATTGCAAAACCGACAAATTCAATAGCAAATTTAGAGTCACTTTGATTTTCATTCATTCACGTGTTCATGTTTGCTGCTTCACCACTCATCTCAAACTTCTTCCTTTTCTTCTTTCGAAAAAGCTAAAATTTATTGCAAAAAAAAGAGAGGCCAAAACCAATGACAAAACCTGGAGATAATATTAATACATTGCACTCCTACCTAACAACTAATAGATATATATATATATATATATATATAAAATTATAAAGCATATAGTTATATATCTTTGGGTTCTGTATTGTTTTTTTTTTATTTTTTATTTTGATGAATTAATAAGAAGTATTTTGAGTCAATTTACGTGTATCAGACTAAGTCTTATTTTCTATGAAGTTACGTCCATTTTTTAAACTCTAACTGTCAATAATTGATGTAAAAAAAAAAAAAAAAAAAATTTGAAACGCTTAAATTTTATTCTCAATATTTTTATCACTCAATCATGCTTCCAAACGATTATTATTTCTTTTATTAGTACTAATGTGTGTGTGTGTCTTTGAATTTCTGGCTACAGCCTTGCTCCTTTTTTTTCTCTTGTATTCTTTTTTCTTTGCCTTTTCCTATGTGTTTGTTAAAATTAATTATTTATCCCTAAAGTTTAAAAAAAGGTACTGCGGCTATTCATATATAGAACAATGCACAAAAATGGTATAAACCTCAGACCTTACCCTATAAACTTTGTATTTAGGATCGGCTTAAGGTAATTCGAAGGCTAAAGCAACAAATGTAAGTGTGATTTTTTTAATTATTTTGTTTTGTTTTTTAAGATTCAAAAAGAATACATTTTTAATAAAAAAATATAATTTAAAAAAGCAATATGCATGTTGAATAAAACTCTAATTATAGAGTCTGATGTAATAAAAATTACTCTAGTAATAAAAATAATAAAATATATAAATTAGAGAATACAGAATAACCTTTTATGTTTTATATAGACATATATAGTTACATAATTGATTTTTTTTTAGCATTTATGGGCCCTTTGTGTAAAACTAGACTTTTATTATTATTAAATTTTTAGTTTGGATTATATTATATACACAAAAGACTTTTCATGAAATTAAACTTCTATTGATCTTAGATTTTTAATTAGGATTATAATATAAAGAGACAAATTTAGGACCTTCTAATTTATAAGTGAAACCTAAAAAGGCTGATTTATTGGCTTAATACTCGTTTGGATGAGTTGAGAAAAAGTGTAATTTAAGTTAAAGTTTGAATAAGTAACTATGAAAAAGTGTAATTGAGTTAAGTTATTTAGTGTTTAGATAAAAGTATTTGATAAATGTTTAAATGATATTGCAGTATTTGGATCAATTATTTATAAGTATCAATAGGTTACTTTTTGAGAAAATTATACTGGAACTACTTTTTTTAAAAATTTGTTTTGACTAAGTGTGTATTTATTAAATACGGATAATAAGCGAAATTAAACACCTAACAAATTAGAAAAATTCATTTTAAACTTAAAAAAGTCATTAAGTATGGTGTATAAGTTGAACCAATGTTACCTGGAACGTGGATCGTTATGGTATGAGGAAAAGGAATAGGAACATAAATCGTTACTTGTTATAAAACATGATACATTAGGGGTAGGCTTCTTTGGATCGTTTAGCTGAAACGAAATACGTTTATTTGGAACGTGATATGCTTTTTGATTGTATTTCTAATAATATTGGTATGTATATACAAACACAAAAAAGATTTCAACAAATCCAAGCTATTATAACATAAAATTCTAATGATGTGCGTATATTTTGTATGATTTTTTTGGAACTTTTAATGTTTTAGATTAGACACGAAATCTCGCATTCCAAATTGCTAATGATCCATATTTTGGATCGTGTGATCCCAATTCACACTTTGATAGGAGATGAGCGAATTGTGGTAACCATGAGTTAAACCAAACATAACCTTAATTAGAGGTGTCAACTGGGCTAGGCACTAGGCACGGTGGTCGGTGAGCCATGTAGGATTGGCCTTCCTAGGCACCCCGCACGACACGACATTGCTGGAGACACAACACGACATGACTAGAGGTGCAAGCACAAGTACAACCCAGTATGACGACCCGTTCGCACTACACATTAGACCCAGTTTATTTCCTATTTTATTGTCATTTATGATTATTATGTGAATATATACAAGTAACATATTATAATAATTTTAAAAAAATATAAATATAAACAAAATATTATAATAACAAATAATAAAGTTAATAATAATAATATTAAACTAACAAATAACAAAGTAAAAAATACAAAATATTATAATTACAAATAAAATAGTAATGATATTACGTAATTAGAACAACAAAAAAAAATAATATTTAAAAAAAACATGACCCATATTAGTCATTAAAAAAAATTAAAGAATGAAAAAAAAATTGAGAGACCTGCGGACTAGTGTAGCACGGCCCGCCATGGGCCTAGCTAATGAACCAGACTGGATCTAATGATTTTGAACATGGATTCAATTTGGCATGGCTCATGAACCCAAATGAGCTAGTTAAAACAGACCGATCTGACTCGTTTGACACCTCTAACCTTAATTAATGAGCAGCCCTAAACCTACCATGCAACAGCTAGAAATTTTGACAAAGCTTAGGATGTGTCACATTGTCGTCATCAGCTAACCGAATCACATTCGCATGAAATTGGCTTGAACACTATTAAGAATTCATAAAAAATGCACACTCACGCTACTCTCATAGAACTTAAATCCTCGTAATGCATTATGACATTAATTGTAGGAAGATGGGGAATTGGAGGAAAAATAGTGACAGCAAAACCAATAGACTCTGAAGTACTAGGTAATTGGACTAACGATACCATGGCCAATTAATTAATTAACAAAAGAGTCTGTCATATCCTTAACAGAACCCATTCAATTATATGTCCAAATCATGTGACCCACCATGAATGAGAAAAATATATATATGTCAAGGCTCGTGTTCATGCTTATTTCTTCTGTCTCCATGAGGTAGCTATAGCTGGTCGATAGGATAAAAAAAAGAGTTACAGAAGATTAAATGAATGTACTATGACCGTTGATTCAATTAATTCTGATACCAGCTGGTAAGTTATATTAATATTTTTCAACAATTACTCTATGGTTGTTGAGGCAAATGGGAGAGTGGTTAGTTTACTCTCAGCAGTTCCCAATTGTCTTGATGTCAACAAAGTGATCCTTCAATAGACAACTTAATTAGGCATTGAATATTAGTATGAACAACTCAGCAACTCTATGGATAAAAGTTATTTTAGTTATGGTAAAGTTAAATTTTAATAATTTTACAGTATCAAAAAATTATTTTTTGATATTTCTATTCTAACGTTGAAATGTTATTTTTGACAGAACTAACATTCTTTTTTTCAACTACTATTGCAGACTGAGTATTAAAACATAATAAAATTCATTCAAATTTAGACCTTGCATTCGGAACAATCTAAACCATTGAGATGGATGATTGTTACTAAAACAAAAGTCATAATCGAAAGAACATTTGACCTGCTCAAATTTTAAGAGCATGAATAACCAAACCATTGGAATACTGTTTTGGAGTACTCAAGCTATTAAAATATAACTATAGTAGCTTCAATGACTCAAAACATCGAAACTACTCACACTTCACAATGAATTTTGGATGACATTACTATTAACACATAATGAAAATGACTTCTTACGTAATTGGCCTTGAATGATGTTGCAGCATGAAACATGAATAGGAATTGAGCATATCGAACTCTAGTGTTGAATCAACCAAAAAAAATAAGAGAATAATTTTTGAAAATTCAAAATATGAATATTATTAATAAAATTTGAATAACTAAAATTTATTTCATCATATTAATAAAAAGAAAGTTATTGAAAACTACAGTTACAAAGAAAATCCTATTAAAACTAGGAAATAAAATGAAATTTGGGAGAAATTTGACTTGAGCCCAAAATTGAAATCTAAATAAGGAAAGAAAAAGATTGCCCAACTCATTTGGGGTTTTTTACAAGAAGTAATTAAAGAATTAAGAAGTTTATAAAATAGTAAATTCACACAATTGAAGGCCTAAATACATGAATTTGATTATCGTTTAAATTTAAATATAAGATTCATGAGCCCAAAAAATCGAGGCAGCCGAAAATGAGTCCAAACATTGTCACAAGACAATTTGATTTGGAGTTGGATTTTTCATTTTCCCAACGTTACATGAATGCTTTTGCAACTTGTTCTAGGTCAAATTGTAGATTAGAGTTTGTGTGGACCTTTTACCTATTCATACTAGCCTAGACATCGATGGAAAAGAATGTCATTTTCATGGTTCCCACATGCATTTTTTTTTCTTGTAAACCGTTTTGCATCACTAGTTTGAATTCATCTTAATGCATGTTTCCTACATATAGTATTTTGCATTGTAAATATTGATTGATACCAACATTTTTATAAACAGCAGGCAAGTCATGCGTCTGTAAAAACGTTGTCAGTTGTGGTGGGTGTTTTCAACAACAAAAATGAGACTTTAATTTAAAAGAAATTTCCTTTCTTAAGGAAAGCATGATCCTCTAACATAATTGTAGGATTTAAAATCACTCTGATATCAAATTGTTGAACGGAAAAAACAAGAGAAGAAGCAAAGTGAATAAACTAATATATTTTATTGAAAAAAACTCACACACTATTATTATTTCTGTAATCTCTTACGGTCATCACACGGTCCTCTAATTCTCTTGGCCACCACTCTATTATTTTTGTGATACACAACTCAATGTGACAAAGATCCATATATATAACATTGACTCTAAGTCCTATATTGATTAGGACATCTAATCCTATACAAACTAGTATGTTTTATTTAACTATAATCAGAAAACTAACTGTCATTAGAATATTACTCCAACTACAATTAGGACTATCCAAAAAGACTCCAAATATTATAATTAGGACTCAATAAACCAAATTAGAAACTTTCTAAAATTTATGGACTTGATTTAATTAGCCAACAATAATTATAATGAGATTAGAGGGGGAACAAATAGTTCTTACCCCAAGAAAAGGCCCCAAAAAGTTACAACATATATAAAAACCAAAAATTACAACCAAGAATATTGCTTAATATATCCAACCTCCTCCAAAAATAGAGAACAAGCAATACACTCTAGGGAGTGCCATGGAACTCGCAAAGTTAATTACAATTAGCAAAATGAAGGAATATGACTTCTAAGAGCAGCGAGTCATTCGAGCTGCTATACTTATATATTAGTAGCTTAGTTCCAAAGCAGTACTTCAATAACAACTCAACAATAGCTCAGCCCAGTAACGAACTCTAACTAATTGCTAACTACCTTTGTCTGAATGTATCAGGATATTATTGATGTTGCTATGATTTGCTGCATTTGGCTGAATTGGTGCTGCTACAACTAAAGTTGCTGTGGCCTCTGCTATGGGCTGTTGTAGCTTTGAGTTATGATGATTATCATGTTATTCATAGTATCAAAATTTGACTAAGTCAAATGTTTTTTCAAATATGATTTTGTTTTAGTAGCTACTCTTCATCGATTTCAACAGTTTAGATTATTTGAAATGTATGGTTCAGATTTGACCAAGTTTTTTATTTAATTTCAATGCTCAAATTGTAATAGTAGTTAAGAAAATAATAATAGTTCTGTGAAAAAAATAGCATTAAGTAGTAAAAATGTTAAAAAATAATTTTTTTGGTACCATTATACTATTAAAATTAAAATTTAAGTATGAATAAAACAACTTTAATTATTATGACTAAGATGACTTCATCATTGGAGTTGTCCTAACTAATTGACGTGGCTTGGTGAGAGCTATTATTCATTGAACCAAGACCATTGGTCTCTATCCAATGAACGGCTACCACATAACAATATCAATTGACAAGTACTTTCTTTTAGCAGCAAAGAGAAAATATTATTGATGGATGGAAAAGAGTACACAAAAAATACAAACTAATACATCAATAAAGGAAAAGGTATAGAGGGCATCAAGGAAACCAAGCTTCATCCCAATCACATGCCAGCACCACACCAATCGAAGGAACACACAATCACATGCCAGCACCAATCCAAAGAAAAAACAGGAGGGATCCAAGAGAATTTTAAACCCAACACCAAAAAAAAAAAAAAAAAAAAAAAACACTAATCACTACCAATAAATTTTTGTCAAGGAATCAATGATCCCGACTCATGAATAATTTTCTTTCGTGAGGCACAATGTGTGTCCACGTTTTGACCCATGAAGTGACTGATTGTATGGGATCGATAGATATATATATGTAGCTAGTTTAATTATAAAGTTTCACTGAAGACAAAACTAAATGAAATTTCAAGAAAAAGCAAGTCATCAAAGAAGGTAGAGTTTGAAGATATGCAAACTAATCCTTGTGCACAAATAATTGTAATTACTTCCAAATTTTGATATTGATATTGTGAGATTTGAAGATAGTGTTTTGTCTAATTTATCCATTGTTGGGTACTTTATGCCTCTATTAAATAAGAAAGTTAAGTGATTTCTCTCATCAATCAAACGTTAATTAGCCTGGTCACTAGGATATATGATTTGGCAATTAGCAATGCAGTTAATTTCGTGCGATAAAATTATTCTTCCCCTCTCTCTCTAACCTTTTTAATTTCACAATAGTTTATTTTGTAAATTCTATAGGTGGTCATAGCAAGACTTTGGCTCAAGTCTTTGCAGCCTAAATATATATAGCATCCAGTTTGCAAACACATAAACCTAAGCATTACCAATTTTTTTAAATAAGTGTTCAATATCTAAGCAAGGACATTAATATTGCCTTCGGCTTAGTATTGTTTTCTTCTGTTTCTTCTAATAAAATCTTTACTTACCTAAACAAATCCAATTAGTCCTGCCAGCCAAACACTAATTACAGAGACATTAAAGCCGCATGCTTAACATTTACCTTTAAGGAAATTTGGGGTGATAGTTTGCAAATGAGTTGAAAAAATGAGTGCCATCTTTTTCAGCAAAGTTAGGGTTACTTTGCAACATTTTATGACCAAAAGTAAACCCTCTGCCTGTCTAGAAATTGTAGTGTAGGCGAAGACCTAACTAAATTAGCTAAGAATGGCCAAAAAGAATTAGAAATTTATGCAAGGACAAAGCTACATAAATTAAAATAAAGAATCTCTGTCTTGATCTGTTCTTAACTGACAAATGCGCGTTTGTGTTTGTATGTGTGTGTGAGAGTGAGAGAGAGAAGAGAGAGAAATGCAGCCTGACTGGTCAAATCAGGACATGTAAAGCTTTATTTTGCTTTTTATGTAATCTGATTATTAATACTAGAATAGTCCTTGGGTTGGTTAATGTGTTGTAAGTTGATTCAGTTAATTGTAATAAAATTAGTGAAAATATATAAAATGTAACACCATGCTTTTATCAAAGAAAGAAAAGATAAAAAACCAAAGCGTAGTTTCTGTAGTTATTCTCCATTAAAATTGTGTATATGTATCATGAATGTAATGTTAGCTTTTGATAAGGCTTGAACCCAAATACAGATTTCACCATGCACTAAAATCGACAGTGGGTGACTTTCCAGACATGATGAAAAGTTATACTTTTGTAATTCATGCAATTAATGCTTTTCTCTAAGATGATGAAATTATTAGGTGATTTTGAAAGTTGAAGGAAAATGTTACGTATTCTCAAATTGTATATTTAATAAGATGTATCATGATATGATAATTTTAGATTTTACAAAATATAATTTTTAAAATTATTATATCATAACACATTACATTAGGATATAATTAGGAATATCTAATAAAACTCAAGTTATTTAATTTCGGGGTATTATTGTTAATGATTGTAAAAAAGTGAAGAACCTAAGTTTTTTTTAGTGAGAAAACATATATGTTTAAAAAGAAAACTTAAAGGATGAATTTTTATTCTATAAATCATTCAAAGTAATCTAAGAATTTTTTTAACTCAAGATTCATCGAGAAAAGAATTCTAAATAAATTTTAAAGATTTTGAATAAAAAAATCAGATCACATGCACTTTTAGTGGAGTCATGTGGGAAAATGAAATCAGATCACATGCTCGTGTCCTTTTTTTCTGTTTTATTGATGGTAGTTTTATGTATGGCTTGTACATTTATTTCCATCGATAAAAGCTTTTTTTTCTTTGTTGGTTAAAAAAAAAAAAAAGTGGAGTCATGTAACTAAGCATGCGATCACAATTTTATTCAAAGCATCTTGAATGCACATTATATCAAAAAAGTCATTACTCATTACTTTTTTCCATAATTTCTGTTAAGTTACCTTATATGTCACATATTCTACTATTTAATTAGTTAATAACAGATATATAATGTGGCATGCATTGAAAAAAATTGTAATGGGCCGGGAGTCTTGCCACATCATTGACTATAGGTATATGATAATATTGCATGCATTCAAAGTCATATCAAAGAAATTTGAGAGAATTTTGTAATTTTAGAGGATCTTATGCCTGGTGATTTTAAGTGGCACACTAAACATTATTTTTTGTCAAATATAACTTAGAAGTAAGCTCAATCTACTTTACAGAAATTAATCTTATCACCAACAAGCTCAATTCATTAATAAAAATTAAATTAACATAATATCATATAATCTTGCTTTAGAAAAATTTAAAACTATGATCTTTGTTATAAGAAGAGATCGACATGAGATGTCATTGGGTTGTTGAAAATTTCGACACACTCAAAAACGTCATTATGCATGTCTTGAGGGCATCAATTTAATTTGCTAGCTAGCTAGTAAAATTTTATGTAGATTGTATTGTAGACCTAAGAATATTCAATGTTGTGACAATTAGGATTCAAGGGGTTTATGGTTGTGATAGAATAGAAAAGAAAGGAAAAGTAAAGGATTTAAAGTAATTAAACAGCTTGACATTCAAAGTTCAAATGTACATATAGAAAAAGAGTGGACCTACAAGGAGTGAAGTAGGGCACAAAGGTAACAGTAACATTAACAATGATAAATTAATAATTGCAGAGAGGATAGGTGCCCGCCATTGAAGGCTTTATTAACCGTTGTGTAAACAAAGATTGGGAAACGAGAAAAGGCTTACACACCCTCTTAACTATGAAAACAACAGCTGAATGAAGGAAAGCTAATCACCCCATGCACACGTCCTTTTCTCACTCCTCTCCCCCACCTCTGCCGCCTCTGCCCCTCTCTCTTTCTCTCTCTAGCACACACATACATACACATATATACAAATCCATCGGGAATGTCAACCATACATTTTCTTTCCCCTCTCTTTCTCTCTCCTACGGCCCATCTATGAAACATCAACAACTTGCACAGCTTACATATATGTATGAGAGTTATAAAGTAATAAGAAACAGAAGAGAGTGAAGAAAACACTTTCCGGTCTGTAAAATTCACTTGGTTCTCTCTCTCTTTCTCTCTCCCCTTCCTTTCATTAGTCTCTTGATAACTCAACATTCAAGAAGATCAGATCCAACGTGGTTAATCTGTCAATCCACACAATACATCGATCAGTCAATCAATCAATCAAATCAAGAAACAGAAAAAGAAGCAGGGAATCAAAGAAAAGAAGATGTCCTCCTCATCTGCTTTTTCACCGGACCACCACACCCTCTCTCCCTCCGAGCAGCTCTGTTACGTCCATTGCAACTTTTGTGACACTGTCCTCGCGGTATCTTTCTCTCTCTCTTGTCTTTTTGTCTCCAAGAATAATGCTAATCTTATCATCCCTTTTCCCCCCAAACATTTGCTCGCGACTCTCTCAACCGGTCAGCCCTAGCTAGCTCTCTTCTTTTTCATTTAATGGCTTTTCCTGTGTTTTGGGCTTCTTTGTTTCTTGTAGGTGAGTGTTCCTTGCAGCAGCATGTTCAAGACTGTCACAGTTCGCTGCGGTCATTGCACCAATCTTTTGTCCGTGAACCTGCGTGGCCTGCTTCTTCCTGCAGCTAATCAGCTTCTCCTTGGACATGCTCTCTTTTCACCTCAAAATCTTCTGGTATATGATAAAAATTAGGGTTTTGAGTCTATCCTAATCTCGTAACATTTGTACCAATTTATTTGTTGAAGTTTCTTGGTAATGCTATACTTATGTTGCTTTTTGCTATTTAGTTAATACATATGTGTATGTATGTATTAGGAGGAGATCCGAAGCTGGCCATCAAACTTGGTGATCAATCAACCCAACCCGAATGAGTCGGTCATGCAGGTTCGAGGAGTTGATGAGCTCCCTAAACCCCCAGTGGCTAACAGACGTGAGATTCTTGGCATTACCATCATTTCTCTTTTTCTCTTTAGTATTCTATTGGACCTTTTACAAGTGCAAGCAGCTAGCTATTCCAATTTCATTTGCACTTTTGTTCTTTTAAAAATGTGATTTTTTTTCTATACACTTTGAGTTTAGGCTTTCTAACATACAGTAGTCTCTTAACTAATCAAGGAAGGTAGACTTTCTAAGTTTACTCCCAAACAGTGTGTAAACTTTCTTGGTCTGTTTCAAGAGGGAAGACTCTCAAGAATCTTTTTCTACATTTACCTCAAGCCTTCCCTTCTTCTTCATGTTATTCCATATATATAATGTACCACCAAAAAGCCAACTTTAGATCTGCAACTATAGCTTATTTGCATTGTTATTCAACAGTTCCATTGTGCATCACCATACCTGTCCTATCTACAGTGCTTCTTCGCCTTCCAAGAGACCTTTAAAACCCTAAATATAACGTCTTAACAAAGATTTCCATTTTAATTCACATGGAACCATAATTTCTTTCAATATACTATTGTACTAATTATTACTTGTTTATGTCTGGAAAAGCATGCAGTTAATTTCTCCCCCGGAAATTTAGATAGCATAGAATCCATTGATAGATACAGAGTAATGTTAGAGATAATGATGAAGTGATGATAGACATATAATGAAAGCAGAAGTACTCCACAAAAAGTCATGGAAGTGTTTTTAATGTGTTTTGTCTGTTTGTCTGTATATATATGCCTGCCCATATCCAGCTCCGGAGAAGAGACAGAGAGTCCCTTCTGCCTACAACCGGTTCATCAAGTAAGTCATAATGAAATTATATAAAGGCTGTTTTTTATTTTTTATTTTATTTTTGGCTTCACTACTATTATAATTTAATTTTCTAAAACAAATTTAGTTCATTTTATTAAAACTTTAAATATATTTAATAAAAGAATGGAATGTAAATGATTATATATTTATATTCACGAAGCATATATGAATGATTTTGACATCTATCAAACTGCAGGGACGAGATCCAACGTATCAAAGCTGGAAATCCAGACATAAGTCACAGGGAAGCCTTCAGTGCTGCTGCAAAGAATGTAAGATCCAAGAAATAGATCTATCTATCTACTTCTCTACTAACATTCTAGGGTTTATTTTGCTTTGATTAGGGTTTTGTTTGTTTTTCTGATCACCCTAAAAGAATTAGAGTTTTTAATTTTGAATTTTGATCAGTGGGTTCATTGTTTTCTTGCTTTCAGTGGGCCCATTTCCCACACATTCACTTCGGACTTTTGCCTGATCAGGCTGGGAAAAAAACTGATGTGTGCCAGCAGGTAGCACTCTAAGCTCTAAGCAACCCTTCTAGGCTTCTACCTGCATGCTTTATAATACTGATCATACATATAAACTCGGTCTTATACTGATCATATATATAAAGTTTATATATATATATATATATGTATGTATTTATACACACACACAAAGGGTAATATATAAACTTGGTCTTAATTTGTGCAATTGTGTTTTGGGTATGTGTAGGAAGGAGAGGATGCTCTAATGAACGATGGGTTTCTTGCTTCTGCCAATGTGGGTGTGTCCCCCTACTAATAAGTGAAGATATATGTTAGGGTTTATTAGTTAATCTTCTCTTTATCTTTCTGCGGTTGGTGGTGTTGTTGTTTTTTGCTATCTTTCAAGAAGACTTTGCTATTTTCAAGAAGACTGTTAACAGTCTGGCTTTTGTTACTTATGGTGGGAGAGGGTTTTGATCTCTAAAATGTTTTTGGGTACGTACTGTAACAACTGATTTCCCTAAAACCCATCTGAATTATCAAGCTAGCATGCATGTCTAATTCTAAATCTTTTCCTATCTTTTTCAACCCTTAATTTGTTTCAGGCTTTTGATGATTACTCTTAACGTCTACAATTCAAGTGTATGTTGGAAAGTAAACTTGATTTTTGGGAAATAATGTGATACATAATTCTGAAATATGTGTTCGTAAATATATAGTTGAAGGTTCCTAAACTACAAGAGACGAGGATTTTGGTGACATATTTTCTAGCATTGTAAAATGTTATTATCTACGACGCAAAAAAAAAACTACATTTCTTGTAGATTGAGTAGGTGTTTTAGGTTAATCTACATGCATGTAAATGAATGGATACGTTCTTAAGAATCTATATATAAATAGTACTTATGTAATTTAGCAGTACTTGAAATGAAGTGAGGGTGAAAGGCAAAAAAGATAAAAGGTAGTTGATGCATGAATTGAGTTGGGAGTGAATCAAGTAAATGTAATAATAGTGATTTAAGTGAAGAAATGAAAGTTTAGCGTCTCTCCTCATCCACTAATCTCCCTAGATTGCATTGTGTGAGTTAATCTTTCATATCCAATGAAATTAGACACGTCAATGAAAAAAGGCCGAGCGCATAATAGCATCTTTGCTAACACATTTCATCCCAATTAGGTTGAGTTATACTTCTTGTAATCTCTTTTTACATCAATGATATTTCTCTTTTTATTTTGCTAATGAAAAAAAGCCCCAGAAAATCGGCAATAAAGCTTCCTCTGATTTCTCAAAATTCTTTGATAATTTGCTTTCATTTGTTTAATGGATTCATATTCATATCGTTTTAGTGAAATAAAACATAATCAATGTATGTGCCCAGGGGCATAACTACATATAGTTATATCTATATGTAAGTGGATCAAATTGAAAAAGGAATCTTCTTTTTCATTTATCTTTTAGTTATTAAGTTAGTTTACATATTTTGTTCATGTCTCAAATTTTGAGTGAAGAAATGAAAGAAAGATCGGGTGCATCAGAAGGCAGAAAAATATAAAGAAAATGCCTCGTATTTTTATTTTCTGGCCCTAGAAAATGATAATGGTTGTATAGGGATCAGTCATCGCTTTCTTAGTGAGAAGTTTCGCGTTCAGCTCTCTATTTTCTTTCCGATCTCGAAAAACAATCATCACTCACTTTGATAAAGTTAGTTATTCACAAAGGAGGAATATCTTGCCTAAAAGAACCCAATTGTAACATATTTCTTGTGACGAATCTACGTTGGTTAACTCTTCTGTTTTCATCATTTCACTTGTCCACAAACTGTTCCTTTTCATACAATACAGCAATTTTAGTGGCTTCTAGCTATGATACTTTCATACCCAAAATCTCCTCTTTGACATTCTTTTTGTCGAGGATTTCTCTCTTTGCCTTTAATCTATTTTTTCCATTTCCTAAAATGCCTTTATCCTGAGAGATTTACTTCTTTTTATTTTTTGTTAGGCAAAATATCAATTAAAACAACAAAGAAGTTACGAAGGTAACTCATGATGTCGGATAAGTTGGGCAAGGGGCTGGTTAAAATCTCCAAGATTTCAAGTTCAACTCCCACTTTAAGGGTCAATTATCTGAAACGTAAGTCACACATCTTGGCATCTTGTATTTAATTAGGTGTTGCACGAGTCATGAGAGATTTACTTGTATGGACAACAATCGGCACCTTGAGTTGTTTTTTGTATATATATAAATAAATAAATAATTACAATTTATCAGGCATGCCTAAAAAATCCAAATAAAAAATATATATGGAAATCGGTCCAACAAAAATATTTATTGTTGTTATTATCTTATGATACACAATACATATTGCACGTATTTATACGGACATAAATTGATATATAATTTATAGTTATATTTTTTTATACTGTATTTTATGATATGTTTTGATATGCATGATATACAAGATATGAAAAATCAGGTTAAACAACATCGTTATGACTTTTTTTTATTGTTTAATTTGTTATACAACAAAAATATTTTTTTAAGTAAGAAAAAAGAAAAATAAATATCTTGAGAAGATATGGATGAACAGTGAGTACATACAAAAAAAGATGTAATTTATATTATTTTAAATATTATATATTTATGTATATATATATATATTTATAAATATATTTTTTAAAAATGATACGGTTTTCGAAATACATTTTGCCAATTATGAAAACACCTGCAAGCTCACCAGCACTTGATGCCAAGACCAAGAACATCAGAGGACACTAACTACTATCCATTGAAGATGTAGTTTAATTGGCATATTTATAGCACATTGAAAGCATAGTTCGTGTAAGATTTCTCAACATTGCTCCATTTACCAGCTTTAGTTTTTAACCATCAGTTGCATGGTTTTAATTTCTTGCTATATACAGTAAACAGCGACAGCCATATGTAGTGAGTTGTATAACTTTTGCACGGTAAAGAATTCCTAATAAATTTTTGAATTAACGGTCCACTGAATTTCATGTTCCCAATCCCCAAGCTGTCTACTTTCTGCACCCATCATCAAGACTTCCTTCCACATGCAATGATAAGAAGAGCACTGCTACGTAACGACGTGATTAATACGTATACATTTTGTAGGATACGTAATGTGTTAGCACATGTTATATATATTAATCACATCGTAAAAATTCAAAGTGCATATGACTAATCTTACCAGTTCTGGTGATAGGAGAAAGGACACCCAAAGAATAAATGGTGGCATTTTCTTGAGAATTCCTTCATAAAACACAGCCAGCGCTAACTTGTCTCTTGTGTGCTCAATTTTATCTCTACAGAAACAAAAAGCAAGTGCTGATTTTGGGGGCCTTGAGTATATTTGGTCAAATGTTGGGAATTACAAAGGATTGTCAAATGTCATATATCTGTGTCGGCCAAAGCCGAATTCTGAGCAATTATATATTAAATTAGGAATGGACTAAGTATATAATAACCATTTTTAGGCTGAAATTAATTTTGGGCCGAAGTTGGGATAAAGGCCAGCTCAACCCAACAACCCCATGTGCATTAGTAAGTAAACAGCCCTTTTTATAAGGCCCAAAAAAAACACCGGGGCTTTGGTTGCCGGCTTTCCTTTCATCAAGTCATCAACTTTCTTGACTTTTTGTCACTGGACAGGCGTCAACTCCCATACATGATCTTATGACTTTACAGACCTGTAGTTTTAGTAAACAGTAGCCCGGCTTGGTTACTGCAACCCCCTTTGTGAGAAGGCACCTTTATCCTGAAGATACAAAACTATTTTGCCGAATTCTTTAAAGAGAGTTGGTAAAAATAATAGGTTTTGAAAATAATTTTTTAATTATTTTTAAATTAAAATTATAATGGGTTTCAAATATTATTTTTGATAGGTATACATAAAAATATACTTTTTTTATGAGTAGATTAAGATCATATGTTAGGTTACTTAAAACCATTAAAAAGTGAATGAGAAATTACCTCTAAACATCACCACTTGAAGATGGTAATAAAAACTTGAAGCTTATGAAAAGTGTGTGTCCCACATAGGATGGTACAAAACTTTTAAAAAGTATATATACAATTATCTTGAATGAATGTTTGGGCCCTTAGGGGTACCCAAATTTTATGGAAGAAGAAAGACCTAGCAAATGCTTGATTCACCACACGCACACCGCTGCCCCTCATTGAGCCAGGTTGGGTTTGGGTTGGGGCCCTAGGCCTTTGTATGTAGATCTTTTTAGGAAAAAATTATTTAAATAAATTTTCAAAATGTTGTCGTTTATGTTACTGTTAGAGAATTGCAATTGTGTTTGGTTTGGGGGAGGACCTAGCATATGTTTGATTCACCACACGCGCACCGTTGCCCCTCACTGGGTCAAGTTTGGGTTTGGGTTGGGGCCCTAAGTCGTTGTATGTAAAGCTTTTTAGGAAAAAATTATTTAAATAATTTTTCAAAACGCTGTCGTTTATGTTACTGTTAGAGAATTGCAATTGTGTTTGGTTTGGTTTTGTGGAAGAGGGAGGACCTAGCACATGCTTGATTCATCACACGAGCACCGCTGCCCCTCATTGAGTCAGGTTGGGTTTGGGTTGGGCCCTAGGCCGTTGTTTGTAGATCTTTTTAGGAAAAACTTATTTAAATAATTTTTTAAAACGCTGTCGTTTATGTTACTCTTAAAGAATTGCAATTGTGTTTGGTTTGGTTTTGGTTTAAATCCAAAGCGACGTCCTTTTGCGATTACCTTTGAATTACTTTTAGGTTGAATTTTGACTGAATAATCATCTTCTTCATTGGGTGCGACTCTGTCTGTTCGCCAACCTATACCAAACAGGCATGAAGAGATCTATATAAACACCACCACACCCACTTGCATTAATTCATTAAATTCATATACATTTTGTGCATTAGTTTCCATAAAGTCTGAGAGAGAGTTCAAGTGACAATAATGGTTCACCGTATACACAAATCAGAAGTACTTTTACTGTGCATGTTGATCATTGTATCTTGGAAAGCACTATCCACAGGCTCATTAGCATTACCGCAAGGGACGAATTTGTTTTAAGGACATCGTGTTAAACACAAGCCTTGACCTTTGCATCTTTTCTGTTTCTACAAATTCAGTTCAGTTTTACAATTCTATTTTGAATTTGCTTTATTCTAGTACTACAAAAATCCTGTTTCAATTTTCAGTTCAATTTTTTTAGTTTTGTTTCTATAAAACTATATTGTTTTCTTTTCTATCACTTTTCTATCAACTTTCTATTTTTCTTTTCAAAATAGTTTACTGTTGTTCAAAATACTTTTATGTATTTTCATAAATAAATACAGGTAATAACAAGAGTTTGCTTACTCTCCTAGGTATTCTCTACCTAGTAAGATAGTACAAAAAACAAATCGCATGATTATAAAAATCAAATGACATCACTTCTTTCATATGACAGGTGGCAGACTTAAACCATGAAGTCAAGGGGAACAAAAATATAAAAATTAAAATTTCTTATAAAAATATGGAAAATAAAAAAATAGGGGGACAACTTCTAATTTTTTTAACATTTATTTTTATATAAACTAGGAGTAAAATTTTCAATATTCAAAATTTTGAAGGATTATGACTACAGGTAGGACCCCCTCTGCACATGTTACATAAGGATGTACATTAACATAGAGTTTTTTGGTACTGCCTTGCATTCAGTGGCAGGATGAGCTTCAGGATGCTATTCTCAATCTAAGAGGATCGAGGATTCTCCTCCTTGTTACTGCAAGGAAATTGTCTTTAACTTCCTCCGTCTACCATTTTTTTTTTCAATGATTGAAATGGGTATCCAGATAAGCTACTCCACATATTTGTCAGAGAGTATTACCGTTCAACACTACACAGTCATCTGTAGAAAATTCTACCGCACTTATGTTGGAGTCGAAGCTTAAGTCTTACAGCGTACTCTGGATGCTGAGAGCAGGTTTAACCCCATCAAGCGATTATGGAAACTCGAATCCAAGCACTAAGCAAGGAAATTCGAGTGCTTACCCACTGAAGCAACCACTCGGTTGTGCTCTGTGTACTCTTTCAGTCAATCTCACAGGCCATTAGAATCAAGGCAGCAACCTGGTCTGAAGTTGAGTTGATAATTGGCCTTGCCAGCCTTCATTGGAAACTTCCTTGGAGCATTTTTTTTTTTGTGCTGGGAACTAGTTTTTTTGGCTTTGTTTTGTTATTCCTCTGGCTTAGGTAGTTGCTGAGCTTCAGGCTCCCTGTTTTTCTCTGCTAAGTACTGCACTACCTCTTTTGTTTTCTGGTTGAGCTGTTTGCTTTCTTCTTTTGTATATTCCTGGGGAATGCCCCTTGTATACTCGTAGTTTTTCTCTATAAACTTACCAAAAAAAAATAAGTTTCTTGTTGACAGATATTAGACAGATCATAGGTTATAAGCAAAATGTATAATTTTCTGTACATCAAGCTCAACTTCATGAGCTCAGGTTATGCTTGGGTTACCTGAAAAAAAGATAGCTCAATCGAGTAGGGTCATAGTGATATACACTACAAACCATATATTTTTTCATGAATTCTTGTAATAAATTCAGTATGCCCTAGCAAAAGTACCCCCATTGCCAAACCCCCAATATGCTCAAGATGCAAGAACTAACAAAGACCCAATGTGGAGAAATAGTCAAAAAATTAAAAACAAAAGATGATAACTTTAAAGCAAGTGCTGTGGGTGGATTTCTCTTCCACCTAATCCTTTTATCAATGCAATGCAGAGTATCTTCATAACCTACTTCAAGAAATATTACTATAGAAGGAAACATGATTTCAAGCCTTAGCCCCATTAAAAAGAACCCAAGTGAGACTTCATTAACAATGACAATAAACTCGTCAAAATGCATCATTTCTCAACTGAATTCATCAAACTAGAGAAAATTTCTTACCTGAACACTTTAAAAAAATCTTCAAGAAAGACGATCCATTTAACAAGAGATCGATGAAATAGACAACAAAGTAATTCAATTAGCAATTTCAATGGACAAGTTAAATCATTGTTAGAATTTTCCAAACTGATTACATACAATTTTTTTTATTAAAAAAAAAAAAAAAAACCTCAAAACCCAAAAGAAAGAAGCAAGAAAACACACATTTACAGCCATCTTTACATTGACTCAACAAACTCCCCTAAAAAATGAAATAGAGAAAAGAAAAATGTAAGCAAATTCGGAGGAAAGACAAAATCATAAGTAAACATCACAAAATAGCCGAAAAGCTTCCATACCACATAGCAGAGAGCTAGCATTTTTAGATTGTGCATCTCCCAAATTTCTGCTCTAGCACATTAGCTGAAGCATGGTTTGATTGGAAAACTCTGCCTTGAAGTTTTTGAATTTCTGTATCAAGATAGTTTGTTCAACAATATGAGCTCAATAATTATATTATCGCAGAGACTAAAAACTGAACAAAATCAGTAAGCAACATCCATTCTGCCCAAATATTTTTTTTTCCCAATGTGAAACAGCTCATTTCTTTCCAATTCTTCACTTTACCTCAAAAGTATAACCACCAATCAGATATCACTACTCTGTATACTTCAAGCCGGTAAGGTAAACCTGAGACTGAATCACAGTCTTCCCAATCTTGAAACCAGGTACTACTGCAAACCCCACTTTTGGCCTAGTCTTGCCCGGCAATATACCTTTCCTTGTGATATCTTCCATGTATACCATTGAAAAATCTACTCCTCTCTCCACCTGAAAAATCTCAACCACTGGATTGAACGAATTGGCCAGCTTTTGAAGCAACCATATCGAGCTCGCCATCGTAACAAATGACTCATAAAATACACTCAACGACTTCCATGAATTTAGTACCATTTCCTTTCTATCCAAATTGCTAAAAATTGATGATTCCATGGTGGGATTCACAAGAAGTTGATATTTTTTCTCACAAAATTTTGAAAACTCACAATTGGGATTCTTAGTTAAAACCTCCATAGGATTGCACGATACATGTTCCATTAATTGCTTCAAAGAACTGTTTTTATCCAAATTTGAGCCATTACCATTGCAAACAATTCCATTCTCACCCAACCCAAAATCTTCTGAATCAAAACCTCTAAACATCCCCAAACAGACATAAGATAGAAATGCATACCGGTTATGGTCTTTCTTCGGGTAATCAATATCGGGATGAACTGAATTTGCCGCCAAATCCAAATCCCACCCTGCTTTCTTCATCAAATCAATCAAGAGCTTGGTAAACTTATGCAATGCTCTACAAGCTTCACGCAACATCTTATCGAAAACCCGAATCGTTAGCAAAACATCGGTTAAAGACTTTGGGTTCGAATTAGAATTTATTGATAACCACTTTGACAACTTCGAATTCGTTTTTTGAATGTCGTCTAACTTTTGCCTTAAAACCAAAACTTCGTCGTCTTTAACGTCGATGTCTGACTGCAATCGATTGAAGGCGGTCTCGAGCGTTCGAAGCTTACTCTGGTTCTCTTGCACCTGAGCTTCCAAGCAAGACTCAATTGGGAATTCAGCGTTGAAATTAGGGTTTTTCCGAAAATTCCTGTACAATTGCCGAATATGAGACGATCTTTGAAGGTGTGAAACCAAAGCTCGATCGGCTGTTTTTATGGTGTCCTCGTCGAAGGGCACATGGGCAGTCTGCAACTGAAGATATGAAGCTTCAAATGATGAAATTGTAGCGAATAGAGAGGACATTAGGGTTTCAACGAAGTAAGTATTGGAGGGTCCAATTGGGCAAGCTGATTGTGTGACAGAGGTGTTGTGGGTCTGGTCTGGTTTGATGACGACGACTTTCTGGTCGGGAATAAATTCTTCGGCCGAGTCTAAAAGGGTGAACCCGTCGGTGTCTTCAGAGTCAGTGGCGGCGGCGGTAGTGGCAGTTTCTTCGTCGTCCTTAAAGAATTCGAAGGTCTTTGTCTTGAAAGCGAGAGCGAACTTCTGAAACATTTCTGAGATTTGGGGAGGTTTTGATGATCCATCCATTTGTAGCTAGCACTTCAAACTCCTTCCACCTTGTCTCTCTCTAGTCAAAAGAGGTTGGTAAACACAGAAACAGAGAGGAAGCTGGAAGAGAATACTCTTTCAGTCTTGCTATCTAGAGAAAAAAAGGAAGATCACCCCTCAAAATTCATGGCTTCTTTCTTGTTGAGGGAGAGAGAACTTGCGTTGCAGTGATGGGGTGGTGCTTTGGCTGTCTTAGAAGGAAGGTATGTGTGGGCGTTTGGTTTGGTTCGCAAAACTTTTCATTCGTTTTCTGCCATCTTATTTTTAATTTTTAATTTTTAATTTTTAATTCATTCAGGTTTTTTTATTTATTTTTTAAATGCGCCGTTGTTGAGTTAGAATAAGGAGAAAGGAAGGAAGATGGCAAGCGGCTGTAGCTTTTGTCAGTGGCCGACCAATGGACATTTTCCATATCAAATGAAAAGATTGTGAATGATGATAATAAGTCTTTGGTCATAAGAGGGCAATCCGCCCATAGGGCTGCAACTCCACGGATTAATTCGAGTCCGGTCCAAAACTTCATATATATATATATATATATATATATATACATATCAAATTTTACAAATCACAGCCTCTCATTTCAATATGCCTTTCGATTCTCACACGCATTCTCACTAAACCCTAAGTCATCATCGCTTGACTTTGTCACCTGTCGATTGCCACTGCCCACTGAAACCAACCAACCATCCATCACGATCGCCACCCACATAATTCACATATATACATATCGGTTTGACAAATGACAGCCCTTTATCTCACTCTCTGTCTCTCAACTCTCACAAAACCCTAGATGCACCTGCCAGTGCCGCTCGCTGATTGCCGCCACCCATAGGTCTTCATCTCCGGCCATATGAGATAAGTTAATACTCTTTTCTTCTAAATTTTTTCACTTATTCTTCATCGCCTTCTCCTCTCTTTATACACACGCATGTGTGTGTGTAATATATATGGACATGCTTATATACGCAATTTTATCCACTATTTTGGGATGAGTTTTTGTGTACGTAGATTGTAACAGTTCTATGGAAAAAATGATTTATTGATCCATTATAATATATTTAGCCATCCAATAAATGACATGAATGGAAAATGCATGAGCCCGTACATTTATTAGGCCGGATATATTAATTGTACTAAAATTAATAAATAATTTTTTGTTTTCTAATCCAACCCCTAAACATAAACTATCATGTACATAGCATGTTGGGTTTTTAAGAAACAAAAACTATTTTTATTTAGTCATGATACAATAATTTTTCATTTATTAGAAAAAAAAAAAGTTCCATGAAAAGTTCAGTGAGCCATTGACATTCAAATTTAAATATTATATGCTCAAATTTAAAGATTCAGTTGGTGAAAAAGGAGGGTAGGTTAGGGTTTGTTAAATCATGAATGAAGTCAAAAATGAGACCTGCAAAGGATGTTGAGAAAACTAATAGAATCACCAAACTAATACGGCAGTAACAACTCCCTTGAATTGATATATATACTATTTATTTTCTTTCCACTTCTTTGTCTTTTCAAGGATGAAACTGGAAATGACTCAAAAGAGTTGACGGAAAGTGTGAGAAAATTGCTTAGTCACCAACCATTTGTCTGACTTGATTACTATGATAATAATATCTCATGCCTAGCTATTCCTGTTTAAATATTGAGTCATGGTTGACATTGTTGAATAATTCTCTCTCTCTCTCTCTCTCTCTCTCTCTCTCTCTCTCTCTCTCTCTCTCTCTCTCTCTCTCTCTCTCTCTCTCTCTCAATCTATATATATATATATATATATATAGTAAACAATAGAGAGATTCCTTTATCTTTGTCGCATCAATCATGTTGCCTTCTTGTTGTTTGCATGCGGACCACTGGGCGCCTTCACATATTATTAGTCTGTAAAAAGGGCCCATCTCGCTTCCTAATGCCAACGTTTTGAGTTAGTGTTAAATACTGTGCGTGAATAACAAGAGAATTTTCGCACCCAATAATGTTAGATTTAATTAAAAAAATTATCAAAAAAATTATATTCATAAGTTGATAATATTATATTAATCATTTATTATATTATGATATTATATCTAGTTAATATGATACTATTAATTCATGAAAATAAATATTTTTAATAAAATTTAAAAATAATACTAATATTATCCTTTTCGCACCATATATAAAAGCATCTACAAAATGATTGAATAAAAAATTAACTCATTAGTTGCTACATGTATATATTAAGTTGCCACATATACATATTATATCATAAGACTGCCAATCGGGTTCCACTTGTCCATAGTCACCTTTTTGAGCTAAGAAATTTTAGAAATTATTAAGTAGATTTGGTTTATAACGTTATTGTGATTCTTGCCAATTACAAGATGATATTTGTATATTAAAAAATTATAAATGTCAATTTTATTTTATATCAAATTATGATTTTTATAATTTTATTGTACAAAATACAAAGATGATGTTATGATTGAAGTGGACCGGACAACTCGAGAATTTTCACACAATGCTTAAATTGAAAATTCCAATAAATTAAGACGAGCTTGGACTTATTCTCGAGCCCGAACCTGACCTTGGGCTAAGCTCAAAGAAAACCTTATAAATGAATTGTCCTTTTGATACGTAAGGGGACGTGTGAAATTGTTCGGATCAGGTTATTTCAATTGATTTATTCATGTCAATATGTCGTGTCGTGCCAATTTCTATCACTATTCGTGTGAGTGTCGGGTTGTGTTTATTAAAAAAATCTTAGGTCTCACGTAGTCCGTTGACATGACTCGTGTTGTATCGTATTTATCTGTCTGTCAATTTTTTTTACTCTTATTTTTTCAATATTATTTGTTATTATAATATTCTATTTAATTTCATTTTTTTTTAAATTATTATAATTTTTTACTTGATTATTTCCTTATAACACTAATAAATGATAATAAAATAAAAAATAAATTAGACCTAATGTGTTATGCTAACAAGCCACTGTATATGTGTCGTGCTTGAACTAGGGGCCTAAGATGTCTGGCCCGACCCACCTAAGTTTCGTGTCATGTCGTATCCTGCCGTCATAAAACGTGCCGAACCCATGCCATGCTCGGCCCAACTTACACCTTTACTTGGCCTAACACTATTACCAGAGTTTTCTCTGTCAATGCAAATTAGCAATTGAGCGCGGTCTTAGGGGAAACTCAAGCACGAGTGGATCATGTCGCCCGCAGTCCAGCTTACACCTCCACTTGGGCCAAACACCGATACCAAAGTTTTCACTGTCAATGCAAATTGGTAATCAAGCACGGATGGGCCGTGTCATCGCTGGCCCGGTCCACTTGAGTTTTGTGTTGTCCCTGTCACTGTCAATAACATAATATTGAATCTACTTTAATCAAATGAATTTTAAGTATAGTAATTATAGTTTGAGTTTTTATTTTATTTTATTTTTGTTCTTAATCAAGAATTTATTTGAAATTTTTATTTTTAAATTAAAATTATATTAAATATTATTTTGTTTTTATAAATAATTTTAAAATTATTCTAAACTATCATTTAATTGCAATTTCAAATAAATTATTATTTTTTCTTAAAAACACAAATACGGTTGTTTATTATTTTAAAAATCAAATAAATATAAAAATTACTTTTTCTTTTGTTTCTTTTTCTTTTTCTTTTTCTTTTCTTTTCTTCCTTTCCCTTTCTTCTCTCCGGTGTGGCAGCCCCTCTGCCTCTCTCTCTCTCTCTCCCCTCCTTTTCTTCTCTCTTGCGCACATGGGGTCAAACCCCTTCCCACCTTTTCTTCTTCTTTGTTTTGCAAAAAACCATATATATATATGTGTGTGTGTGTGTGTGTGTGTGTGTTCGTGTGTTTGTGTGAGTATAGAGAGAGAAAGAGAGACCCAAATGGGTCTCTACATGTGTATATATATGTGTGTGTATTATTTATATATATATATATAGAGAGAGAGAGAGAGAGAGAGAGTTGCGTGTGTATTGCATGTGTGTAGAGAAGAGAGAGACAGAGATTCAAATGGGTCTCTACATGTGTGTATATATATGTGTGTGTATTATTTGTGTGTGTATATATATATATATATAGAGAGAGAGAGAGAGAGAGAGAGAGAGTGGAGAGAAAATGAGAGATGGAAGAGAGAGAGGAAACGAAGAGAGATGTGAGAGACCCATTCAGGTCTATGGTATGTTGAGTGTGTGCTGTGTGTTTGTGTGTGTATAGAGAGAGAGTGGGAGAGTGAGAGAGAGCTAGAAAGAGAGACCCAAATGGGTCTGTGCATGTGTGTATATATGTGTGTGTGTATTATTTGTATGTATATATATATATAGAGTGTTGTGTGTGTATAGAGAAAGAGTGAGAGAGAGAGACCGACCCAAATGGGTCTGGCATGTGTGTATTATTTGTATGTGTTGTGTGTGTGTGTGTGGATGTAGAGAGAGAGAGAGAGAGAGAGAGAGAGACTCGATCAAACGGATCTCTGCATGTGTGTTTAAGCTTTACATGGGCTGGGCTCTGATTGAGCAGGGTAAGGGCTGCTATCAACTCGGCCTATATTGGGATGATTGAGATCCATATAAAGAATCTTATCAGAGAAATTATATATATATATATATATATATATATATCACCACGCAAAAATGTAAAATGCAAGTACCTTTTTTATTTTTATCCAATAAAAAAGACAATGCTACTATTAGTTCAAGTTTATAAGTAATAAGAGGTTTTAGTCATTATATAAAATAAAAATTAGAGATAAACCTGATTGGGACAGGTTTTATATTTTTCCCTACAATTTATAGGCCTAGGATGAATGTGGATAGTCAAATCCCCTACCCAAGATTTGCATTCATTTTCCTACAATTAGGCTTTCATTAATTGAGTAGGACTGCTTGGATTCTGTATTTTATGCAAAAATAAATACCATGTTTCACGCGATTTGTTGTTTATAGATTGATGTAGGGAGGTGTACGCTAACCCAACTCATACTAATATTGTAAAAAATAAATATTTACATTACTTAAATTTCACACGACTTATAAATTAGAAGTGTGAATATTTATGCTTGTTGTGTAGAAATAATCCAATAAATAATAAATTAATTTTAAATAAATAAAAAATAAACAAAATGCACAGAGATGACACAAGATTTATGTAATTCGGCAAAATGCATATATCTACGAATAGCGATAATCAATATACTATGTATTAAAGAAATTACAAAATCAAAAAACTCTCAAAACTCGAAACTCTTTTTTCTCTCCCAATGACGACTATCTTCTCTTAAATCAAAAATTAAAAGACAATACCCTTATATAAGTGAGTTTCGATATAAGAAACAGAACGACCCAAAAACAAAAACAAGGCAAAAAAATTTTCCCAGGACCCCTTTTTTTGGGTCGTCTTAGATCACAAACAGGTCATCAAAAATCAGGTGAATTTATAACAATCACTCAACATATGCCTCATAACTTACCACAGCAATCTTCAATCGTGGCTCAAACTTAAATTTTAGTAAAAAATTTTAAAAGAATTATTTTTAGCTTGAACTCAAATCATACCAAATCGATATTTATTCAAATTTAAATTCAAATTTACAAAATATTGCACGTGATCTCAAATCACTTTTCAAAGAAAAATTAAGATTTTTTGAGATAAGATGAAATTTAAAAAAAAAAAATTTGAGTAAAACTTCATATTATCATTAGAGATTTTCATATCAAATACTAAAACTTTCACTTAAATGTTTAATTAAATTTGACTAACAATTGGAGATGGCTTAACAAGTGGCTGTTAATATGGAAAATCAAAATATAAATCAACATTTCTCAAAAAATATTAACCATTCAGTTATGTGGGTGTGTGTGTGTGTGTGTGTGTATATGTATATTGGGCACTTAACGCATTTTAAAATCAGAAGAAATATCAAAGAAGAGACTAAAATGACTCCTCCCTTAATTGATAATAATAGTTGAGCCTTGAATAATTAAACTCTAAACAATAAAATTGAATTTTCATCACAAAAATATATAATAAAATAAAATTGAATGACAATTACCCAACAAAAAAAAAATCAAATAAAAATCTGATATCCTTTTTCTCCATTTGTGTTTTTATTATCCTTTACCATCCCTTTTTTTACCCTGCTTTATCCAATAATATCATCCACTATTTTAATAAAAACATTAAAAAAAATCAACAAATAAATCTCCTTAGATTCATTATTTATAATTAATACTTTATCCAATATCTTGTGATTTCAATATGGCTTAGCTAATTCAAATCCTCTTTCTTGTCCTTGTTCTCGTGATACTTTCAATTTTTACATTGAGGTTTAATTTTAAACCTGCAACTTGATCTTTCAGTTCAATTATTATAAAAGTGGTTTAAAATACTTTTAAAAAACATGTTTGGTTCAATCACCTCAACATATACATATCTGAAACTGTTATATTCTGTCTAGAAACAGTCTAACAAATCTAAGATTTTTTAAAAGTAATTTTGCGTAAGAATTTTGAATTCCAATGATGTTCGTTCCGATCATTTTTTTTATCTTATTTAGTTTTCAATTTTTCACTCAATTATAAAAATTATTAATTTTGAATTTATTCGATTTTTTTTATTTTCAAAGTTTTATTAGAATTAGCAGAGTAGTTATGATTTTTTAGTCAACTTAGTTGTTTCCTATTTTTATAAATATGTTATAATAGACTTTTATTATTCATATTTCATTAATAATATTCAAATTTCAAAATTTAGAAAATTTATTTTCAAATTTTAAAGAATTTATTTTTTTGTTAAATGATTGTTGCTATAATAACGTGTTTGTATTCATTGTTCACATTTATTGTGTCATTTGCAAGTCACCATCATGTCCTATTGAGAAATTAAAAGACTGCTATAAATACAAATCCATTAACTATAAAAGGAAAAAAAAAATCCATTTATTATTGTGCTAGGCAGCGTTTGTTTGCCTCAATAAGGAGTTGGACAAGTATAACTATTTCCTTCAACTTATTTTGTATTTGTTTGGGAATTTAATGATTGGACTTAAATGTGGGATAGTGTGTCTGAATAGTGAATAGTCCATACAATGACAACACTTTCACCATTTGAAATATTAATTAGACAACACTTTTAGAATCTATTTGGCTTCATATTTCAAAGTAAAAAATATATCTTTCATATCAAAATTTTATAACGAAACTATTTGTAATTTTTTTCAAATAACATAAATTATTTGTAATTTCTCTCAAATAACAGGCCCACAACCGTGATTTGAAACCCCACAAAATGATGACACGAGTGAATATTTTGTTACTGACGTATAAATAGTCGTTTGAAATTATAATTATTGACACGACACAACTTTGAAATATCCTAACATTTAACATGTTTTTTAGAAATTCCCTTACTAGGTGAGTTTTCATAACCCAACTCAACCCATCAAGCAAACAAACAAGGCCTTAAATCACATGGGAAACAACAAAATTAAAAATAAAGTAAAAGAAAAGGGAAAAGGGAAAAGGGAAAAGGGAAAAGGGAAGGCATATTTCTATAATTGGCATTTCTGTCCAACTTTGAGCTGTGATAAAGCTGTTGGTAAAGTTTAAAAAAATGGGGTAAATGCTTAGATAGTATGAAATGTCTGAGCACTCCACAAAATGATGAAAATAGTATTAGTTCTGAAGTGGGGCTTTGGACTGCAGGAGCATTAGCTGATGACCAAAAGGGACATAAAGAATGAGCTGTGAGCCTGCCTCCATTATACATTTATAACAAAAGGGTCTCCAATTCAAAATCCTTTCACACTTACCCTATATAACCTCTTTGACTTTATAAATTGATCAACTTAGTTTCCAACTTTCCATATTTAATATATATATATATATATATACACACATATATATCATTGAAATTTACTTAGATTTGTTAGATGCTTTATATTTAAGGTAATGTTATTATAAACTCTAATTTATATGAGATAATTGTTTTAATTATTATATTATTAATTGAGTTTTTTTTTTTTTTTTATTCTGATCAGTTTTTATCTATCTAATGATTAAAATACCTGTATAAGCTCGAGCAAAACAATTATTTTAAGTATCGCTTATAAAGAATGTCCTAATTTTTATATGTTTATAATATTATCTAAATTAAAAATTTAAAGCCAATAAAAATCTAACTCCCCAAACAAGACCCATAAAAAGTCCAAAAAACTCAATTCTATTAATATAAATTTATTCAGTATTACTCCCATTATCTAAAATATGTGAATAATTATTTTATATTATCTAATTTATGTTTTTTAAGATTAATAATTACTAACAGTATTACTCAATCATTTGATCATACAAAATCTCTACTATTAGAATTTTATTCAACATATACATATCTTTAAAAAGATCTACTATTATAATTTTATTTATTAGAGTTTTATAATATTAGTATTAAATAATAAAAATTTATAAACTAATATTAAAAATAAACAAATCTCATTTAGAATTATCGTTTTGAAAATACCTTATCTCATATAAGTTTAAGCACATAGCAGCATTATCCTCTAATTTAATAATTTATATTTATTTTTTTTTTATCATCCAAAATTCAAATTTCTTCAAATTAAAAAAAAAAATGTAGTTTATTTTTGAATTTTAAATTCTTTTCTATAAGTATACGAAGTTGTTTAAAAAGGAATCAAGAAGAAACTTGATTTTGATTTAATTAATTTTTTATATAACTTATTCTAAAATAATCATTTTTACACAATTAACTAAACATAACTTAATTTAATCACTTTAATGATTAAATCAGGTAAAATAATCCAAATAATAAATAAATAAAAAAAAACCCTAGCAATAGTTGAAAGATTTTTATCACGTGGGTGGGCTGGGAATGCAGGAAAATACAGGTTGAGGCTCTCTTGAAAATTGGTCACTTTTCCATCTCTTTTTTTACTCTTTTCACTGAGACGTGAGAAAAAGTCACCATCTTTGGTCTTGTCGTATAGCACTTAGAGAGAGAGAGAGAGAGAGAGAGAGGGAGAGGGCCAACCATATTGTTAGGTTTTTAATTAGGGTCTTGGGGACATGAGACATTTAGGAAACAATAATAATATTAATGTGAATTCAAGCTAATAATATTTTAATTATTAAATAGTTATAAAAAATAATTAACATTAATAAAAGTTTAATTTTTATATCATTTAATAAATTCTTATTTTGACACATGCACTATAAAGAGTAAAATTTTAATTATTATGTATGAATAATTCTAATAATTTAAATTAGAGTAATAAAATAAATCTCTTTTATTTAAATTTTACAATTTCAGAATTAACTTATCGATGTTTGATCGAGTTAGGATTAAGGTAAAAATTGTAAGTGAGTATATCAAATTCACAACACTAATTAAATTAAGAATTTGTACGATAGCTAATAAATTATTCAACTTACCTTACAGGATTCAATAGGTTTTTTATTGCTTGTCAGGCATAAAATATATTATACAATTATTGCCTTTACAACTAATATATTCAACAATCCAACAAACTAAGTACAGAGATAAATACATTGACAGTCAAAACATCTTTCTTATAGTAACATTGAAAAAAACAAAAACAAAGTTTTGATTTTCAATTGGTTTTCTAACTGTATATATATATTATATATATATATATATATATTCTTAGTTTGCCTTTCCCAAACTTGCCTTGCAAATAGTACCCAAAACCTTTCTAGCAGTACTCCACAAAGCACCAGCCCTTCTTTAAATGAGGCCAACCTCTCTCCACTCCTTCATTGGTAGAGTAACATTAATCAGTTGCAGGCGCCGTGCTCTTTTCTTACTCTCTGCTCTCTTTCCTGGAAATTGATCTCTTGCTGATGATAATTCAACTACTATCCTTATAAACCATAAAACCATGGTGGGTTTTTCTCTCTGTAATTGGTTTCTCTTTTGAATATTCATATGAAAACTAATTGAATTAACCTTTTTTTTTTCTTCTTTTTTTTTTCAGTTGGATTCTTCACATCTTCCTCGGTGGCTTGAAGTCCTGCTGCAACAGAAGTTCTTCAACGCCTGTGTAATTCATGAACAGGCAAAGAAGAATGAAAAAAACGTCTATTGCTTGGACTGTTGCGCGAGCCTTTGTCCTCACTGCTTGTCCCCTCACCGCTCTCACCGCCTTTTACAAGTATTCTCAATTTTACCATGAGATCTTTAAATTCACATCTTCTTTCTCTTTCATTATATTTACTATGTATGGATTTTATGTTTGATGTCAGATAAGAAGGTATGTCTATCATGATGTTATAAGGTTGGGTGATGCCGAGAAATTGATGGACTGTGCCTTCGTTCAAGTAAGTAAAAGTTTCTTAAAAAAACCCATGTTTGAATTCTTCTTTTGCTTCCATTTGTTTTCAATTTCTTAACGGGGTTTCTCTCTCTCTACAGTCTTACACGACAAACAGTGCAAAAGTGGTATTTTTAAATCAACGGCCACAGGCACGGCCTTTCAGAGGCTCCGGCAACATCTGCATCACTTGCGACAGAGGCCTGCAAGACCCATATTTCTTCTGTTCTCTCTCCTGCAAGGTACGTACACAAAACCCTAACTACCAAACATTATTGTTGTCTCTCTTACCCATTTCATATTTCCAATTCTCATCTCTCCCTCACAGCTTCAACATATACTGAGAAGTGAAGGAAGGCTTTCAGAGTATATCTTTGAGTGCGAGTACCTTACGTTACCAGAACCGGGTCCAGACGACTCTCAAATGACGCCTGAATCGGTCCTTGAAACTGCAGGTTCATTCAGGACGTCGTCTGCGTCGAGCGGCAGCGGTGGTTTCGCCTGCGGAGTGGGTTGCCGGGCTCTTGCTTGCACTGCTACGACTGAGACTGAGATTGTGAGGAAGAAACGAAGTAGCATATCGGCATTTCGGGCGGCCTGTCGGCCAATATGTTCACCGGTTTCGGAAATTGAGGTGGGTCTGATGAACCGCCGGAAGGGCACGCCACACCGGTCTCCGCTTTATTGATTTGCGTACTTCTGGGAAGAAGGAGAGACGTGCAATTTCGGAGATGACACTCTCTTTCTTTTATAGAAGTCTGTTCAATTGCAGTGTGACAATAGAACTCTGTTTGATTTGCTTCACTCTTACTTTATTTGGTTTTGAGGAATGCTGAAGAGACGAGTATTTCGTTACACGCGTCAATATCAAATGCAATTAAGGTTTTCTTTACTCATATCTGACCTAATGCTTGCCTGATGTAAGGTGTATAATTTAGTAGTTGTCACAAGGAAACTTTCGAATCTGAAGCATCACGTGTACTTTAGCGCTTGTTTGGTTGAATCCAAAAAAATAAAAAAAAGTTTGAGTAAAGTCTGCTTGAGTTGTAAAAAAATATTATTTGATTTTAAGTTATTAAGTATTTAAATTAATGTATTTAATAAATATTTAAATATTATTATAATATTTAAACAAACTATTAATAAATTACTATAGTATTTAGAGAGTCCTTGGAGATACACTCTAAATCATCCCGTGTCAATATAGTATTTTACTATATCTCTAATAGGTTTTATGGACCTTTACATGTGAGTGTACTCATTTTTACTAAATCAAAGTATACATGACATGATAATATTAAAAAGATAGTCTCTCACAATAATGTGTCAATTTAATTCAAAAAATTTCTTTTCAAATAGTCTAAATTGCTTTGGGTGGTGGTTTTGATAAAATGACAAAGGGGAAAATTGCCAATGGTGGAGGGGTTGATTAATTCCTCAAAAATGTTCCATTCTAATGATTAAAAAGGGTCAATAATGAAGACTTGTTTGCATGTAAGTGGAATTTGATGAATTATTGGATTATGTTAGACTTCTGTGTATGAATTTTGTTGAGGTAGGTGGAAAGGGAGAAAAGACAAATTTTATCAAATTTGGGGGATTGGGGTTGTGTTTGGAAACCCTAAAACCAATAGTTATAGAAAGTTAGATATGGTATTTATTGAAAAATTCTTGAATGGTTTAGTACAGTATAGTGAGTTAATAATGTGCCTATTTAATAATATCTTGTCATATTTATAATATATATATATATTTTTTTTAGTAAGACATAATATATATCTTTCTTTTTTTTCTTTCCTCCCTTTCTTCTTCCACAGAACAGGATAGTGACAAAATATAAAAACCAATGTTTTGTCCATTACCAATTGTTTTCCTTCCACAAAGTCTGCTCATTTTTTTTAGGGAAACACTTATTTTTAAAAAAAATAATTTGTCTTTGTTTAATCATCAGATTTATGGATGGGTAAGGACTAAGGAGGATACGCGATCAACACAAAGGGAGGGGTCTCAAGGGATGTCAAGTTGTTAGGAGGTATTCTGTGTGCTAGTTTACGTGATCAATAAATAAGAAGGGAATTCGAATTCGAGACGCTTGAATTTTATTTTCAATGTCTTTACTACTCAACCACACCTCCAGATGGTTAAAAATGTGTTTTTATTATTTTAGAAGTCATACTTTGCATAGGAAAGTCGGTTTAAGTTGTCATTTGTAGCAAAATTTCTTCTTTCCTTATTTGGTTTTTAAATTTAAGTTTAGCTCAAAATTGTTATTTTTGATATATTTCCTATTTTTATTATTTCTTAACGATTTTAGTTTTTTAGTCAAATTATATGTTTTACCCCATTATATATGATAAAATGGACGGCTAGAATTATTCATTCGATCATTAATAATATTTTAGTTCTGTTTTTACAAATTTATTATACTGTGTTTGTGGTGTATTCTATAGTTAGGATTTTGATGTGTTCAGATTTTATTAACATTTCGTGCTGTGTCAAATTGTTAATTTTTGATATACAAATATTCTTATACATTATTAAAATTAATAAAATATATATATATATATATATTTATGAAATCATGATTTGATCTTATTAATCCCACGATTGAACCAAGTAATTCATGACTGGATTTTATTTTTAATTCTTGAAACATGTGAGTTTCAATACATTGGTATCAATTATGCCTGCAACTGGCAGGGCCATACTTGGATTATTCCAAGGTACTGTTAACAAATTTTGGCCCAAATCAGTGTGGTTTGTGCCTTGTTACATACAAAGTTGGTCAAAATCTGAAGTGGAGTGTCAGATTTTACTTTGTAATAGTTGTGGTGGATTATGCTATCCGTACGTTAGGACTGCCCCTCATTTTGTAAGCTATAACCCTTTCCTAGAAAAAAAGTTAAAAGGTATCTTTTCTGTTCACAAAATTAATAAAAATAAAATGAGTATGTTGAGTTAATTTTGTACAAAAATAAGAAAGAATAAAGTAAGAAATGAACAAAAAGTGGTGGAAATGGCTCCCATTGAAGATAGAATAAGAGAAAATTGTTTAATATGATTAAGATATTATGATATATTACACTAATTTCTCATATTTTTTCAAAGATCATAGGAAAAGTTAATATAATTATTTTTGAAAATAAAATAATAAATTCACGTTTTTCATTAACACCCGTATAATAACTTGTGGTGTAACTTAATTTATGACCTTAGTATGAAATAGACTAATAAAAACAATGAATACCGCATAATGACTGTTCTAAATTTTAAAGCTACTACTAGAACTAGGTGTTTGTGGGATTGTTTTCTCGAACGCAAAAAAAAAAAAAGTGCATTAACATAAAAATAAGGATAATGCTACTAAAACCCTGTTTATATATATGAACGAGACTTTTACACGTTAAATTTTTTACCAATTGAGTTCTTATTTATTATCATCACTCTAAACAAAATTCAACTACGATAAAATTTATTAGAGAAGAGTCTTATTTACATATGCAAATGAACTCTTACAAACATTACCCTAAAAAAGTACAAAAGTTACCCGCAACATACCACTAATTTGTTGATAATCATAAAAGAGATTCACACGTGTATATTTTTTTTTTTTATAAGATTGAGCGGGATTTCAGTTATATTTGGATATGATAGGCGAATTGAATTTATTTTATAAGAGTATTTCGAAACAATTGAATTATTGAAATTGTTATAATTATATTTTAATAACTTAACTCTAATAATTAATATTCATATATTTAAAATTTGATCGAATTAAATATTTTTTTGAATTTAATTTTTATTTTAATAAATATTATTCAACTGTTTATATTGTTCTAAATATAATCATTGTGAGAGTTGCTTGTAACTTAAATTCAGCTGATTGTGATTATCTGATAATGTCAAGAATCGAAGGTGCTACTTTTGTGACAAAGAAAGTACCATTGACAGTTATGAGAAATAGTTTGGTTGGAGAAGACATTTATATTTTGTTGATTTGGTAGGTGGAGAGTAGCATTGAAGGGCTAGATTCATATTCTGCTTTTGCAGACAAACTGTCGGACACTTTCCCTCTCTGGACTTCATTTCCCACCCAATTTTTCTGTTTACATATGTTATGCTATTTTCATTGCCCAATTGTCATATTAAAATTATATTTTAATATGTTATAATTTCACTTCCTTCTTTTTTTTTTTGTTTTGTTTGGCTTTAATGTTTAAATGCTATATTTTAGTCTTTTTAGATGAGTAGAAAGGAATAAGAATATAGATTTTAGAGTAAATTATATTTATCATTTCTGAAATTTTTAATCATTATATTAATTTTTTAAAAATTTTTAAAGCTATACTAATTTTTTATACTTTACTTGATAATATACAAATGTTTCTTCTAGTCAATTTTTTTTTTCAAAATTTTTTATTTATTTATTTGTTTTTATATATTTTTTAATTTTACTAATTTTTTTAACCTTTTTTAAAACAAAATATTATTTTATTTTAAAATAAATTAAAGATTAAATAACTTGTTTTATTTTATATAAAAATAAATTTAAGCTTTTTTATCAATATTTATTTAAAAATTTTAAAAAAAAATTGATCAAAATTTAAAAAATAATACAAGAAAGGAATAATTTTATCATTTAAAAAAATTGACTTGAAATGAAGTATTTTTATATTTTTAGATAAAAAAAAAAGAAATAGCAGTGTAATTTTAAAAACTGAAAAAATATTAATATAATTATCAAAATTACTAAAAAAATTAATATAATTTTTAAAACTTTTAAAAATTAATATAATTATCAAAAATTATAATCAATATAATTTACTCTAAATTTAATGTGCAGGGTCTACCATGTTAAATAGGTTACAAACTATCTTTATTGTTATATGTAATAGAATGTTTGACACAGCTATCAACCACTACATGCTATACGGTCAATATTTATCATTTGTAGGGGGCCGCAGGAGTTGGTTTTAATATGATAACGAGAGATGCTACAAATTTTGTATTGGAATCTATAACATTATCAAACAAAATTTAATTTATAACAAATAAAATATACTTTATATCTAATTTATAAAATGTATTGACTGGGTCAATAAAATGGGCACATATGCAAACCAGCTGAAGATATAATAAATTATGATCTTGTTTGGATGGTCGTACGAGTACGTAGAATTGAATAAGATATAAAATTATGTAAAATATTATTTGAAATTGATTCAGATAAAAGATGTGAATATATTATTATATCTCATTTTTATGTTTGAATGCCCATCAGATATAAAGTTTGATTTTTAAAAATTATTTTTATGAAAGTTATTTAAATTTCTTTTTTAAATATATGCATACCAGATATCTAAAATTAATATTTTATTCACAAATCAATTATAAAATATAATAATCATAATCATAATATTTTAAAATGTGATTGTACAAAAATCGCTTAAAATATAATAGTTTCTCATGACTCAAAAAAAATTATAATATGTATTGCTAGGAGTCATCCTAATTAATGATTACAAACATGCATATATAATTATATATATATATAATAATTCATTTATTGATACAAAAAAGATATTAAAAAATCTAGAACATATTAAAAAAATTTGAACAATGAAAAAAAGAAATAAAATATGATTTTTTTAACCTTACTCTTTCACATCTTCGTCTGTTTAAATTATAGCATTGTAATTTTATTTTTTTTGATATGACGTTGTATTTTTATTCCAATGGAATAAGATAACTCTAATACTACTTTCCTCCTTGAGATAAGTTACATCCTACCCAGATGAGATATAATAATTTATGAGATATAAATATTTAATCTAATAAAAACACGATAAGATAATTTTTATCATACCCAACCCTCTTATCCTATCATCCATAAATGACTTATATATATTGTGGTTATTTGATTTTAAATTTTGCCAATAACGACGATCTAGACCTTAAGGTAATGGAACAAAAATATAAAAATTAAAATTAAAATTTTTTTTTTTTTGGTAAAACTATGAAATTTTGGGGAGAGCAATTTAAAAAAAAAAAAATATAAAGAAAAGTCAAATTTTTGGAGGGGGGTGGCTGTTGGATTGCCTCCAAGTATCAAAGCTTCCAATCGTTGCAAATGCCATAAAAAATGGAGAAGTTTTGTCATAAATTAGGTTAATAATATTCTGTTATTTTGTATAGAATACCTATTTTTTAAAATGTAATAAAGTAATATTATGTGTTTTAATTTTTATATTAAAATTTATATCTTAAATAATATCACAAAAAATTATTAATAAAATATTTATAATGTATATATAATACCATTAATAGTATAATGACACATTATTTGAAATTAAAAATATTTATATTCCTATGTGAAGATTTGAGTGGTAGAATTTGTGAATCTGAGTCAATTGACTTGATGCAGTTTTGTATTCTTAATTTAGTTTTTATGAAATTTCATTTTCTTGAAAAAAACAAAGGAGGGTAAAAGTCAAAATTTAGCTGTTCAGTAGGACCATGTGGCAGAGTCACCTGAGGTAAGTACAAAGTGTATGGTATTTATTGGGCTCCTACACTTGCATCGGTTTTTTCCATTGTCTTTTATTGTGCTCGCCTTTATAATTGTAACCACCGGTGTTTTTAGGACTGTCTGCAAGCATTGTCCACGTGAATAAGGTTTCTTGACAGATATGTCTGTACAAATATTATGCACGTATATTTATGAGAAACGTTACTATCAACTGTGACTTACGAAATTCACAATTTAATTGGTGTATGTGATTGTTTATGATATTGATATTTGTATTGTAATAATGGTAGAAATATAAGTCTAAATTAAATTTAAAATATTTTTTAATAATAAATAAAAATATTTTTGACCCTATTACTTCAATAAACATATCTAAATGATAAATTTAAGAGTTTAGGCATTCAATGTGGAGTTTTTACTGAGAGAAATGATACCGTGAATTACAAGTGATCGTCACTCATAATTTGATTGTCACGTATATTATATGTTTATAAAAAATCTCACATGATATTAACACATATAATATATATACCAATCAGACTACGAATTTTCATACTAAAATCAATTCTTCCAAGTTCTAGACTGAGTCCTAAGGTTTTGGTCAGAAGATGGATGCTCTCTTGACGAAGGGAAACCGGAAACGGTGAAGTTGGAAGCGGCCGATTGTTTTGAGCAAGCCAGTGTCCTTTGAATTTGTGAAAGGGTAGGATCGGCTGCAACAATTGATTCGCCAACTACAGAAAGATTCTTTGAATTGACGTATGAGTCAATTGTGACGTTGATATGTGATTGTGAAAAACTTATATAGCGTGACCGTTATTCAATATTAGTATTATCTAACGCATTAGTATAATTTTACTAAATTTTAGGTATTTTTTTAGTATTTAAACATAAATATTATTTTATAAATGAATAAGATATTTGAATTTATGAATAATAGACACATCACATTAAATACTAATATGAATTAATTGTCACACTAAATTATTACTCTTAATTGTGAAACAATTATTGAATTATTTCGACTAATCAATGTGTATAATATAATAATATATTAGGTTATGATAGAAGTCATTGACTTTAACAATATTTCAAATTTATTCAATAATTAATCTGATATTTTTGAAAATATTTAATAATTACATTAAATTTTTTTAAATTTTTTAAAATTATACCGAGCTCTTTTTATTTTATTTTATTTTTAAATAACAAAATTATATTTTTCATGTTTTTTTTTTTTTACATTTTTTTAAATTTAACCAATTTTTTTTTTTGTTTTCAAATAAATATTAATTACAATTTTTTTTTGCTAAAAAATATAAATTACTTATCTTAAATTTACTTTTATATAAAATGAAAAAAAATCTTTAAAAAAAGTTATAAAATGGTTAAGATTATTATAAAAAACATAAAAATGTTAATTTTATTATTTTCTTTAAAAAAAAAAACGTCAATGTAGTTTCTAAAAAAACGTAGTTTAAAAAATTAATATAATAATAAAAATATCAATATAATTTATCTTTTACTTTTTGGACGCTATAATATAACTCCAATTCCAAAAGACAACTTGCAGCATGTTCATATCCTGACTCACATAATTACATTCAAAATTTGGCATTACGAAATAATGCTTGACTCATTAAAATTAAAATTGACTGACTGTTAAATTATGCTTATAAATGATTCATAAATTTCTCGAGTTAATTTTGAATAAGTTTTCAATAAAGTCAAGTTCACATAAGTTGGCTTTTTTTATATTATGGTCATTTTTAATAATAAAAAATACTATCACATGTTACATGTGATCCTTATTAACGATTTTAATGGAGCGCGCGTGACCATGTATGACATTGATGGGTATTATATATATATATAGCAATTTGCATCTCTTGAGTAGATTCTGCCTAAGAGTCTAGGTTTTTTGGGGTTCTGTGATAATATTAGTCTAGGTTTCCTGAAGTCTCTCTTCGCATCCCTTTGAGTAGATTCTGCCTAAAAGTCTAGGTTTTTTGGGGTTCTATGATAATATTAGACTTAGGTTTGTTGAAGTCTCTCTTCTTTCTCTTTGTATGTCGACGGTCATATTTCTATAAAAATAAATTACACTTATTTCTTATAAGGTATCTGATAATTACAAAAAATTTTATATAATTTTTGAAATAAATTGTCTCCTTTCTGATTTACTAATTTGTAACAGATTCTCTCCTCCCATTAACAGTCATTCGTTGACTTAACAGATTGGATGATGTCAGCTTCAAATTTTATTTAAATACCAATTTTGCCCTTACAAATAATGTAAGAACAAAACTAACCTTACAAGTCATGGTTAAATGACCAAACTACCCTCACTTTAATAGTAACTTTTTAATAAAAAAAAAGGACAAATTTTCTCTGTCTCCATCACATAAACACTATAACCCTAACCCTCTGTAACTATTCCCTTTCCATCAGAGGAAACCTCTTTCTCTGTAAACACCACTGCCCTCACAACCACCAAGGCCAACACTACCACTCTGGCAAACTCCAAAACCTCCATGACCAACACCTCCAACTCCAACTCCTAAACTCTATGTTCTTCTTCGATCTTCTGCAAACAACAAACACTAACCACAGAAATCAAAATATTAATATTTACAATAAGCACAGAGAAATCGATCACCAAAGCAAACACAAACTGAATCAATAATAAATATCTACATATTTGTGTGTGTACTTGTGTGTGGATAGAGAGAAGGAACAAATGATTATTAAAATCTGAAATTTATTCTTAAGGGATTTCGGCGATTTACATGTAAAGAAAGAAAGAAAAAGGATTAGGGTTTTAAATTTGACAAAACCAATGGAATGGACTGGCCGGAACCATGACGACAGAAAAGAGAGAGAGAGAGAGAGAGAGAGAGAGAGAGAGAGGAATGTTTGTTATGTTTACAAGTGATATATATAAAATATGTATTGACAGAAGCACATAACAAACCTGAAGACGGTAACATGTAGGTTTTGTTAAAGAAGATGAAATGATTTGTTGCCCTTGTTCGGTCTTTGTAGTTTCTTTTTCTCTCTCTCTCTAAGGTTTGGTGGATTTTCTCTGTAATACCCCGACCTGAGAATGTCAGGTAATGAGGCACGTTTTACGAGGTTATGAAAAAAATGAGTGTAAATATTATGCCCATAAGAATATGATAAATTAATTTAATGTAATTAATTTATTAATATGAGAAATTAAGTATTAGTTATAAATAATATAAAATATGATGATTAATTTATAAAATATAATTAATTGAATAACTAATTTATTAATTAATTAAATATATATATATATAGATCAGCTGTGTGTGTGTTGTGTAATATGTATATTAAATATTATATACACACACACACACATATATATATATATATAAATATATAGGAGGAGACATGGATTTGGGAGAGGTAAGGTAACTACGTACCACATATGTATATTTTATATACTATTAGGTGAAGAGGAATAGGAGAAGGAATGGCCAAGGATCAGAAGGCAAGGTCTGATTTTGAAAGGGGATGGGAGTGAGGTGATGGTCATTTAATCCTTGCATACATATATGCTTATATTATATCCGCACTTCCACACAACCACTCAACTAGACTGAGAGTGAGTGAGAGAGAGAGAGGGAGATAGAGAGTTCTGGAAGAAGAAGAAAGCTAAAGCAAGGAGAGGAAATTGGAAACCGAAGAGGGGGAAAGAAATTGGAAATAGTCCGCTTCAACAATATATTCCCAACCGTAATTTAATTCGATTTCGTTCACAATTTAGCATGAAAACATAGGGTCTTAATCTATGTAGAATGAACTTTATTTTGCAAGAAAAATGGTTAAAAATCATGGAAAATCGAGGGAGAAAACGGAGGTTACAGAGGGTAGAAAATTTTACTGAAATGAAATACCCAAAATGATGAAACTGAATCAAGCTTTACCAAACTCTATTTGGTATCATGAGACCTCAAGAAGACCCTTAGGGTATTCCAAAAACACTTATACACGATCACAGAACTCAAGAAAAGCCCTCCAAAAATTTACTTGCAGGTTACGGAGTTTGAAACCCAATACCTTAAACTCGATGTTAAACCTACCTTTATGAACGAAATATGAAACCCCATGAAGAGGGGATCAAAAAAAGCCCAACCTCATTGAATTTGGCTCAGAAATGAGCAATGAACAGTGGGTTTACAGTTCGGATTATCCAACCTTCAAACGAGCTAATGAGACCTTTTTGATCCCTCAAATAAATGCCAAAGCAATCTATGATGTTTTAGAAACGTTTTGGAGTAAAACAGTAGGATTCCATTGAGCAAAAATGCACGAAAATGAAAAGCATGAAAACCTGCAACTAGGGCAACACTGGGGAAGAAATGGGGGAGAAGATGAACAGTGACGGTTCGGGTCAAAACGGGTCAAATCGAGTTCGGGTCGGAACCCGACCCATCGAATAAAACGGGTTTATTTAAACGGCAACGTTTTGTTTTAATTCATAACAGATTAGGGCTGACATCATCATGACGTCAGCATCATGTCAAGAACCGATCAGACCGATTGGTTTGCAAGTGGACCGGACCACTTGGATTTGGACCAAACCTATTGGTTTTATAATTTAATTAAAAACCAAATAAACCAATATTTTCACTATTTACGGATTGACCCCAACTGTTTTACGGATTTATACTGTGGCCCAATTTTTGGAGAAAGTATACAAATATGCCCCTGAAAAAATAATAAAATAATAAAATAAATTATTAAATTATTTTATTAAATAAGTAAAATTACTAAATTACCTTTGAGTCACAAATAAGTCAAACAAAGGCCAAATTAAATATATGAATAGTGTATCGTTACTATTTTGGATATTCTGAGACTAATGGTAGGGTCCGTTTTACGAGATGGGCCCAAAAAATAAAGACACGTAAAGGGTAAATGATCAAAATACCCCTTGTCCAAAGTTAACAAGTTATTAGTGTATTCTTACTATCTCGGACCTTCTGAGTCCAATGGTGAGGTCTACGACACGAGATGAGGTCTCGAACATAAAGACACGTAAGGGGGTAAAATGACAAATTACCCTTAGTACCTCAAAAGCCAAATTAAAACCAGAGAAGGTCTAAATTGACTTTTTTTGACATCTCGGACTCAATAATGGAGTCCAAATTACGAAACGAAGTACAAAAAAATGAGACACGTAAAACGGTAAATGACCATTTTGTCCTTTTACATACAAAAGTCCAAATTAAATTCTAATAAAGCCTAAATCGACTTTCTTCGACGCTCCGGACTCAATGATAGAGTCTATTTGATCAAAAGAGATGTCAAAAATAAAGAAACATAAAATTTGTTGAATAGCATTGTCAGATGACTATAAATTAAAGTAATGTCAAAGTACTAATCTAAGGCGTATACGAGGAAGTGAATTACGAAAAGACACGACACGTAAATATGTGAAGTAAATAAATTTAAATTAAAGTTAATGGAGCTCCCAGAAGAGTATAAGTTCAAATGAATTTAATTTCTAACACATTAAATTGTGTTATAGGTTAAGAGTATGAGTTAAGTTAAGTACATATGAATTATGAGATCATTTTAGGATCTAATACGATTTGAGCATAAGTTAAGGAATATTGAGGTGATATTACAATGAATGTGAAGTTGATGAGATGTTTATAAATTGTTCTTAGGAACTACAAGGAAAGTGGGAAAGCGCGTTATTAGCACTAATCCTAAAGGACCAAGGTGAGTAACCCTGTATTTGAAGTGAAGATTTAACTCCATGGATTTGAAAAGGTTTTAAATGCAAAGATATGAAGTGTTTGAAATTTCAAATTCAGTATTTACATGATTCAGTTTTAAATCGTTCTGTTTTATAAACTCTATTATGACATGTTTAGTGAATGGATTTTACCATAGTTTTCTTCAAACATATTTCAGCATGTCTAAAGTTTTAAATGCCAAATTATGTAAAGTGTTTTGATTTTGTTATATCAAATGTTTAAAGGATTTGTTATGAAATTATGTACATGATGTTTTAAATGTTCATGAGAAGCACCCATTTGAAGAAATCAAGTATCAAATGTATTTGAATGTAAGAAAAATTGTGCCTAAGCACCACGATTTTTGGTTGGGTTGTACGGAACTCAGCCGACTTTTTAAATAACAGATTTTTGGGTTGTACGGAACTCAATTAATCTGTAAAAACATGATGGGAATTTTGGGTTGCACGGAACTCAATTTACTATCAAATGCCAGGTAGCAGGATCTAATCCCCCAGGCATGAGATACCTCGAGGAACCCTATCTGTTCTGTCAGGAAATGAGTCTTACCTACCTTTTAGGGACCAGGAAGATGATCCTGATCGGTTCAGTTAGGTTATCTCCACTTATACGTAATATAGGAGTCCGGTTCGAAACGGATTCCACTAATGAAAGAGATAAGATGACAAATGAGTTTGAAAATGGAAGCAGGTTTTACCCTCATTTTCAATATGCATATGTTTTGAGTTTTATATACACTATTTAAGAAATGCATGATATGTTATATCTTTTGAAGTTATATGAAGAAGTATATGTTGGCTTGAATACTTTTAAATGTTTCAAAGCTATCTGTTTTATGAAATGCATATGTTTTGAGTTATATACTCTATTTGACGAAGTACGAGTTTAGCTTGAATACTTTAAATGTTTCGAAGCTATCTGTTTTAAGAAATGCATATGTTCTATGTTCAAGTATACGAACAATTGGCAGTGAATGTTTACAAACTCTTATGTACTAAAAACCATTGCTAATTGAAAACCGCATGACGAATACTGGAATTGCTCACAAGCTTAGATTAGCTTACCCGGACTTTGTTCGGATCCCCCTTTCAGGTGATTGACAATAGGGCTGATTGGAAGACGATGAGGATGAGCCTAACTGTTTTTGGAAAGGATATCTAAGTAGTTCTTTGTTAAGTATCATGAACTTAAGTTGTAACCTTTGTTTTAGTAAGGTAGTGAACTGTTATGTATTAATCCCCAAGAGGCAGCTAAACATGTATCCATTATAAAAGCCTTTAAGTTTTTAGTTATGTTCTGAATGTATGATCATGTGTACCATCGGGAATAGCGGCAGTATCGGACGGATGTGCAAATTTTAAAATGAGAAAAGAAAAAAAAAAGTTTTTCACGCTTCCGCAACCACATGAGGCACATCTATTCGATACTGCTGCAGATGCGAGCCTTGTCCCGAGGCCTTCGGGTCTTGGGGCGGCGGTCGCGACTCGAGATCCGTACAGGGTAGGTTTCAGGGTCGTGACATTCTCTCTCTACATTGACAATTTTTCTCACTACTTGTCTTCATCCTGTTTATATAAAATCTTCGATTGCCGTCTCTGTATTTGCTTCTTGCTTCGTTAATAAGACTATGCAGACCGTCGTTCCACATGGACACTCCCCTCCGATTCAACCCCTTTGATCTCGTCGCTGGACGAAGACCTCTTCGATGACCCTAATCGCCTGCCTCACACTTTCCTCGCCTCCTCAAGCACTCAAAGCGTCAACAGTAAATCCAACGACTCATATCTCACCTATCGCAATAGATTCCTCTTGCATGACCCCTTCGATGCCATGGGCCTCCCTGGCCTCCTTGTCCTCCCCTAGGCCTTCGGGTCCTTCCCTTTCTTTCTCCTTACATATATGTATATGATGATGGATGGGATTATGAATTTAAATTGCGTTTTACAGGGCCATTTATCTTGGAGAGACTTTTGTAGCGAGCACAGTAACATTAGGGTTATGTTCTGTGCACTATTTGGGGTTAGGGCTGAGGGGGATTTGGATAGAGAGAAAGGATGGAGGAGGATGAGGAGCAGGCCATGGTGGCAGCGGCAATTTTGGCCGGTGAGGAAAGTGAGATGGAGTGGGAGTGGGGACAGAGAGAGTGCTGCTTGAGAGAGAGAGGGAAAAATTAAAGAAGAAAAATAAAAAATATTATTAAAATATAAGGCTAATTTGGTAAATGGACCAACTCTGTTAACGCCGTTTGGAGACTAAGTTCTGACAAGGGGGACAATATTATTTTTGAAACCATAGGAAAAATTTCTGTAATTGTCAGAAACCTCAAGGGAGGTAAGTGTAATTATCTCTTCTATTAATCAGGAGATTCTACATATACCAATTAAGTCGTGAGTTTTTTTTTTTTTTAATTTTATTATTAAATTAATAGAGTTAAAAAATTTAAATAGTTGAATGTCCTGAATTGAAAAATTAATAATTTATTAATTACTATTAAACTTCATAATCACCCTTCATCAAACAAACTTTGTAATTGCCTTTCATCAAACATGTATATCAGATTATTCCTATAAAATTTTAATTTTTTTTATAAAAAAGATAAGAATTTTATTAATATAATAAAATAGAATTACATATATAGGTCTATGAAATAAAAAGAAGAAGGATACACCACCCAACCAAAAGGGAAAAAAAAAGGGCAATTACAAGCTAAAAGGAGCAGCCCAAATAGATAATCGGGGAGGTAGAGTAGAAATGGAAAGAAATCAAAATATTTAATATTCAGTCAACTCTCTAATAATTAATAATTTTAAAAGAATTAAATTTTTTTAATTAAATTAAAATTTTAATTAATTATTTGACTATAAATTTAAAATTTTGTTACAAGTATATAATTTTGAGTTTAAAAACATGACATATTTACAAAAAAGCTGAATTGTTTTTCTTAAAAAATATGTATTATATCTAATTTAAATTATAAAAAACTTCAACTTTCTATTTTTACTGATAAAAACCTAGCATTATTAATATTTTGCATATAAGACATAAGCATTCATATCCTTTTAATTTAATAATTAATAATATAAGTATTTTTATATATTTTAAAATAAACATTTTAAAAATATGTTTTTACGAGTCATCTTTATTTTTAATAAACTTAATTTTTTTAAAAAAGGATTAGTTTCAAAAACTTTAATCTTCTTTTTTTTATATATAAAAAACTTATGTCAAATGTGTGTGTGTGTGTGTGTTTTTTTTTTAATTTTTAATTTCAAAATTAAAATAATTTTCAAAACATAACTAAACAATGGCTCTATCTGGATATATTTTAGAATTGATTTTGAGAAACTATTTTAAAATTTTAGGCCTTGTTTAAATACATTATCAAAAGATTAATCGACCAATGAATATTTTAGAATAAAAATTTAAAAATCAATAATAAAAATCATAGCTGAAAGTGTATTCCAATATTTAAAATTAAAAATAATTTCAAAAATTCTATTCCAACATCTTTTAATTTTTAAGAAATAATAGTATGTTATAAAATATATATTTTATAATATATATATATATATATATTCCTCGATTGCAGAGGGAGCCAACTCTTACCCCCCCTGCCTTCATAAATCACACTAGTACAGTTTTCTCCTCACCTACTTTTCTCTGCCCATTTTACCCTTTGTCTATACCCTCGACTATACGCCATTAATTAAAAAAAAAGAATTAAACAGGGGTAATTAAGTCATAACACTTATGTTTGACGAAACAAGATCGGAACTTTCAAATCGAAACCTTATAGAGCGAAGAAAGGGAGAACTCAGAGAGAGAGGAGAAAAAACAATAGTAATAAAGTCTGTTTCTCTCATCAGTTATCAGTCTCGTCATTCACTCACTTCTCCGATCAATTCCTTATGCTCTAATTTATTTTTCTTGGTTTATCCCTAAATTGCTCCTCGAAATTCACGAAGTTTTCGATTCTTTGTTGTATCTCTGTTGATTCAGAGTCATGACTACCGGTGATCTCCTCAACATTCAGCCCACCGAACTCAAATTCCCATGTAAGTTCCTTTAATTTGAAATTCTCTGGTTCACTGTTTGGATGTCGAGAAAACCGACGAAAGGGAAATGATTTTTTTATTTATATTTTTTTGCATGTTATGGCTTTTGGTTTTGTGCTTCTACAATAACAAGTAATTCGCCAAATTATTGTTTCAGTCTTAGTTGAACGGAGGTTTTGTATTCTAGGGTTTTAATTAATTAAAATTCGAGATTCAAATTCTTCAATTTTTTCTTCTGTGACATTTTTTTAGCTGCCAATTGCAAAATAGTTTTTATCTTTCTATAGTTTGCCTGATATTTCTATCTATTCTGAATTTGCTTTGATGGGATTATTAAGGTAAGTATTGATTTTTTATTTTTTAATAATTATTATGGGTTTGTATGGCATGTGTGGTGAAGTTGAATTGAGGAAGCAAAGTGCATGTGCTATGCAATTAACCAACAAGACTGATCAATATGTTGCATTCAAGGTACTCTTGGTTTATATGTTACTAGTTTATTTGATCATTTTTGATTGCCCATCAAATGTTTTACTTGTATAATTGAAAAGGTTAAAACAACCAACCCTAAGAAGTACTGTGTTCGTCCCAACAATGGTATTGTTTTGCCCCATTCTACGTGCAATGTTACAGGTACATTTCCTACTTTCTTATACCACACAACTGTATTCTCTTCATTGTGGTTTTTCGGGTATTTATTTTTATTTTTTTATTTTCCAGTATAAATATTGAATGATTGATTACTTATCAAATAAATAAATAAATAAATTGAAAGATGGATTGTATGGAACTATGGATTTGACATCTTTAGCGGTCAATTGGATCACTTATATCTAATTTTTGTTATGGGTTTTGGTAGTCACGATGCAAGCCCAGAAAGAGGCACCACCTGATATGCAGTGCAAGGACAAATTTCTTCTTCAGAGCGTGGTTGCCCCTAATGGCGCAACTTCTAAGGACATAACCCCGGAATTGGTGGGATAGTGTTGTTCTAAACTTTGTTATTTCTAGATTATGTTTTGGTTTATATATCTCCCGGACTTCGATATTTATCATCTGTTTATTTATTTTTTAGTTTATTAAGGAGGATGGGAAGGTTGTTGAGGAGATCAAACTGAGGGTTGTTTACTTTCCTGCTAACCCTCCTTCACCAGTCCCTGAAGGATCTGAAGAAGGATCTCCGCCTAGGGCATCGGTGGTTGAGGATGGGGTTCAAAATGCTTCACCACTTGATGCTGTAAGTGCATATTGCATATTCATTTTTCCTAAAATTGAGTTACAAATGTCTCTAAAATTTTCATTTCACTCACAAAATCAGGTAACAAGATCTTTTGAGGAGCCCAAAGAGAACACTTCATCCTCAGAGGTGAAGAATCATTCTTCTTTTACTCTTTGCAATCACATACAAATACACAGAAATCATAGTTGACAAAGGAATGTTCACTAAGTCTTTTGGTTTTACTTTTACCAGTCCCTGATGTGGTTTGTTACCTATTAAGTGAGGTTTACTGTTGTGTATTTGAGTAGACATTTTGAGGGACCTATACTACTGAGCCACACAGGATAATTATGCTTTATATGGTGCCTCATTTTCTATGGGAAAACTTTCTGAGTTAGGGCTGGTAATTGAAGCTATATCTCTAAACTTATGGAAACATGAAATGCATGTTAACATGGAGGAGCTTTATAATTCGTTCGGGACAGATGCATGCTCATATAGTGGAAACTCATTTTGTAAGTATCAATATAAAGTCACCTAGAATGTTATACAGGCATAATTATGTGGTACTATAGTTTGTCATCATCACTTGGTTGACTAAGGAGCTTAGTAGCTGTCATATCCCAGGGACTTCTAATCCTTTTTTTCTATTTTTCAAAAAGATATTGTTATGGTGAAAGTTAGGTCCATCTGTTGTGCATTATTTCATTGAAGTCTTTAAATTTATGCTAGTCTCAATTAGTATCTATGCCTGTGTTTATGTTGTTTGTGCGTGGTTGCGCATATATCATCACGATGTTAATGAAACTCTCATCTTTCTTTAGTTATCCCTGTGTTATTCTGTCCCTAAATCCATTTGAGAATTGAGAATAGGAATTTTATGTTTGTGGTCAACCAATAGTTCTTTGGAATTACTTCTTATAATTGATTTGAAGGGGTCTAGAGTATGACCCAATGATCACTATGTTGTGAATTACTGTAAAAAGTATTTGTCTGATATTGAAAGAAATTGAGACATTCAAACTAAATGAAGAAAGGGCAAGAGGTTAAAAGCTATTGGGTCATACATAAAATTAAACCCAATAGCTTTTAACCTATTGGGTCATACAGAAAATAGGTTAAAAGCTATTGGGTCACTTCTTCCGCCGATTCAAACCCAATAGCTTTTAACCTATTGGGTCATACATAAAATAGGTTAAAAGCTATTGGGTCACTTCTTCCGCCGATTACCATGCTCAATTTGAAATAACAATTAGGAAAGTATCCAATTTAGTGGTTTATAATTATTATTTTTTTTTTTTTGGGGGGGGGGGGGGTGTTGATTTCACATGAATTTTCTTATATTTAGTATGCCATATTCTTTTTATTTTTCCATTTGATATGCTTGTATTATCACCTTTCCATTGCATGTAGCAATTTTATTATAAAATCCTTATCCTTTCAGGCGTGGGCTATGATTTCCAAGTTGACTGAGGAGAGAGCTTCTAATGTTCAACAAAATCAGAAGCTCCGCCAGGAATTGGTATGTTCAATATGTTCTTATGGTTGATTATGCTTATGCATTTTTTAGTCTTCATCATTTTTACTTTCCTGTAATGCCTCGGACAATTCTTGTGTGATGTTATGTGCAGCACTGCACCTTCCATATTCCAGTTGAAACCTCTCACCATGTTTAAGCTAAATAATTTCAATGCAGTCATATCATTGTTTAATATCAAAATGGAATTTATGAACCTGGCAAAGGTGTAGGAGAGACTTCCTGTTCATGTTAGTGATGAAGTTGTTTAGTAGGCTGTAGGACATAGTTGTGATTCATGTAGAGAAGAAAGATGTTCTTGAGAGGATTCACATAGAAGTCAATTAAACATGCAGCAGTCCATTGCAGACTAAATTTGCAATATGGACATGAACACATGCTGCATGCATTCAACAGAACGGCTTTATAATAGGTATTGGTAGAGATCTTATTTTTAAAATATATTTCTTCTTAATTTTTTGCCTTCCACTAGCTCTCCCCTTTTTGGATAGAGTTGGGGGGGAGGGGGGTGGTTGTCTTGGTTGATGCGCGTACTTCCCAATGTTGAGCCATCAGTAAGATTTCATTTATAAGAACAATATATGCACCTGTGTCATATATACGTTTGTGTGTATATACATATATTTATGTTATGACACACAAACACACATATATTTGCATTTATCTTTGTATGAGTATGCATGTGTAACTGTTTAAGTTGTTGATTGATTTTATCACTGATTCATCTCATATTTTTGAGCAATCATCCATTATTTATCTAAAATGCTGTCTATTCCTAAGCCTTCTAGGCACGAACCTTACTGAAAATATGCTGATGGTAGTCCCCCTCTATATATTTGAAGACATTAGGATAATTTGGGGAAGCAGAAAGTTTGAGATGTAGAGCAATTGAAAGATCTTTTTTTTTTGGCTAATATTTAGTTGATTGCAGTATGCTTGGTGGGTTTTATGACTCCTGTTATCAACCTGTTATATTCGGAGATTCTCATGAACGATATTTAATGGGACGACTCTCTGTTTTGATAACATCTGGATGTAGTTAGGAAGGACACAAGTTCTCAAAAACCTGTCCTGCTGGAGCTGTATCAAGCTGACTGGGTGAATGGCACATTCATTCAATAACTTAAAAACTTAAATGAAGAGCACCTTTAAAAATATACCTGTTTACTGTTAACTTATAGGTCGGACAAGAAATAAGCATGCTGTAAGCCGTGTAAATATAATAACTTGCGATTCTGCTTTCAAATTTTACAAATATGCATATTCACACTGTGGGCTGCTGTATGTTTGTGTTTTGAGAACTTTTGGATGTAGATTAGGAAAAAGATAAAGAGAAAGATAAACTTCCTCGTGATGTAGTCCATAACAAATTCAAGAAAGTGAAAATTCAAAGAAGAGGGAATTTTTTTTTTTGTAATTGGTTGGATTTGAAGGGTCTTTAACTTAATATGCTACTGGTTTAATTTTATTTCTATTTTGTTGACTTTTTGAAGTTAAGGGTATCTTGGAAATTTTTTAGTTTTGTTGGACAACCTGCTTCACGGGTCTTAGTTTTGGGTTACGTTATGCTATTTGGTCATATTATACGTTTTTGGTTGGTTTAAATGAGTTTTATTAGTCAGAGTCTAGTTTCTACTTTTAGAGTCCAAAATTTGTTAGACTTGGAAATACTTAGAAGTATTTATATAGCTATGTAATGCTTTCAATTCAATAGAGATTGGTTTAGAAGATTTTTCAGAGCTTTTGAAGCTTTTTTTTATTTATTATAATTGTGTGATGCAATTCTAGCCTGGGAATGATGCCTAACTTTATCTTCTTTCTTTTTCTTTTCTCCATTTTCTGCAGAGAGCTCTATTCACACTCCCCTTTTGCTGAGGGGCTGGGCTTCACTTCTCCTTTTTTCTTTAAAAGGAAATTACACAAATGCCCTTGGTTGAAAATTAATGTAATGACAATTTTTTTTGCATGCAAGGGAAATTGAGTAATTTCACTTTAAATGGAGCCCTTTCAGCCAAAAGGGGAGTCTAAACAGCATTCCCCTTTTATGCACTTCTATTCTTGTAGCCACACTCTATCAACCACTCTGTTCAATTAGGAAAAAATCCTATTTTAGTAAGCTCAATCATCTCCCTCCATGAAGCATTCAATGCCTAACAACCAAAAGAAGCCCAAAATCAGAAAAAAAATCAATAATAAACAATTCCCAGAACTCCTCGTTTTCCTTTGTTCTATCAAACCCAATCAGCCCTAAACTCCATCTCCTTCGCATAAAACAGAACCTTTATTCCACCGATTAAAGGCTTCAATCTACTAGTTTTTATACATATGACCACCATAAGACCAATTGTTGGAATTTATAATATTTCTTTTACAGTGCTGCCATCATCTGTTGGGTAATCAGGGTTTGTAGGAGTGTGTTCTTCACACTTGCCCTACATCATCTTAATAACCTATTGTGGTGAATGGTTTTCCTAAACTGCTTGAGTGAATTATATGAAAATTTGTTAACATAGAAAAGAAGGCTCCAGCACGCACCTGCTTTTGTAGGTACTTTATGACTTTTTGAGTTTTGGCGTTAGTCTTAGAGGTTATGGACTGGGCACAAAGCTCCTGTAAATAAATAACTTCCTGCTTGTAGTATTGGATTTGCAAATATGCATTACCAAGCTGGATGTTGCCCTATGTTTTTGGGTCATGCAGGCATTTGCATATGACTTTAGGTAGTTAAACTAAGCTTTATTCAGTCTTTGGTCCTTTTTGAAATGTAATTGATTCTGATGGGGATGGGTAATCTGAATACAGGATGGAAGGGGCTTGACGTTGGGTCCAACAGCTGCCATCTCGCATTCATTTTAGGATCGTAGTTTTTAAGGGAGACAAAGCAGCAGTTGTAAGATCGTTATGCAAGGTCCAATGCTGCCCTCTTGTATGCATTTTGGGATTGCCTTAATCTGAATACAGGATGGAAGGGGCTTGACGTTGGATCCAACACTGCCATCTCACATTCATTTTAGGATTGTAGTTTTTAAGGGAGGCAAAGCAGCAGTTGTAAGATCGTTATGCAAGGTCTAATGCTGCCCTCTTGTATGCATTTTAGGATTGTAATTCTTTAGGGAGATACAAGCAGCAGTTGTACGATCATGATGCAATGCAAGAAGCAAAGAAAAATTGGGACATAAGAAAATTTCCGAGTCCTTTCAAGAGAATAGACTCGGCCAAATTTTGGATCAGCTGATGTTTCAGCTGTTATCTTTGCCAAACAAACTTTCTGCAATAGCATATACTTTACCTGGATTAAAACTACCACTACTATCTTGCACCTGGTCGTTTCAGAAGTTTCATTCTGCCATAATCGTTCCAAGGTGTATTACTGCATCTTGTTTCTCCTCTGAACTTGGTACTTTCTTTGACCAGAAAGATTTGAGACTTTCAACAAAATTCTAGGGGTGGCCAGAGCTAGTTCACTAGAGTAAAAATGAACTGGTTTTAAATCCTTTAATGTTTGGTAAGTACCTTATAATAGTACAAGGGTTTACATTGTTCTTAAAAGATGCTTAAACTTGAAAAAAAAGAAAAGATGCTAAAACTTGAACAAAGTTAAACCAAATTGGAGTTGGTTTTCCCAAAACACCAGATAACGAGAGTAGATTGGACTCGACTCTTTTTGAAGAATTCCTAAACAGCCTCTAAAATGTGCCTTTTTTGTCATTTAATTTTGGACTAGTTTTGAAGGGTCAAAACAACAATTTTGTTGAGATACTTGAATATATCTTTGTGTGTGCCTAAGATCACCAATCAAATTCATGATATGAAGATATTCCTCTCTTGAGCTGATTGCATCAGATCACTTGCTTGATTGCCCCAAGGGTTTTTTCCCTATGGTTCTTAAAATACAACAGTCCAGGACATGGTTCCTACTTTTAGTTTTAGTTTTCATTTTCTATGTTTGAAAACTGGTCTTCCTCTTGTTTAGTATATACATGGTCATTTAGTATTTGCATGTTCATCTTCCTATCTCTATTATAGATGTTCTTCATGCTTTGTATGAACAAGAAAAGTTTGGTTCCTTGAGAAGGGAGGGGTTTGGTCCAACTGGAAAATTACACGGACACCCTTGTGGTTTACTTGATTTTCACTTACCCCCCTTATAATTTAAAAGTGAATAAACACGCACATGTGGTTTTGAAAATTGAATGAACACACCCCCCATTTCAAGGGGAGATGCATTTCAATTTCAAAACATAGGGGGTTGTGTTTGTTCATTTGCAATGTATAGGGGGTTAGGTGAAAAATGGGTAAACCATAGGGGGTGTCTGTGTAAATTTTCCTTATTATTATTATTATTTGGTACAGAACTTCCTTTATTATGTTTGGCCATGTAAGAATTATTTAGAGTTGGCAACATGAACATAACCATGGCATGTCAAAGGTTAATGTGGAAAGGGCAATGTCTCCTATATTAGCTACCACCCCTGATCAGCTCTTACTTTTTGTGCTTGGGACCTGCGGTGAAACAGTATACTGCTATGCTCGAGTGAATTGATATGTGGATTCCTGTTCCCCTGTCGGTAAAATGTCAAGTAGTTAAATTGTTTACTGTTCTTTAAAAATGCTCTCTGCCTTGTAGGCCTTTTTGGGCCTTATGAATTAGATGATGGCTTCAATATACGATAATATGATTTCATTGTATTTGGTTCTGTACATTCTGCCAAGTAAATAATTATAATTTGTTTCTGTTTATTCTTGCTGTATTGCGATGATTTAATAAGTCTGTTGAACAGGAACTGATGAGAAGAGAAATCGGTAAAAGCCGTGCTGGTGGATTCTCCTTCTTGTTTGTGGTTCTGATTGGTGTATTAGGCATTCTGATTGGGTATTTTCTTAAGAAGACTTAGGAGCTGCAGTGCAAGCTATCAGCCATTCATTGTTTGGACACCAACATCAATGTCTCTGGTGTTCTGAGTTTTTAGAGATCTCCTAGGACGTTTTCACTCTCTCAAGTGTAGAAAAGTTGTCCATTATGTATTATTAACATTCGGTGGATTGATTTGTCTGACTTTGAACAAGAACCCTTTTGGAACAGTTTCACTTTTTTGTCAAATTGACTAGTGGAGGCGGGTTCAAGCTCATCTCAACTTTAAAATGTGAGAACAAATTGGTTTGAGATTATAAGGATTTTAGTTTGTGTCTTACTTTTAATTCGTTTAAACACATGCTCATTTTGGCCGATGATATTGTCTGAGCTCATCTAGATTTTCACCCGCTAACTAAAATAAGTTTTTAGGCACTGATTATGGGTGTGGCTATCGACGGTGTGCTGTAATTTGGAAAGCTAATTTTGATGTTTCTGATTTGAACTGTGATGGGGGACAATATTGAGTCCTGAAATTAGTTTTTTTGAGAATATAATATCATATTTTGGAAACAAATGTTATACTTGTGGTGTATAATACAGAATGTGAATCTTGAAGTTGAATATCTACAGCAATGTATTCTTTATTAAAAAAAAAAAAAAGGAGCATGTTGCACTGGTAATCATTTCCTGGTTGGTCATTTACCCCAAATTTCCAAGATTGGCAGCAAACTCTGAAATCGCAGCTGACACTCATGCCATCTTGATCAATATCAACATGGGAGATGGAGAGCGGCAGGACACCAGACTAATGTAGGTATCTGAAAACTTGCATGTCCAGTGAAGGCCTTCAATTGTCCCCAGCCACGGCTGCAAAGTTGTTTCCAAAGGTCAAAGTTTTGGGGGGTGTTTCAAAAATGGGGTTGCTAGCCAATCGGTTGTTTAGTACAGAAAAATAAATGTAGCATCCGGATGCTACTACTGAAAATTCTATTCTGAACAAATTCTTTCAAAGAAATGAAAAAAAAATTTGCAGAAAGAACCGCAGATTTTTTTAAAAAAAGAAAACTAATACATCAATCAGCTGGACTAAACTACTTGAACCAGCCAACAGTAGAGTGGCAAAAAACCTACTCCAGAAAGTATGAAAAAGCCTAGAGACCCCTCAAGCTGGTCTAAAATCTGAAGAATTGGCATATCACATAACAGAAAAGAGTAGGTTGTCAGTATGGGACCGGCGGAGACGAACCTAGTCAAGAAGACGAATGATCTAAATGCCACACCTCACCAACACAGTTCTTGGAAACTTGCTTTATAGTACACCGGTGGGTAGCTAGACCGATGTAACATAAATTAAAAATTGCTGGGGCGGTATTGCTAACAATATCACTGGTTCCTGTGAGCTGTGAGAAAACAGAAGAAAAAAAATTATCAGTACACAATTTTTTATGAATAAATTGATGATGCAGGGAACCTTTAAGGCCTGCATAAGCAGCAATAGCTGAAGCAGTTAGCAGATCAGACATGTGAACAATGGTGCTGTATGGATGATGCAGCCCAGTGCCTTGTATATAACATAGGCCATACTTACATGACAATACCAAAAACCGCAAGAGGCTGAAAAATAAATATTAAGTTCTTGACAAGGCTGCATGGAAGAAGATTCAGACACATGAAGAACTGACACGAGAAATTGAAGAAAGCTGAAAAGAGAGAGACGTGGGAGAAGCAAATGTGCCAGCTTGAGCAAGAACCATGATAGGATTGAAAGGATCCTTCCTAAACACCAAATCATTACATGTGCAGTTCGAGTAGAAGACCAACTCAGGTGTGAATCAGAGCAAAGGGGCTTTAGAAGCCAAGAAACTATCAAGGCCCCACTCAACACAAAGCCTAAGGTGAAAATTCTAAATGAGACGTTTTTTGTATTTATTAAATAATATTAATTATCTATACAATAAAAATTTTATTCTTATTATTTTTATGAAGCAAAATTACTAATTAAATATTTATATTTAAGTTTTTACTAACATATTGTTTTTAGTAGATAAAATCCAAATCCATTTAATATTTATCGTGACATAGTTGATACAGTAGGTAGGATTTTATCAAAAGCTCATTTTTAAGATTGTATTAATCCAAATCCATTTCAGCTGCCCAAGGCTTTAGTCGGCCTTGAAACCACCACCCATGTTGAAAAAGATACCAGGACTGCTACTTCAAACCCAACGACAAGCTATATCAAAAATCTACTTATATCGAAAAACATACATTCTTACCATTTCTCTAGGGGTTGATTGGAAAGTCAATAGAGAGAGAGATAGAGAGCACCTTGTCCTGTTGAAGTTTATGGGTATGGTGCTTGGGCCATCTATTCTCCTCCATTCCCAGTCAGAGTTTTTCCACAATTGATGCCATGTCTTGTTCGGTTAGCAGCTTTTGCCACCAACGGCTTGTAGCTCGATAGCAAGAGTGGGTATAGCCTGATTTCAGAGGGAACTATAGTACTTCATTAACCTATCAATGAAACAATTAAAAAACATTGGGTACACAGTTGAAGGGAGCTGACAAGGATTACAGAACTTTGATTGCCTCAAAAATATTAAAATCTAAATGTTTGATGTGATAGATGAGAAGTCATAGGAAAAGAAAAATTAATATGTCATTTGTGCTGTCAAAAGGAAGTATTCTAGCAAGACCATTTTGTGGCAAAACATACAATGGTTAATGAGACAAAAGATGGATGATGGCATCTGCATAAATGAATGATCCATCTAGAAATTTTACCTTACAATCTTAACGTGCACGTTCTATATGTCAAAAGCATTTTTGGATTAGGAAATTTCATAGAACATCTTTGTAAAAATTTGCTTGCAGGCAAGATTTTTCCAGCAAAACAGAATACAAAACCACTAATGCTGCCATGAATTATCCCAATTGTCCAACTTTGCAAATTGCACATTTGGAGCTCCACAGACTTTGTGGACTTCTTTTGCAACAGCAAATATCTCTATAGAGATGTAATGCACACCAAGTCCATTTCCAATTATTATCACAATCTGTTTGCCAGGATCACATAACAGGTGCCCTGGAAGAAAATACGAATGCAGTGCTGAAAAATATGATAATTAATGCAGCAAGATTTATAATCTGGCAGAAACAATGTATGTTAATTAATCTTCAGTCCTTGGAGGGTGACAAATTTCACTCCCTCATGTTATCACCTCCTTCATGTCCAATGTCCCGATGTTTTTCCCACAACCTTAGCAATAACTCTCAGAGAATGTAATTGCCATAACAAATACTGAAAGAATTCAGAGCAAAATGTGTACAATGCGTGCAGTCCAACTTTTGCCAACATAACTGGCTAAATACGAGATCTTTCGTGAAATATGTGCCAATTAAACAAAACATTGGCAAAATTGAACAGTGAATGGTTAGCAAAAAAATGTCACAGAATGGGGCAAACTTCTTCCCTTGGTCTGCATTTCATCTTGTGAAAGCATAATCAGAAACTATATCAGACAACCCCTTGAAATCCTTTTATATATGCCTGCATACAGTGTATGACCAAAATTGAAGCAGGCTTGTCGGACAACTTGCATCAATTTGTTAATTTATGATTTATAGTGCCATTCTCTGACCTATGCTCATTTGTATGTGCAATGCCTGCATTGCCTGATCACTAGTATTATCCACTTATATTGGAAATCCAAGACGAACATGTTGACGAGTTATTGTAACAGAAATAGGTTCCAGTGATTAGAAAATGCAGTACAGGATATATAGTATGTACACACACACACATGACCTATTTGGAAGCAAATTAGGCCCCATCTATACTGTTCAAATCACCCAAAAAGTCTATAAACATGTGTAAAGAATCTGGGTAACTCCTAGAGATCAAAAAATGAGAAGTATCTAACATCATTTTCTTTTAAACTATAAAAGGGATATTTTTGGGTTGTAGCATCTTTAACCTTTGTATGTACAATGTAGTTTCTTTTGTAGAGTTTTTGAAAGGTTTTTGGCACTAATTTTGTGCTTACTTCTTTTTGTATATGGGTTTACCTCCCTTAGGCAGTTTTAATACATATACATTTACTTATAAATTTTTATTTTTATTTAAAAAAAAAAAAAACTATAAACTGGCAACTACAAATCCTCAAAGGTGCACTTATACTACTCTCAACATAAACATCACATCATACAAAGCGGCATAGCCTTCTGAACCTAACAAGCCTTGTCACCTGAGTAAGCCCCACCCCAACAAGCCAAGAGATTCCACACTATCCTAGGCATAGTCCATTATACAACAAACAAGGAAAACACCATGGACCATGCATTCCTAGCCGAGAGATTCCTCACTGTACTCGACACACTCCATTGTACACCAAACAAAGAAAACAACATAGACTACACATTATGAACAATTGTGAAATGAAGAAAAAGATGATTTGTGGTCTTGTTAATCCTTTTGCACATGCAACACCAATTAGGGATGAGCTTGTCCAACCTTCCTACATCATACAACTTCAAAATAGCCTTTAAAACTGCTATCCAAACAAAAAAAGAAATCTTGGACGACTCATTAGACTTCCTATAAAACGATTGGACTCCAAACCTCCCTTAGGTGCCCAGAATCTATCTCACTACATCCTTCTTGTCGCTATACACAAAGGTGTTATAAAGGGTCTCCAATAAAACAAAGTATCAAAAAAGTCTAACACCCAATCCTGGAATGTTTCGGAAAAACATGGTTCCCATACCACCCCATTATCTGAAGACGAAATATAATTAGCAACAAATGCCCCTGAAACCAAAGCAATCCTGAAGAGATCAATAAATCTCATTTCTAAAGGGTTTTCACTGCATCATATGTCATGCCAAAACCTAATTCTTCAATCATAAAACCAGTATAACTTGGGAACTCCATAAATCATTTTCCCATACCCATTCACAACCTAATCCCACAAGAACTAGCAACTTTAGTCGAAGTCCACCATTTAGGGCTATCCCTAAATTTTCCACCACAATCCATCTCCAATGCATATTTCTAAAGTCACCTATCAAAAAAAATCTCTAAAGTCATTTGCCTAACAATAAAGTGTCTAAATGATCTCACTCTAAGACTTCCACAGGGGATCAAGATTTCTTCCAACCTTCTAGATGATATTTAAAATATGGCATAGTGATGGTAAATTAGAATTAGAGAAGATGATATAGTGAAAATTTTCTAAAATAAGAAAAAACTTTTGGGTCACCAAATTTAGTGTTCTTGAACAAAAGTGTACCACATTTCAAATTGTTTGATCCCGTTGTGAATTGTTATGGTACTGGTGTGATGTGGTAACAGTGATTAGAACATATCAATGAAAAATGCTTGTCTTATAACTCATAATTTATGTTCTTAAAAATCCTTAACAACATTGTAGATCCTAGTCAAATCTAATACTTATGAAAAAAAAAAAGAGAGAATGATGAAACCATTAAGAGATTTATATACAGAAAAACTGGTATAAACCCCCAAAAAAGGTTACAAGAATGATGTAGCATGCTTTATTGAAAGTGAAATGTGGAGAAGGTATAACAGTTGATTGTCACATTGAAGGTCGGGAAGGTACCCAATAGGAGGTTCAAGAAACTTTGGGGCTTGAATCAATCTTAAGGCACGGGTTATAACTTATGGGAAAGTCTTATGTTTTGATTTTTAAAGGTTGCATCTAACATGTAGCCAACTTGAACTTAACAATCCATCACTAGTGCTCTTGACAGGAGATAGGTTGTGCCACATTAAATTCCAAATTCCAACCCTTCAAAGATCTCAAAGAGATGCCTTCATGCTCAAACAAAAACAGAGACACTTCATCATCAATTACCTTTTTTTAAGCCTAAAATTCAAACCTAAATCTACTAATATGTTACATGGAGTTCTTTAATTCACATAAATATTGTACACCAAGTCATTCAGGACAAATAAACAATAAACTAAAGTTAACTGGTTAAGGTTACGCAGTGCTAATAATCTACTGCTAGATCACACCTAAATATCCTATCAAAATCCTTGTTCTCTCTAGTGCCTTGTTAACTCATGCATACTATATTCTGAACAAATTATTTTTAACTTCTGCATTCTCCAAAATTTAATTTTAGGGAACCATCTCCAAAGATGTAAAATTGCAATACAATATCTTATATCAGAACCCTGTCCTTGTATGTGTAGGGAAGTGTATATTACAATGATGACAGAGAGGAACAAAAGGTGTTTAAAATAATGAAATTTAAAAAGTAAGCAATACAACACAACTGCTCAAATAAGGCAATCTCAACCAACATTAGAAACCTCGGGCCTTTTCTCCAAAGAGCTTATGTCACTTGAATGTTTTGAATTAATTAGGTGAATTGGTAACCTTTCTGTTATAATTGCCCTTCACTCAGCTGCATAGCACCTTTAAAGCACACCTAATGTTCTGTCTCTATACTTATACAAGAGTAATTTATTTAATTAGGAAACATATAAAGCAGCATGTTTGTGCAAGGCAAGCTATGAATAAGAACATTGGAATGCTCTCCGGTTCTAACCCCACAAATGTTATTATTTATAGCAACTGTTCTTCAATCGTTATAGATTGTTATAATGAACCCATAATTATCTGCCTCAAATCCTTCTGTTTTTTTTTGAACAAATTCTGAAAGAGCTATGGTCTTATAGTTGATGATGAGAGATTAAATGGGTTTGAAATTCACAATAATGCCCAAAATGATTTTAATTACTTGAAATGCAAAGCAAAAGTAAAAATGGGTGAAAACAAAGTTATACAATCAAAATTAAAAAACAAAAAGAAAAGAGTAATAATCATTGATTTCCAATAAAACTCATAATGTAAATTACATGTGATGTCCAGAAACACAGAGATTGGGTAACAAAAAAGAAAACCGTAGAAAATAAATACTAAGTGATTTTTTTTTTCATTATATAGTATCCTTTCCGTAATTAAGCCATAGACAACCATACAAGAATAACAAATTCAAGTGGGTTTGTCTTACGAAACGTCTCTATATATATGTGGAACCAATCCATCATTCCCCGACGTCGTCGTCTCTGTTCTTCTTGGGTTTACGGTAGTTCTCTTCAACGTGCTTCGCCATGACGAGGCCGGTGTTAGCGAGTTTCCTGATGTTGGGTACGTTGTAGTTCTGGGCAGCATAGACTCCACAGATTGTGCCCAACATGAATGAGAAGGCGCTCCTGATTATACCCATTTTTTTCCCCTAGATTGGGTCTTTTGGATGTTGAATTGATTTTTATGACGAGAGTTGATCAGTAGAGGTGTTGGGTCACAAGTGAGTTGGGGAGAGACGGAGGGTGGGTGAAGTTCATATAGTTGCAGATCGGTATCGTGTTCCACTTCGCCAAGCCTTTTTCTTAGCTTCCTGGTTAACCCCCTCTCCAAGGGTCAACCCCACCTGTTTATCCAAAATAAAAATAAAAATAAATAAATAAATACATTGTTAAATCGCCTTAAAAATAAAAAAATAAAAAATTCATTTTCTTAACTTCCTGGTTAACCTCCTCTCCAAGGGTCAACCCCACCTGTTTATCCAAATAAATAAATAAATACATTATTAATTCACCTTAAAAATATAAGAAAATTAAAATTTTGTTAAAATGAGTAGCACCATTTCATTGATCCTTGTAATATACGCGTCTGCGTGTGTATCAATGAAGTCACAAAGATTCAACCTTCACCACTTATCAAGACACTCTTCAAAAAATTATTTACAACTTAATTTTAGAAGAAAAAGATATATAAAAAAAAAATATAAAAAATAAAAAAGAAAAATCAATAGAAAAAAATGTGTTCATTTTAATGTTATTTGAATGGTTACCAGAAAATAAAAATAAAATTATTATTTTTTAATTGAATTGTTAGAAAGAGAAAAGAAAAGAAATATTAATTATTTGATAATTATATTTATTTTATTACAATTATCTTAATTTTTATATAGACAATTAAACATATAATTTATATTTTAAAAATACATTAAATACATTTTTTTTCATCTTCAAATCTTTTGATTTTTAGAGAAATTAGCCAAGTGAGTGTCTCTTTAAATTTATCTTATTCTTAAAAATTCAAATAAGATATGTTTGTATCAGTCTACTTCAATTTTTTTTCTTTTCTCCTCAAATCTTTTAAGTGGTCAAATTTTAGATTCACATGAAGAACTTATATTTCAAATCCTAAGTTTAAGAGAATTTAAACCGATTCGAATTTTCTACATTTTAAATGAAATAGAGAACATTGATTTGTAATATAAGGTGGGAGTTACAAATAGACTCTTTATTTTAATTTTTAAATAAAAGATGAATACATCACCAGCTAAGTATGTTGATGTCTACACTTCCTTTTATATATATATATATATATATATTTTTTATCAGTAAGAAATTAATATAAAAATAAAGACATCGGAGAGGGACGAATCCGTAAACAAAAAAGAAAAGACGTTCAAATTATAGCTTCATGATCTCCAAAAAGGACATATACTTGTCTAAATATATCGGGAATTCTTCTTTTACCTAAAAGTAAAATAATTTCAAAAAAGAATCTTTCACTGACCACATCAATGTCTTTACGCCATCAAACGTCATATTTTATCTAGTACTATATTTTAAAAGTATTGTACATAGTAAATTATTATTATTTAAATAAAAGATATCAATTTTTATAAAATACAATTATTAAAAGTCGATTATAAAAAAACTATTGTAATGAATATGAACTTATTTAATACGGTGATCTTATCTGAGTAATACGAACTGTTAATTAGTTCCTATTCCAGCAAGTAAACCAATACAGGCATTGGCCTCTGGATATGTCAGACTGACCTTATGGATACCAATTCTCCTTAAAATGTACCTGCAGTCCTCAACAAGACAGCTCAAGTGATGAATTATTTCAATATTTTTGGTATTGAATTGTTTAGGACTTTATAGAAACAAGTAACTTATCACATGTTTTAGCTTAAATGAGTAGCTAATGATCATCTCATTCTCTCTGAATTGATGGCAAGTTATTTTGGTTCACTTGGCTGAGTCCGATGCCCCAATTTAAAGCTCAGTTTTTATTGGTTTTGCCTGTTAAGAAACACAGATGAATTCAAACACATAAGGTCCCATGCCCTCCAACTAAAAAGGCAAGCGTTATTGAGCTACGCATATGGAGATGCCCTTCGAGAGCCTACCTTCCTTCAGCTCTATCAGCAGATATGGTCTGTCTTTGGTTCCTGTGTTTGATGTCATGTTTACAAGACTAAATCTCTTAATGAGATGTGATGAATGAAAGGAAATGAAATGCTCCACATTGTGCTGACTCCATTAATAACTTATTTGAATCTAATTCTCTACACTTCACTCAGCTTTGTAGCAAATTTATCTTCGCACATGTTATTCAAATTCCAGGTGACTCTCTTGGAAAATGGTTATCTCAAAGCCAGTTAAAGTTGATGGAGTTCAGACGAGTAATGGGTTTACAATTAGGAATATTAGCATCATGAATGTAAGACAAATTTCACTGTTAGCTCCTGTTCCAGCAACCAGATCCACACACGCGTTGGCCACCTGATATGTGTGACAGACCTTATGAATGCAAATTCTCCTTAAAAGGTACCTGCAATGGTCAATAAAGTTGCTATATAGCAGCTGATTTAGCTTAAATGAGCAGCTAACGATCATCTAATTCTCTCTGAATTGATGGCAACTTATTTTGGAAAGCTCAGTTTTTATTGATTTTTGCCTGCTAAGAAACACATATGAATTCAATATGCAATGTTTCTTCAATATATATGTTTTGCACCATCTTTTCAATTTATACAAGTATATGCCATTCTTGTACATAACCATGCTAATCTACGTTCTATGGTTCCAATATTTTCAGATGTCTGGGATGGAATTCTGACCTTGGACTATTAGAAATGGTGCCATGAGATACTGCTACCATCTATTTATATTAGAGATTGCAAGAAATCACTTAGAGAATTTACATCACCAGGTACCTTATGTTTATCTTTAATGTTTCTTTAATGTAAGTTAAAATAATCTCAAAATTCTCTACTGAATTTATTCAGGAATTTTTTTTCCCTTTGAAATGGTTCCCCAAAATGCCAAAGCATAAAAAACACTAAAGAAAGAAACAGCCTGCAAATAAAACGAGAAGCATTTAAGCTATGGGCCCTCACAAATTACTGGCTGTTTTTGCCATCAGAAAGTGAAGACAAGGGTAAAATCTATATAGTGGAAATGTGAGATATGGATTAAGATTGAGGACTGAGCATTGGCCACTACATTTTCCCTGGTCATGAACAAAGGCTTAACCTTTCATCCAATGCCAATCACCAATTCATAAATATCCAACTTCAACACTATCAATTGCCAAACATTGCTTATAGTTGTCATAGCTTAATTTCACACATGTTTTCTATATATACCCATTGAGTAGAGCCTAGAGTTTGTTGTACGAAAAAATGGTTTGTGCTAAGGTAGCTGCTCTTCTCATCTTACTTAACATCATCTTTTTCACTTGTGTCTCATCCAATAAGGTCCCATGCCCTCCAACCAGTCCTCCATCGGCTCCCTCTGCCCCAAAAAAGCCAGATAAGTGCCCCAAAGATACCCTTAAGTTTGGTGTTTGTGGTGACTGGCTGGGGTTGGTTCATGAGGTTATTGGGTCTAAACCTAGCAGCCAATGTTGTGCCCTGTTGACAGGTCTTGCTGATCTTGAAGCTGCATTGTGTTTATGCACTGCTATTAAGGCCAATGTATTGGGTGTCATCAAGCTCGAAATACCCATTGCCCTGAGTTTGCTTGTCAATGCATGTGGAAAGAAGGTTCCAGAAGGATTTGTATGTGCATAAAATCTGTGCGTTTGTGTGTGTAATTGTGCTTGTGTGTTTGTAAGTCATTGGATTCTTGTTTGATGTACTTTTTGTTCATTAAGTAACAACAATTGTGTTGGACAGAAAGGGCTAAAATATAGACTAGCCAGGAATGTTAGCAGAAAATGTATGAAGACTGGTTAAAAATCAATTGGGATGAATAATGTTTGGGAACTTAGTTATCTAATAAGATATAAAAAGCAGTGAATAATTTGCTCAACAAAAGTTTTGGATTGCATTGAAAAGAAAACACACCTCAGAAAATTTTACAATCTTTTACCCTTAAGCACCTTCTTCAAAAGTGCTTCACGTCCAGGAAACGGACTCCGATTCTCCTCCGCCATCTCATCTTTATGTTTGTCTTGATTTCTATTTTCAGAAGTAACCTCATCATCATTTTCAATCCCACCTTCAAATTCAAATCTATCCTTGCCCTTCTCTCCAATCCCCAACCTCATCATCTTCCCTGTTAGACACAATTGCGAACCACTACTAGCACTAGTACTAGTACGCCTCTTTGCTTTGATTCTCTCTCGTCTCTTCTCTCTTCCTTCTCCATAACAACCCCTAATTCTCTCTTTCTTCAGTCTCAATTCTCTCTCTACGCCGCCATTGTCAGAAAGTCTAGGTATTCGTCCTCCCCTGGAGGTCCCAAGAAGAGCAAAATCAATCTTTCTCCAACCCACCTTATCCTCGTTGTCCCAACCAAACCTCTCGCTGATTTCAAGCAATTCAGAGACTGCGCCATCAGATCGTGACAAAACTGAGGAAGAAACGTCGCCGTTCAAGACTTTCTCTGCTAACTCCCACTCGAGTCTGTCTCTGTACACTGGGTCTTCGAGTACTTCGTCGGCAAGCTTAGCCCACTCTTCGAAGTCGCGAGCTCTGAGGCTTTTGGAGACCCACTTGAGATAGTTTGAAGGGAGGGTTCCAAGCATTTTGCCTTTGTGCTTTCCAAAATCTATGACCCGGTCACGTGCTGGGATTGTTCTTGCCGAGACTCGAATGGTTTTGATTATATTGGTTTTAGGTTTGAAAGTGCATGATAAATGAAGGAGAGAATTTGAAGGATTACCATGGAGAAGCAAAAGATTCATGAGGTCCTGGCTGATTGGTGTTGTCAGTTGTGAGTGGATGCAAAAATGATGTGATGTGAAGTGAAGAAGAAGAGGAAGCTTGTGTTATGGACCTAAACCTATATGTCCAAAGTGCGGAATTCATGAAATATATGGCCAAGTCTTTTAAATATCTGGGATCATAACAGACTTAAAGGTTGTAAATGAGTGTAATTAGGTTGTTCAAAGTTCTGACTCGGTAAAATAAAAGAATTATAAATTATATTTAAGTTAGATTTATCAGTATTTCAAGTTTATTTTAAATAAGTCTTTAATTAAATTAATTGTGAGTTGAATTTAAATAACTTAATTTTTTTTATATAATATTAAATTATATTTTATTTAACGAGTCAAAGTCAATAAATTTAAAAAATTAAAAATTAATTTGTTAATTTTGTAAGTCAAACTCAAATAATTTGACTTATTTTACAATTTAAACAAACTAGTATATTTTTAAATCAACTTTCAATGCGGTTCAATCTATTGATGTTAATTCGATAATAACTCTTTTTGTTTTTATGACTCTACTCACATATTAATATTCAATAACTTGGCAGTATGTTTATAAATAAGATCAAACATTTTAATCCAGCCTTTAAGTTATCTTTTATATGAGTCGAGTCTGTGATGTGGTCTCGGCTCATGTTTGGTACACGGAGGAAGACTAGCGTCAATCGTAAGTGATCGTCACTCGCGATTTGATTGACACATGTATTACATGTGTACGCGTGATCGAATATATAATACAACTGTCAATTAAATTGCAAGTTTTCACACTCGATACTAACGCTAGCATTTCTCTTGCTACGTATTTATTAGAATCTAAAACTGAAAACCGTGAATATTATCATATCATATGGCAATAAATAGCAAACAATACAAATTTTCCGAATCATTCCATACAAGAAACACCATTCATGAACATATATATATATATATATATATATATATTGTCTCATCAACTATCAAAATGATGCACATTTTAATCTTTCCAATGCAAGGCCTCATTTATAACCACAATAATGGAGAGCCATGTTTGATGAGGCCTTCCCGACATAAAATCAATACATGTTTGTTATTACTTCAAACCATACCCTCAAGCACTCCAAACAAATCAAAAAGTAAATTAATCAAACGGAAAAAAAAAAAAAAAAAAGAATGGCAGAGAAAGAGAGATGAAGAACTCTCAGGCACATTGGTATTCAGTTGGGGTTTTCTTTCCACAGCAATTCATGAGCATGTTCATGGAGATGTTGAAATTCATAGGGACACCCATGACGTTGGCTTTAATGGCAGTGCAAAGGCAAACAGCAGCTTCAAAATCAGCAAGGCCACGGATGAGAGGGCAACAAGGCTTCTTTGGAGGGTCTCCCACAACAATGTGCATCAAATAATTCAACAAAGTGGCACATACCCCAAACTTTAGGACATCCCTTGGGCAAGTGTGCGGGACAGGATGGTGTTTAGAAGCTTCTGGTCTTGGTGAGCTATGAACATTAGTTGAACTGATCATGGTGAAGAAAAGAAGGTTGAGAGATAGAAAAAGAGCAAGAGCAGTGGAAGGTGGATGTGGATGCAACTGAAACCATTTCTCTCACTCCTACCAAAACTCTGTAACTCCCTAATGCCATATGGACTTTATTTATACATGGTTTCATGTGCGTATGAAATAGTTATCTCATGTAACTGTTAAATCGTGTGATTGTTATTTGTGAGATTAATAACTATTTTTGTCCGATTAAGAAAGTCAAAATATGTTAGAGAAAAACACGGAAGACTTTTCTGGATCCGAATAGCCAGGCAAGTCCAATTACTGAAGAAGTCTAAGCTGATTTTTTATTTATTTTCTTATTATTTATTTTATATTTTGGGCTGGGCCAGAGAGTGTGTTGATTTTTCACCAGCATAATGAAACTGGTCAGAAATCATGGTCAACCAGTAAGCACTCCAGTTTTGTCCTCTAGAATTAATAAATAATCATGTGAACTCTCTAGGTTTCAATTTTTCTTCACTCTCCAGTTTTTTTTTTTTTTTGTCCATCTTTTCCAAAACAATATTAGAGATAGTTAGGTTATTCAGATGAAAAATAGAATTTGTGACGATTAATAACTCCACATCGAATAATAATGTGAAGTAACCGTTTCATTGAATAATTTCTCCTAAAACAACCTAATATTTTTTTAAATTGGAATGATAAGACATTTTATTTTTCTTAAAAAGTAGCTTATATTATTTACCTAAAGTCCTCATTTGAAGCAATATTGTACTTATTGCACTTATATGCTGTAGAAGTTGGCAAAGTTCATTTCAAGTCTTGTGTGTTTTAAGTTTTAACTTGCAATTTGCAAATGTCACAGATTAAGAAAAAAAAAAAAACAAAAACTTTGTTCTACATTAATGAAATATTGTGTGTTTAAGAACTTAAGTCATGTTTGATATGCAAAAATGAAATCGTTATTGCATAAAATGAAATAAAAAATGACAGAATAAAATAAAAATTACTTATTTAGATACTTAAAGAATACTTAAAATGATTTTTAATAGAATACTCATTTTATGAAATAAACATTCTCAATCATACCAAATAAAAATAAGCAATAAAAAAATTAAAATAGACATTCTTAAAATACCTATTCTATTGTACCAAACATGACCTTTAAGTTTTCATCTCACACTGAGTTAGAAGTCTAAAACCATGTTTATTTATTATCTATAAATGTCCAAAAAAATTGGCTTACATGTAAAATGGATTAGCTGGGATGGGACTTAAGAGTTCCCTTCACACACTGATCATAACAACCCCACCTGCACACACATATATATGATCGCAATGACATGGATCGATTTGAGAGGCTTATAGAAGGATTCTAATAACAAAAATTCTATAATAATAGCTGTTATTTGAACCAAAAACCCCAGTTTCAAAGTCTTTATGAAAGAAAATTGGCAGCACTAGCCAAGTACAGCTGAACTACCAAAGTTTTTTTATATTATTATTATTATCAAACTTGTACCATTTAATTTGCTTCCAATGAGAGTTACCTTCCCACTTTCCCAGACCAAGCCAGATTCTTTAGAACTGAATATTATCTGAACAAATAAAGCCAATTCTTTGATAAAAATTCCAAGACAAAAGATCAAGATTTAAGAAGGGTTGTAATGCTGCGAGCATAAATTCACAAATCAAACTGAAGAATACAATATCAGCAGTACTGCATAAATGAAATAGAGATCTAAATCATATGACGTAAACCTCTCTTGAGACCTTCCAAATATCTGTTCTATTCCTTCTGCACTACAAGGAGCCACTGCATCCTTTTTTCTTTTTCTTTTTAAACTTTTCTGCACCGGCTAAGATCAAGAAATGTGTTATCATATCAACTCATATCTTTCAATCTGTAGAAAAAAGGGGAAAAACTGTAAAAGAAAATGAAAATAAGCATACTGTTTCTTGAATTATTTGTGGAAGCAAAGTCATCTATTGGGGCTTTAAAAGGATGATCACCCGTTGATGCCCAATCCTACTCTCACTTATGCGACCAAGATGTCGAAGGACCTGTGAAGCACCACATAAAGCAAGGATGAACTCCTAATTACTGAAGTAACTAGAAATATTTAAACAAACATGAGGCATTTCTGGTATTCTATTTGCAACATCATCATCAATTCATTGTATAGCTTGAAACTTCTTATTCTATCCATCACTCTCCAATTTTTTAATGGAAGGTGAAATCAACAAGAGGAGTTTCTCAATGTTGTTCAAGTGTGTGGTTTGTCATCATCGTTCTGATGATGATAGTACTATGATAAGAATATGAGTTGTATGTGTTACGGACTCCACTTTCCTTCAATTCAGGAGGACAGAATTCTATCTGTAAAGAATGAAACTTCTTGTTTACCCCAAAAAAAAAATCATACGTCTTCTAAGCCAATGTTGAAATGATCTTTAACTATGCTGCATCTCTTTTTCCCTAATAACTAGTAAAGCCTATGTTTAAAAATTTTACTCAATTTGGTAGACAACATATAGAACACTCGTGTTTTGGATCATAAAACATGGGGAAAAAAAGTGCATATTTGTTATTGTTTAGGTTGTCTCACACGTGGTCTAAATGCAGGAATAGTCTTAATTAGATTAGAATGACGAGACATGTAACCAACCCCAAATAATTGGGATAAGGCTTTGTTGAGTTAAGATAAGATTGTCTCACATAATACTGTGCATCTATCTCGTTTACATGCCTCAGACTGATTTGTATAATCTAGATAACAAGAAAACACTCACAGTCAGAATTGCTTTTCCAGTGTTGTCAAGCTTCAAGGCAGGCCCTTTTATGTCACTTTCAAGAAAAAAGTGTTTGCCCTTTACTGGTTCTGTTGCCGCAATATCTCTTAGTTGCTGCAAGTTTCAGTAACAACGTTGAAAACTTAGTTGCCTAACTAAACACATTTAGAAACATGAAGAAGCAATCAGAACCAACAAGCCCAATTCTTGAAATTGGGCTCCAATCGTAACTCCTAGTGCTAGGAAGAGAGTGATTGTGTTGGCACCTCTCAATCAACTTGGAGGAAGAAACATGGTGTTGAAATCCAGAGAACTGGACTCTCAGACAGAAGAATTAATCCTCCAATGGAAGAAGTACTTGGGAATTTTGAAGAGAGTGACCTGGATCAAGTTAACTTACCAGAGCTCTTTCCAAGATATCATCTGCCAACTTCATGAAAACAGAGATCATTTTCAGTATGTGTAAGTAGAAGATTAGTTACAACTAAATAAGAAATTTATACTATAAATTAAAAATAAAGATATGAACAGAAACCTTCTTTCTTGGGGCAGTGATAAGCTGAGCATTTGCTTCAGCATATGTTGCCATGTCACTAATAGCTGCATTGACCTTATCTAGCGTAAGCCTCCCTTTCATGTATCTGCAGTTGGCAAGACTCAGGGCTAATAACTGAGAAAGATACAATTATATAATTCATATGCCCCCCCCCCCCCCCCCTGCTTCTCCCTCCAAAAACTAGAAGAAAAAAAAGGATAAAGGAATTGGGAGTATAAAAACAGAAGTGTCTAGCATACAAGTAACTTATTATCAATGCAGAAGACAAGAGTGTAATTAAGACTTAAAACACTTAACAAAGGTCAAATGTACTCACGATGACAAGGAGTCCAGCTCATCAGCAGTAATGTACCACAATGGTGGGGAGGCACGACCCTTTTTTTCCTGGAATTAAGAATGAAAGTCTATGTAAAGAAGTGACCAAGATACCTCATTCACTCATGACAAATCATGTGCTTCTTTTATCACTCAGCTCATTTCCAGGTTAAGCAAAGAGGTTGGTTTTGTATAATTACGAAGATGGTCATTATCTACAAAACCAGTAGTAGTGCAAAAAGAAGTCACTATTTAATGACTAGAGTGTATGCCAACTTTCTTCCAAATCATCATGATGTGAGGTGATTCCCAATCTAATGGTGATAAAAAAAGTCATTCTTCCAAATAACTCTTTGCTTCAAAACTCAAGCACTTGAGACAAGTAAACATGACTAAAAACTTGGAAAGTTGATCATCTAGACAAATTCAAATTGAAGAACAAGTCCTACCAAGTTACTCAATTTCATATTATGTCAAACCAATTTTGTTTGATGTCTTCCTGAAATGAAAAGTGAAACAATCTATGAACCAATTGTATAGAAGGGCATGCCTCTTTTTTTTGGTAATGTTAGGTATTCTAAGCCAGCTTGCGTGCTCCAGATTATGTCCCTACAGCCCCCCACCAGCCTCTATACCCTCCCGCTTTGGGATTCAGTTGGAGTGGCCCCAAGGTGATGCCAAGGGGGCTCGAACCTGCGCGCTCAGGGGGTAAGCCCTTTGCAAGCGGTGACCCAGCAATTCAAGCTAACCCCTCGGGGTTAAAGGGCATGTCTCTTACCTATATTAACTAATACATTGGTTTATTCATGTCCAAAGTTGAATGGTCCACACAACAGGGGATAGCCCTCCCTCATCACCTATAAACCTTCCAATTCTAGTGAAGGTGACATTGACTTATTCATAACTATTAGTTGTTTGAAATTAGAATAAGATCTAAGATACAAAAACTATGGCTTAGATTTAAACATCTAACCCATTCAAGGGATACTCAAGTTCATTTACAGGTCAGATGACTCACATTTTCCTCTTTTTTTGACAACATGTGCTAAATGGGGCTGTCAGAATTCAAATGATAATCCTTCTCTATGAACACCGTGCATATGATAATTTGCATACTACTATTGCTTCCAAAGTCCATTATTTATTATGAGCTGAAAGTATGACTATATCCAATTAATGTGACCATAAAAGGTGAACATCAGACTTATATACATACAAAAATATATATCCACATAAAACACACATATTCATAAATATATGTATTGAGAGAGAGTTTTTTAGTACTTTGGGTGCCACCACTGGCTCCTCCTCAAGCTTCATAGACCCAAAACCAAAATCTTGTTTTGAGGTTTCTGATAGCAAACTGAAACCAAAAAAGTAAAATTATATAAAATAAAATGAAAAGGAGTAATAGCTCTTTACATCAATCAAGGCAAATAAATTGAAGCCGAATAAAAAAACATATAGTAAATAGTAACATTGAAATTACCATTTACTAGTATCTTGATTTACGACTGCCACTCTTTCAGGCAAATGCGAGGGAACATGAATGGACATGCTCTGTAATTTCTTTTGTTGCCGCAGAGATGCCTCAATAAGTTTCTACAACCAGAAAAGAGGCCCTGTTCATTCTGAATCATAGCTTCTTATTACATAAATTAAAGATAAGTTTTTGGCTCATATCCAACCTTCGTCCTTTATCTATATTATCCACCGAAAACACAAAATATTAAATTTCTTCTTTCTCCAATTATTCATACAAGTTATACCAATTTCCCAATTAATCGCTTCATCTTTTAGCCGAATCCACAAAATGTTAACAAATACAGTGGAATTTCCAAATTTAAGGCCGACTAATTCAATTTGAGACGCCTAATTATAATAATGAAAAAAGAGAACAAGCGAACTGAACTGTGAACATCAAAGAGAGATAGTGAAAGGAAGATTACTTTGGCTTTGGGGATGGCTTCGGTTTCTTCTCGCAAGCGATCTTTGATCTGCTGCACCTGAAGCTCCATGGCCTTCAATGTGGCATCGACTGCCGACAAATCGGTCACGCTGCTCGCAGGGTACACTGCAAAGAAAACAAAAGGGGGGCGTTGGCGATGCGTATGGTTTTGATGAAATTCGAAGAAAAATGAGAATGAAGATTTTGAGGATTACTGTTGCGAGCGATGACGAGTTCTTGGAGCTCTGCTACACGAGTGTTAAATGTAGAGATTAGAGAATCAAGTGATGACCCTGCTTGTTTCACGTCCATCTCTCTTTGTTCTCTCTTTGCACCTTCTCTCTCTAATCGTTTGATTTAGGCTTCAGAGAAATCGATAGTGAATAGATTTGAATTGAATCCCAAAAGCCCTAAACTCTTGTATTGGCGGGAATTTACAGATACAGTACATGGCAATGACATACATGTAGAATTGACAAAAGAAGAGACGGCGTCGTTCTGACTTGAGTTGAACTTTTTTAAACTAGTTTTGGTGTATTCAGACCTATAAAAAAACAAAAACAAAAAAGCAAGATTTCAATTAACACTTGATTCAATCATGTTTGTTTCATGATTTGAATAAGAATAGATTAACTATCTTCTTTATTAATAATAATAAAATTACTAATCTCATTCATCTCCTCTTATTAATCTTTGTATGTTATGAGTTATTATTTACTTATGATATTATTAGTAAATTTTTTTTTTTCTTCTAAATACCGACTTCATAAAAAATATGAAGACTAATTTATCTAATTCTTTTTTAAAAAACGACAAACAAACATAGAAGAATAAAGTAATCAGTTAGATTTGTTGGTTTTATAATTACAAAAACTTATTTTTTCTTAAAAGCATCCTATAAAACTTTCCATTGTTTTAAAAAAAATATCGATATGATAAGTATAGAGTGACTGCGAGATAAAATATTATTACATAAATTCAAGTCTTTTTTTCATTCTAATGCAAAAGGATTGTACTGTGTTTAATTCGCAAGCTTAGTGAGTAATAGAAGGAAAGAAACTTCAGTCGCATTTTCTCTTTATGATTAATTGATATTACAAAATAGAAAGGAAATGGAATTTAAGAAATGAAATTAAGATAAAGAGGAAAACAAAAGGTAACACCCATTTTTAGTTGAAGTATAAACTTACTTTTAGATTTAATGGGTCAAAACTTGAATTTTAAGGCTTCTGCCCTTAAGTGTGGGGGATTGATTTTCTAACCCTTAGAATGTTGGATCTGCCGTATTTGAGAGCAACTCTAATAATAGAACTTATTTTTGAATTTAAAATTTTTATTTGGGTGATATTATTGTACTATTTATATACATACAACAATAACTCTCAATATTATAAATTATTTCAATAATAATATTTAAAAGTAATATTTATTTTATATTTTAATATATTTTTGTTTTTGTTTTTCCTTTTTCTTTTTCTTACTAACCTATTTCTTTTTCTCTATTTCAATTAACTTTGGCTCCCTCAGCTATCTTTTCAGATAATTAATATATACATCCGGTTGATTAGTGTTCATGAGTTGGATTCAATTTGATTTCAATGATAACTCCTTACACCGAAAAAAAGATAGAATATCATTCATCCGAGTTTGAAATTACTGGTATTTTAGGCAATGAAACTTATGTGCAAGTTATTAATTGAATGAGTACTGCTGTAAATACCAAAAAATTATATCAAAACCACAATGTAAACAAAACAAAATTTTGGTTAAAAAGAAGTGCTTTTTCTATGAAATCTTTACAGTCAAACTACTAATCTCAAATGACTTTCTAAATACCCAGTAAGTCAATTTGGTCAAACAAGTATTGTAGAAAACATTATGAGTATAGATATTAAATATACGTATATAAAGTAGAAGAAACATTCTCATCTTTCAAAGTAGAAGCATGCACACACACATATGCATGTGTGTGTGAAATTACAGGTTAATATATTACATGTTATAGTATATTTAATTGATTGAAAAATGTGTTAGTTTCAGGTAATCTAGGGAGAAACAAACAAGAAGTTTCGAGCTGGTTTCTTTATAGTTGAGAAGTGGAGATCAGATTCATCCCAAGGTGGGGAGTAGGATTATACTCAATTAGCTTTGTTAATTAAACCATTTATTGTCAGCTGTAATTGTACTTTAGGAACTTATAATATGGTGAGAGAGAACAAAATCTTACAAGGCTGTCTGGTGGAGATCAGATCATGGTGAGCAATTTCATCCCTTTGATCCCATTGGGAAATGAAATATTAATTCATTGACCTTTCGAGTTAATTAGGGATTCGAATTAGGGATGTTTGTTTTCATTACAGCAGAAAGATTTGCATTACTTTTTTTTTCCTCGTTAACTTTCTTTATTGGGATTTTAAAATTCAGTTGAATTACTTGTGTAATTTATTTGTTGTGGAGACATCCTTGAAATGGTTGCACCCTGTGTGTCTGTGTCTATGCTTTGAACGAAGTGTCAATGTGTAATCCAGTTAATCCTCCATTCATCTATATATATATATATATGTGTGTGTGTGTGTGTGTGTGTGTGTGGATACGTTAATTATGAAGAATGCATGGGAATTCATTACAATTTACAGGAGATGTATGGATGGCCCCCCAAGAAAGGTTCATTGCATTATGATGAACTAATCACATGGTTTAGAATGATGGGAATATGCATTGCATAATAAGCCAGTAGAAATTTCATACAATAATATATATTAATGGGCAATCCATCATTATATGATCAATGGAGTATGATATAAATACAATGAGTTCAGCCATTCAATTTTCAATCCAATTCTTTGAATTGTCAAATATTAATTTGTTAAATGCTTCTGGAAAAAGGTGTGTGTGTGTGTGTCTCTCTCTCTCTCTCCAGATAAATATATATATATATATATATATATATATCATGCAAGTTGCCATTTCTATCTTCAAAGAAGAGAACTATGAAAATTGATGATCAACACTTCAACCTCCTTGTAACCAGCTTGAAAGATGCATACTAGGGATGTATATATAAGGGTTGCATGGCCTTAAAATGATCATCAAAGACAAAATGGCTACTCAAGTTTGAGTTTTACTTGAAACGAAAATCTTGGCAACAACTAGCCAATATTAATTCCAGCCATGACACTGCCACCAATCAACTAACCCGAAGTTTTCAAAATTGATGATTTTAAACACAAATATTAAAAGATATATACGATTCAAAGTGGCTATTGGCGTTTAATTAATGTTGACAAAAAGGGAGATTATTATATCTAAAATTGATCGAACTTAGAGAACGTATGTTGACAATGTAGAGGCCATGATCAATCACATTTTAAACTAGGTCTAATTCAATGTTTTACAATAATACAAAAACCATCATAATTTAAAGCGAACTAACCTCGGTCTTGTGCTTCATTACAAATGATGTTGTTCAGCGGATTGATTGGGTCTCGTGAATAGAAGTCGTTGTAATGAAAATGAAACCACAAAACAACCCTAAAATCTTTCTCCCTAGAGTCTTTCTCACTAGCTTTCACAAAGCATAGAATTAATTGCTTGCGACCAATTTCCAAACATGCACCATGTGAAGTGTAACTTTCAACTTTGAAATATCAACTGAAAGCAACTGAAAGCCTAGAGACTATAACTAATAACTGCCTCCATCATTTATGAAGGATCAACCACCACATTCAACAATTATTCCCCCACCTTATATGCATATCTTATATTTCCTCTTCCATTCACACCCTCTCAAGTATAAGAAAATTAAATTCAACACGAACACTGCATTCAGAATTTTTCATACCAAATATGTAATTGAATATACATTATACATGACTTGATCACCCCAATAGCTAGCACAATATAAACATGCATATGCAAGAATGCATTTCATGCAGACATTCACATACACCATCTGCCCTCGTCGCTTTTACTAAGGGCGGCACAGCGCAGGGAATGGGCTCGCATGAATCTTGGTCACCATTATTAATTTCCTCTACATATGGAAACAAAGAAAACTATTATTACACACGAAATATCTATATATAATCACCAGAAGATCGAAGAAGAAAACTCTCAAAGGATAGTATAGAAAATTAATTGGCTTCATAGTCAATCTATTCAAAACATTCTCACATGTACATTAGACAGGAGAGGCAACTCAGCATATATAATACATAAATTCCAACAGCCAATTAATGTCATGTTTTTATACTTAATATTGCTAAGGCAATGCAAGCAGTGGTGATCATTTGAGCCTCAAGGTTAGGAGGCACTACTAGTACTTCTGGATTACACTTTTTTTTTAAAGAACTTTGCAAGTGTTAAGAGGGAAAATATACATCCCTTGTAGGATTAAAGATAGAGAGAAGACAAGAAAGAAAACAGCTTAGTTGTGAACAGGAGGATGTGTCTTTGGAGGAGAGTAATCCGAGTTAAACCCGGGTTGCTGCTCGCCGCGTTTCCTATGAGGCACACGCCAAGAAACAGAAACAAGCGACTCCGTTTGCAGAGCACCTGAAATATTTACTCCTTGGTTTTTTGGCTCCTCTTTATCTGCCTTTGAACTTATTGGCTTATGATCATGATCACCATCTTCATCCACCCTGGTTTCCTTAAGCATGCTGTCTCCAATATTGCCCTCTCCAATTTTGTTTGACAAGTCAGGCTTGGCTTTTGGTAGAACTGATATCTCCACAGGACTAACTTTCTCTTGATCATTCTGCACAAGACACGGAAGATTAAGAGGCTTCACATTTGCTCCTAAATGTTATCAAATAAGACGGATATGAGCATGTCGGTATCCATAATGGGACTAATCACCTGATAAGTAAATAAATCTCTATTAATGTTATTAATAATCTAAAAAGTTGAAAGCTTTATCCAAAATAACAAATTTAAGATAGGTTGAAATTTGCAAAAACACAGAGAAAGTATCTGATTCGGACAGATACTATATTTGTCCTGCATTATTAATTAATATCTGAAGAAAATTTTTATAAAGAAGAAAATAAAAATAGAGGCACGCAATTGCACCAACCTTGGAGGAAAGGTGAACTTTTTCCTCAGGCTCCTCACCGGTGGCAGCGAGAAGCCGGGCATTACATGCATGGAACGGAAGACAAAGAAGAAACAGAAGAATAGAAGATATGGTTGACATATTAAGCAAGATGATGAATCCAAATGCCTGAAGGGTTGGAAATGAAAACTCCTGTCTTGTGTATGGCGATAGTGGTTGTAATAGTAGTAATAGCGATGGTGGTGGTATTTCTACTGCTAGAAAAGGAAGTGAGCAATAAATGTAGATTTTGAAGGAGTTAGGGAGGTCTTTTGCAGAACATGCAGATGTATGGGTGATGAGTAGTAAGATAGAAAATGAAGATATGGGTGGCCTCCCTTTTGTCTATTTTCCTCTCACGTATCTATCATTGGGACCCAAAGACAGACCCACCAAGGAAAGAGAAGCAACTCAGAGCCTTCTGGCAAATATATATATATATATATATATATAGAGAGAGAGAGAGAGAGAGAGAGAGAGTCCAAAAGAGAAAATTTTCATTTGAATTAGAACTAATTTGAGAAAGTAAAAAGAACAAGAAAAACAAGAATGCAAGAGCCTGTCCATTTGTTTCCACCGAGGAACTTCATTGTTTGTCTTTGTGTAGAATTCTAATATATATTTCATGGCTTGTGGCTCCTTGTTTCTTGCTCTTGCCCACCTTAATAATTACCTTGAAAAACTTACTAGAATTTTTCTAAAGTATTTGGGAAAAAGTTAGGACCCTTTTCAGTTTGATGGAGACACCAAGATATTCTTAAAATGACTAGCATGTCCCTTGCCCCTACATGCTAGAAAAGAGGTTGAAAGATTAAATTTTAAATTTTAAATTTTCTTGAAGTGATGAAAAAGTATGATTATTGTTTATATCCATGGGTTAAGAAGCTAATTAAAATAACTTTTAAACTTAATTTTTTGACATTAGAAAAAAAATATTTTTAACACAATTTTTTTTGTTAGAAATAATAGATTTTGAGAATAATTTTTTTTGTTATCTTTGAACTAAAATTATAGTGAGTCTCAAACATTAATTTTTGTGGGTTTATATGAAATTGTGTTCTCTTCTATGACGAGATTAAGATCATATATTACATTATTCAAAATTATTAAGAAGTGAATGAGAAATTGCCTTCAAACATCATCAGTTGAAAATGGTAACAAAAACTTGAAACTTGTGAAAAAACTTGCGTCCCACATAAGTCGAGTCTAGTCTTGGCTCGCTGTGTATGTATGTTTTTGAAAAAAAAAATATTTAAATATTTTTTTTAAAACACTGTCGTTTTTGTCACTATTAGAAACAATCTAAAACGCTGTTGTTTAGTTATCAGGATAATTAAATCCAATGCTGTTGTTTAGAGGTTGCGTTTAGCTTTGGTTTAAATCCAAAACGACATCGTTTTGCAATTATTTTTTGTTTGAATTTTGACTAAATAGGCGTCTTCTTCATTGGGCGTGACTGTGTCTGTTCGTCATGAACAAACACAACCGAAGCTTCATACCTGTACCAAACAGGCATGAAGGACTCTATAAAAACACCATTGCACTTACCATTCAATTATCGAATTTTTCTTAAATTCTATGCGTCAGTAATCATAAAGTTTGAGAGAGTTCAAGTTACTGGTTTGGTTCGCCAAACACGCAGTTACAGTACTTAACATCTGCTTGTACTTGATCATTGTATCCTAGGAGACGTGTGACCAAAAGCTCGTAAGCACCACTGCGAGGGTCGTAATTCATCTTAAGAACATTGTGTAAAACACAAGCTTTGATCACCGTTTCAGTTTCTGTAATTCTATAAGTGCTCGTGTTTAGTTTCCATTACTGTATCTTTATACTGCAAAATATTTTTCTATTTTCAGTTTTAGTTTTTGCTTTAAAAAGTTTTTCTTATACTGTTATATTTTGAAAAAACATTCTCTGTATTTTTCTTTCTTTCTTTTCTAGGTTTTTCAAAAAATAGAATCTTATTTCATCAAATAATTTTTGTTTTATTACAAAACTGATACATATATATATATATACACACCCTAATTAATACTTTTTAAATTATAAAATAAGTATATCACAAATATAATATTTAAATATTCAAATAGTGTCCCATACTTACATAGGATGAAACTTAGTCAGATTCCACCGTATATAAATACGAAAACTTTGGGCATAAAATCAAAGCTGGTATTGCAAAAGGCAAAACACCTGTGCCTTTCTTTTCTTATGCCATTGTGTTACATTTTAATTACAGTAGTTTGACCAGCTAGTAGACTTGTTTCAAATGCAACCCCGTGAGAATCTACTGTGCAACAATTTCCACTTGCATGTACATTTTTTCTATTAAAAACTAAAATCCGAAGAGTAACAAACTTTTGCAATATGGGTTTTGCAGTCCTTTCTTTTGGTCAAATGAAGTGATATGGCAGTTTTGTTGAATTAATCCACTTTCTGTTAATGAGTTAAATCAAAAACATCGTGAGTTGTAAATGTAATAAATTAAATTTAGGATAATGAGTTAAATCAAAAACATCGTGAGTTGTAAATGTAATAAATTAAATTTAGGACGTTTGAATTTGTAGTAAGAATAATATTTTGTTACTTACTACAAGTCTGTCCATCTTATCTCACCCTCTCACATGGAGTGAGTATAAATTTAATTTAAAACTTTTGAGTTTGTAGTCCTAAAAATCAAGAATAATATTTTGTTGTTTATCATAAGTTTGTTCATCTTATATCCATATTTTCACATAAATTGAATTATATCTTCTCGCATAGGATGAAACTCATCCCATGTAAGAGAGTGAGCACAATATGAACAAACTTGTGATAAGTAACAAAACATTACTCAAAAATCAGACTCATTGCTATTTTGCTCAAACTATGAATAAGTTGATTAGACATAATATCACATCATATAATATATTATAATTTCATGATTGATAATTTTATGTGTTTTAATCGACTTAATTATCACTTTGACTAGTTCAATGGGATTGAAAATTATTTTATTTTTATTATTATTATTATTGTTATCAATAGATTTATTTAAAAAAAAATATTTAATCAATGGGTCAATGATTTTAAGTTTGTATTGACTTCTCTTTTCTTTGCCTCTCCAAAGACTTCAATTCTACTTCTTTTTCTTTCTTTTTTTCAAGTGAACATATTATTAGAGCAACTTCAGTGGTAAAATTAAAAGAGCAATTAAAACTAAATTTTAATTGGTTAGTTAAAAGAATTTATTCTAATAGTAATTTTTATCCCTATCAAAGTTTAACTAAAGTAAAAAATTCTATCAAATATAACTTTTATTTTGATGGTTACTATCTACGTCAACACTTTAGATTATAAGATAACAATGGTTTAGATTTGATAGTATTTTCTTCTTGTTTTCAATAATTGATATGGTAGTTAGAAAGAAAAATAATAGTTAACGAAGAAAAAAAAACATTTCACCATTAAAATAAAAATGTTAAAATATAATTTTTTGGTACTGTAATATTATTAAAATTTAACTTTAAAACTATATTTGTTTGGCCGGATAAGAGGGTGGGATAGAATAAATGATATCCTATCCTATATTTAGACAATTACTTGGAATGAAATTAGTAATAATTATCTCCCACCAGTGTGGTGGTAGGATTATTTTTATCCCATACTCAATGGAATAAGAAATAAATAAAAATCTTCAATCATTTCTTATGACAAAAATATATATATATATATATATATATAAAAGAAGGATGAGATTACTTTCAACAACTGCTATTGATGTTGTTTATATAAATTTTCGTAACATATTATCATCCTTGTTGATGACACTTTTAAAACTATTAAATAAATTTCAAATATATCGACTATTTTTTTCTTACATCTATTAGTAATCCGTTTTATTAATATTTATATACAATAAGTTATTAAGTTTGTTAAACTCCCTCTTATTTATTTATATCTATTCATTGTTCTTAACTTTTATTTTTAAATTTTTAAGCATATATTTTTTAAAAATATATTTTAAAATTTTGATTTTTCTAAAATCTTAAAAAAAATATTATTGAGAGTATAAATTTAATATCACAATGATTTTATTAATAATTATATCAATCTAAGTATAGAATTAAAATAAAACAGTATATCTAAACTTTTTATCTAAAAATATTTTAAATTATGAAATATAATATTTTATATTTTATTATATTTTATTTGTTTATCTAATCTCACATTTTTATTTGGTTCTTCAAACAACGTCTAATAAGACTAAAAGAACTTCTAGGGGCAAACAGAGGTACAGGAAAAAATAAATGTGGGCTTGATATTTGCTTGTGGCAATTATAAAATAGAAAGAAATCAACGGCCTACAGAACAAAAATGAGGAAGGCCGTAGGACATGAGAGAGAGGTGGAAGGAGACAGGGATGCATGACTAATCCCTTCTTGTTCCTCTTGCAAACGACATAGGAGAGTGCCCTAACCGTCAATACCGGTCACGCATGCCACGTGGCACCTACCCATGTGAACCCAGCAAAATTGCCACGTGTACACACAGTCCCCACTTTGGTGCCGCCAAAGTCCCCACTCCACCATTCTTTTCTCATTTTTCCTTGCATGTGGTCCACATCCATGCACGCCACTCTCCCTCGCTTTGTCTTTTGTTTGTTTCATTTCACATACTGGCTGTGTCTGTGTGTTTCTATGCTTGATGGTTCTTCTCCCATGGTGGGGTGGGGTTTATGTTTGGTTAAGAGTGACGGCGAGACAACGCTGCGTTCCGAGGCGGCGTCGGGATTCGTGATTCTGGGAGGGCGTTGACAATCGTTCCAACTCGTGTGTCGTGAAAAAGCTGAGCAATCTCGGTCGGCTCAGCTCCGTTGTCTCCACGGCCCGGGCCCCCTTTCTTAAACTGCGTTTTCTCACTTCTTCATTTCCAGTAAGACTCATTTAGGCCATGTTTGATAGATTGAGATGTGAGTAAAAATAAAATGCGTATTTTTTATATTATTTTATTTTTATGCTTATTTAGACTTTTTAAGTCAAATTATTCTTAAAGAAGTCGAAATTATTATTTTTTATCAAAAGTCACATAATGCTTATTTTATTTTTTATCAAAATTTTTAATTTTTTTTTTGCCAATTAAAAAAATATAGGTTGAATTTTTTTTTTTCATTAAATATACATAAAAACTTTAAAATTTATACAAATACTTTAAATATTTAACCTAATATTAATTTTATTTCAACAATTTAATAATTCAAAAAAAAAATTGGCATTCTATTATTAAGTATTCAGTCAAACAAAAGAATAAAATCATTATTCTCATTTCATTCATACTTTATTCTATACTTAATGCTATTCTATTTCTATATTATTTTATTCTACCGTACCAAACATGCCCTTACACTTCTCAGAATTGCTGGGTTAGCCACCAAACACTGCTTCTACGGGAGAAGTTAATTTTGGAAAGTTAATTTTCGATGTTTGAACGCTCGCAGGGACTCTCTCTCTCTCTATATATATATATAGCACTTTCTAGATCTCTGCAATTAAATAATTTCGAACTCAACAGAACAATTTGGTAGAATCTGGAACATCTTTGCCTATCATTCGTATACCTATAATGATTTTGGAAAGAAATCATGATTTCTTTTAATAAGGTCCAGCATCGATCTCATTAGAATTTAGAAAGAGATTTGAGGCAGCTTTCTTATAATATTCCAACAAGTGTCCACACACAAATTTTAAATTTATAAAGTTCCCCAGGAAAAAAAAAATTACCAGAAAAAATGGATATAACCTTGTACTCGCAGTTGAAAACCATAGAAGGCATAATTTTCTGGAAAAATTATTCAACAGTTAGAGGATAAATCATATGTAAATTTACACATTTGTATACGTTGCGACCATACTACTGTTTTCTAGCTCCCAATAGCTAGCAGGACCCACCAATCATATGAAATGCAATTTATTTCATTTTGACACTTCTTTCTTCAATTTTTGGGATCAAGATTTCAGTTCAATTCAGCATCTCAAGAGCCACCTATTTTAAATATCAGTCTCACATTTTACCAATTTGCTTGGAGGGCTGAAGTTAGACTAAGTCTTGTTTATCCATGGCCTAAATTTTAAAGCAGTTTCCTAGCATTTGTAAGTGCAAATAGTTCCCACAGAACAAAAGAGGAAAACGGAACCACCACCCATGATGATCATGATTCATGATGCAAATGAAACGAAGTCGTTACAAATTACATGAAAATTACAAGGACAGATTACCCTGTCAAGGTGTCCAAAGGAACCGTTAATGTTTTATATCCACAAACACAAGAAATTAAATTATTTATAAGTCGGAATATGATATGGGGTTTCTGCAGAAAATATACATACAACATCACTTTACATGTTATCACTGGCAGCGTTGTTTCATACAAAGCCAACGACTAGAATTATTTAACACAATACCTATAAGGAGGATGATAAAATTAGAAGAAAGACATTAATGTTGTTGACCTTAGGCTACTGAGTAATCTGGCAGCCAAATGTGTTTTCCCCACTGTAAGTAACATAGAGAAAACCATCTTCATCCTTCTTCTCATCATATATTGTAGACATTATTGCTCCTGCAATATCAAATAACAACATCATTGCGTAAAGACAAACACTGTCATTCAATATCCTATATCCTAAATCCTATAAGCTTTAATAAGATTGCAAAACACAAACTACGACTCCAATTCTGGAACTTCCAAAAATTACATCTCAATTTTGAACCAGATGAAAGTTTTATGATTCATCCAAATTTTATTTGACCATCTCTCATAGTTGTAGAAAAAGTTATAAAATGTTTAAAAAATGAAGAATTTAATTTAATTTAATCAGGGCCCAGAACTGTTGTTAGAATTGTAGTAAGAAAAAAAAAAAAAAGGAAAAAACAAAAATAGAGGACTTGCTCTTGTGCTGGAGCTCTGTAAAAATAAGAGATTAAAACCCTGAACATAAACAACCAGCACAAATAAAAAACACAAACTATGGATGCAGTTACCTGTTGGAGGGAGGACATTGTCCACAAAAATGAAGATTGCTTTTTCAGCACTCAGCTTAATTCTCTTCCGAATTACATAAACAAATTGTCCCACCGTCAGGTCAGCCGGTACAAGGTATCTGTAAATTATCTTATTCGATTCAATGAAACAAGTTTCACTGCTTCTAATTATAAGAACACTAAAGCTGCACCTTCTGGCCAATAGTTATTTAGCTGCAGAGTTTTCAGCATTCAGGTCAATTCTCTTTTGAAATATATAGATGAATTGCCCGACCGATAGGTAAAAAAAGGACAAGGTATCTATAAACATCTTATTCATGTCCATCAGAGAAGCCTGACTACATATAAATATATAAGCACTGAAATATCAACTGTCCTTGTAGAGATATATACTTCCCTCATCACATATATAGCTCTCAATATTGTCTTCAAATCAGCAGCAGCTCAAAGGGTTGAGAGGGAGCCTATGCTATGTCTTCAAATTATGAGTTAACACAAAATCCAAAAAGCACTAAAATGATCTCCTTGGTCAAGACAAATACAGTCTATGCTTTTTTTGATTTGTTCAGTTTCTTCTATTTCAACTCCATATTTGGTCCTCAAACAAGTGCATGCAATAGAAATGAACATTAAAGAACTATTTAACATAATTTAAAAACTTAATATTACATTTAGAAGTCAAGAGTAGAAAAACTGTGTGTTTCCCTTCTGCATTTTTAGTTAACCAAAGTAAAAAGGCGTATAGATAGCCGAGCTACTCTTGGATGATTTGTCACTCACTGCTAGTATTTATGGTTAGTATAAGAGTGATAGTGACTAGTATTTATAGTTAATATAAATGTGATGAATACCACAAATAATTGGAATAAGACTTTGTTGAATTGAGTATAAATGTGATGAATAATGAATAATAAATAATTCACATTGAAAGCAGGGTAGACCATAGCATAGAAACAGGCTGAGAAGCCAGAGAGGTAAACCATTGGTGCATGAGATCCTCACTTTTTCTTGTCGATGTTTGGAATATCACTTCTCTCAGCTTTCTCCACAATGACCTTCAAAGCAAAAGGCAAATATTAGTAGAAGCATGACCATGATCATCTCTGTTATCATCTCATCATTATATGTAATAAATAAATACAACCAAAAAATAAATAAAAAGCAGCAAGCAGTTGTGAATGCATGTAATAGAAATAAGGCTACTTTATGGTTTATCAATATTTTAAGAGAAACTAAACAACATGGAGTGCAGTGATCAATAAATGGATTTCAAAACTTTGAAAATAAGATTTTGCACAATGCAATTAGATTTTCAAAAAATCACACTTTTGAAGGTAGAAAGGTCATGGTCAAAATTTTTGCACATGCTCAAAAGCATCTTCAATAAAATATACAGCTTATATAAATTTATTTGACAAGTATACAAATGCATCCATGTCCCAACTAGGACTTAAAACTCTGCTAGTGGTTCTACAGAGCTATTTATGTACCACACCTGTATAATCCTCGGGTTTTTTTTTTTTTTGGGGGGGGGGGGGGGTCTTAATACAGTCATAGGCATACACAAGTAGATTCAAGTACATACATATATATTTTAAGATGCATCTAATCTTACGGTACCTTTTTATTTGTGCAATCATGCTTTTGATCTTGCAAGGGCCACTGCTTGGTAAACCGGTAAAAGTTCATGCTCTAAGCAAGACAATGTGGGCTCAAGTATAAGAGCGACCACTTTGTGCAAATTAATGCCAAAGGTTTGCCAACTGAGCGATGGCCTTTTATGTTTTTGATCCTATTCTCGCTCTTTAATATACTTTGGCCTTAATCGCTCATCTCAGACCAGATTGTGAAAAATCCTGATAAATTCAAAAACACCCCATTCACATCAAGCCAATGGCACTACTTGCTATACTACCACTGCACCAAACAAACAGCCATGAATCATCCATATTTTCTCTAGTAGAGAGTCAATCTTCATCAATTAACTCAACTCAATAACATCTTGTCCCAAACTTCATCAATCACAACCCCAAAAATTCTACACATACACCCAGTTACAACAAGATTATACTTAAACAACACATGAAATGAAAGATGATAAACATTTCGGTTATTTAAACTCATACAAACTTCAAATTTCAATATCACAGAATAGTTGTCCAAGAAAAGAAGAAAAAATCAAAATCACAACAAGAAGGGGAAACCAGTGAAGATTTCAGCTACCAATCAAGCAGGCAAAAGCAGAAAAAAAAATTTTTGAACAAGACTGCTAAAATCTGCTAGTGTACAAAAACGAGGCCCTTGTTGGATGTCTTAAGGAGATTTTCAAAGACTTGTTTGTAGAGCTAGTCAAAACCAATGTTTTAAAAGGCAGAAGTGTAAAGTGAGACAATTGACTCCTTACAACAGAAGCGTAAGCCTCAAAGCATTGAGGTGTAAGATTTCTGAGACAAATTTATATTAAAGAAATATTAGTATTAATAAAAAAAATTGAGAATTTCTATTATTTTGAAATTTGAGTAATTATTATAATTCAAAATACTATGGAATGGCATATATTTTGACTAATCTTCCTTCTACAAAACACTACTTTGAAATTATTTATATACCCAAAAACTCATGGAACACTTTTACCTTACTCTCCCCCCCCCCCCCCCCCCCCTCTTTGCTTGTTGGAGAAGAAAAAGATCCAATATCTTATGGAAACCATTAGAGATTATAACCATCTATGTAAGGATTTAAATAACAACCAATACGTAAAATTAGACCCTCCTATACTATTACATATTGTAGGTTGGTGAAATCAAAATTCATAATAATATCAACCAACGCCATTACGTATAGGTTGTTACGACTATTGCAGGACTGATGTGAGCCATTATACGATTGTTAAGGACATTTTAAGTTTTGTTTTGCAAAATCCCAGTGATTTTTATTGTTATGAGAGCTAAATACAAGAAAGATTCTTAACAAAATAATCCAAAAGAATTAAAACGAGTTACCAAAAAAATTAGGCTAATACAATCTCGGAAAAGGCCACTTGCCTCAAAATTGTTAAAAATATTTTATTCCATAACTACCTTTCATGCTTATAATCATTTTTTGTTATTTTTATATTAGATGTTGCAATGTTATTCAAATCAAATGTTACTTTCTTATTAGTTTAACATATAAAAAAATCACATAAAATAGTAAAATATCTTTCTACGTGTTACTTATAAAAAAAAAAAAATTAGATGTTAGAAAATTGAAAACTAACCATACAAAATACTAAAATGAGATAAATTGTTATCAAAATATGCAAATCAATAACTTTTAAGCGGTTTGCTAGTATTTTCAAAAAAATCATGTTTGTGTTTTCTAATTCCCGTTACAAATGACCCATTACTTCCAATACTATTACGCGACGACAGCGTTATCTCAATTCTTGCAACCATGATTTCTATTCATACTTTCAATTATGTTTTAGGATTTCATAACTCTATGAAAGTGATCAAGTATTATTGTTGGTCATAGACTCCTTTTTGTTGGGAGGTTCCTCCAACCTGAAGCAATTCAAAAGCTTATTAAAAGAGAATAAATGATTTTTGGGGATTTACCTTATTCTTTTGTGTCAACATTAACGAAATAAGGTATGCATTCTGTTTAATTTCTTTGAAGTCACAAAGTTAATCCTAAAAAGTATTTTGGATGTGCAAAATGTGTTTGAATTGAAGAGATACTTAATCAAAAGAAGTAGAAAAAAAATGTGTTTGAAGAGACACTTTTGAATGCCTTCGAGTTTGAAGCGTATATTTTAGGATAATTGCTTTTCTTTCACAACTTCAAGTCCCTCTCCCTCTCCTTCCCCTCCTATCGTCCTCCCTACAAACAAGGCTTCCACCCACTTTCCCTTCCATTTCCCCCACTCCCCCCCCCCCCCTTCCTTTTATCTATCCTTCATCCAAACATAGTCTAAAAGTTCAAACTAAATGAGATACATTTAAGCATACCATAAATATACATCTCGAAAACACACGCAAACATGCAAGCAAAACAATCTTCCATAGGTAATCAAAAGTTGTCATGATCTTAAGGGCATTTTCACACCAAGTGTTCATTATCTTTTCCTTAATGCATGAATTAGGTATTCCAACACAACAAAGGCAATGAAAAAGGGAGAGTAACTAAATCACAAACAAAATTATTTCATTCTGTAGCAGATAATATTTTGGAGGTATTTCAGAAGTTCATCAGTACTAATGTTTGTGGACAAATTATTCTGACCAATATATATCATGCAATGGTCTCGCCTATTGAGAGGGCTGGGAGGGGTGAAGTAGACACAGACTTAACCTTTATTATTATTTGGCACGAAGTGACTGCTTTCACACTTGAACCTGTATTCTTGCACTTGATAGTCCAAGATTTCACCATTACAACAAGAAATGACTTCTAATTTGACCAATGTCGCTTTCTACAATCAAATGTGCTGCTGCAGGGGTCGGTTCCCACAACAGGAAGGAGAAAAAAAGTGCAATGACAGGACTCAATTATCATTAACATGAAGTAGGAACTTAAGTTCAATGATGTTCGGTCATGGAAGTTACATATCCATCATTAGTTGTCATTATATGGAGTTGTTGTAGATCATTATTATTTTACAGATCAATTCCACATCTCATATTTCGATTCAAGACACTCAATTGTTCTTTGCTGTTGAAATGCTTCTGGTAGGTAAGTGTTGATACATAAAACATGCTAGTCCCCAAGAAATGTGTTGTTCAGCTCATGATTTAACTCAATACATACAAAAAAGTAGGTTTCAGTATTAATGTGAATGGCAACATTTTCCAAAACACTAAAATAACAGCCACATGCATGCTAAATATACAGGAAGCTGGCACCAAATACAAACATTATACAAAGTCAAGCGCATAAGAATCTGATAAGATAGATTTTGCATCATATGTGGAAACAACCAAATATGCACCAATACACCAGACTGTTTTGCCAGTTCTGTACAGAAGCATGTGGGCACTTTAAGTGATAATGGTTTATATGCAATGTGGCTGCTGAGGGTGGTGAAACAACAGCGCAACTTGGTAGGGAAATGTTGGAAGGCAGTATTAGAATCTGATAAGATAGATTTTGCATCATATGTGGAAACAACCAAATATGCACCAATACACCATACTGTTGTGCCAGTTCTGTACAGAAGCATGTGGGCACTTTAAGTGATAAAGGTCATATGCAATGTGGCTGCTGAAGGTGGTGAAACAACAGCGCAACTTGGTAGGGAAATGTTGGAAGGCAGTGGCTTCTACACTAGATGCATGCTCAAGAATCAGTATTCACAGAATATAGAAATCAAGGTACCTCCTATGCCTAGTAAAAATGAATACCAAGTAATAAAATGAAACACGTTAATTACAAAGTATTTGGTGAAGGAGATAAAAACAAGACCCAAAAAAAAATAACTATAAATATTAATGCTTAGTCCTCACCGGAATTCTGTCTGGGTATTTCTCCCGAATTCTTGCAGCCTCGGCTCGCCTCTTCTCTGAAAAAGAAAATTACATAAATTTAAGCACCCAATAAAACACATTTTCAGTTTGTCAATGATAATAAATAAACAGATCAAAACAAAGTCAACATAAAAGACAGGTATGAACATCCAACTCTCAAACACCAAGTACAAACCAAATTCATGCTCTTGCTTGAAGTAACTCGTAGCCATTTTTTGTTGCAAGCGCTGCACAAGGAAAACCAAAAGCTTCAATGGCAATCACATACGCAAGATATAATATACATATTATATACAACTAAAAGAAACGCTACGAAGTTAAGTAAATAATTAGTGAACAAATTGAAGCTAACAAAGAAATAAATAATTAAAGAAAAGGAAAGATAGATAGACACAGAGAGAGAGAGAGAGGGAGAGAGAGGGAGAGAGAGAGAGAGGGGGAGAGAGAGAGAGAGAGAGAGAGAGAGTAAGAACTACAAAACATATCGGCATTAACTAGAAAAAGACCCCCAAAAAGATCAAAACAACAGAAATTTAAAAGAAAATTAAGAAGAAATTAAGATATGAATCATAAACTAAAAAAGTGATGATCCATCATGTGGATATCAAAATCAATTAAAAACCCTAAATTCACTACACAAACATGGAGAGAATAAATGCAGGGGGCGAACACCTTTGACTCCTGCAAAGACTAAAAACTAAACCGATCAATACCGATGAAGGAACAAATGATGGTATTAAAAAGAAGAATTGGCGTACGGAGATTGAAATAACAAATTGCAGATGGAGAAGATTACAAGAAATTCCCTTTCTGCAGGTTCTTGACTTCTTGGAGATATGGCGATTGCTCGTCTGTCTTAGGAAAACACGGTTGAAATTATAGCGCTTTTGGATGAATTGCTAAACCACCTCATTTAATACTGTCATGTGATTAGGTGACTCTTTAATCTTCTTTACAGACTTTACTTGCCACTACATCCGTCGTGGGTCCCTTTTCTTTACAACTTTCAGTTGGTTAATTAACTCAAAATTTCGAGTTTAATTTATAATTTAATTATTTATATTATTTTTAGGTGATTGTATAGATAAAAAGTAAATTAATTTAATAAAAGTGAAATACAACTTATTATTCGAATATGATTATAAAAATATTAAAAATAAAATTTAATTTTTTTAGGATACCTTTTGATCAATACATTAGAAAAAAAAGTGGTATTTTAAAAAATAGAATACTATTACTAGTACTTTGACCAAAAAAAAAGAAATTTGAGTTCTCACTTTTTATTTTTATGTGAGAGGATGAGAAATGTGCTATAAATGAGTTGAGTCACGGTGGCTTATTAAAGTTTGATTTGTTAAAATAAACGAGTTTTAAATTATATTCAAGTTAGTTTGTTAATTTTTTAAATCAATCTCTAATAATTTTATAATCGGGCAAATCGCTACCAATGTCGATTAGCTTGATTTTTTTTATATAGTATTAAATTACTTATTGATTTAACTCGAGTACTTTGATTTTTGTATATAGTATTATATCAATTATTAGTTTATTGAATCGATTTAAATAAATTAACGAATCTTAAAATATGTTCAAATTTGACTTATTTATCTTACGAATCGAACTCGAACAAACATTTAACCAGTTCAATTACAAACCAAACTTGAATAACTTGGTTCGTTTGTAGTACTATTTTAACTTCTTTTTGTGCTTAAGTTTGTAAGATTTATTATGAGAAATATACTTGCCATTTAATTAAATGTTTGAAACTATTATATTTGTTTTTTTTTATTTTATAAAAACATGTAAATATATTTTTACGGGGAAAAACAAATTGAGCCAAACTAGGTGTTCAAAGGAATAAGATAATTTTTAGAAAAGATAAATTTAATCATTTTCAAATTATTAAAAAAACAACAAATATGTTTAAGGATTATTTTATGATTAGGGAGTTGATAAGCTCTAATTCTTATGCTAAGACAAGGAGTAAACATGTGAGATTTGTTATATGGATTCTATCAATAGGAATGAAAAAGTTAAACTTTGATGGATTTAGAAAAAAAAAAAATTTTATCGAGAGGAGCTGGTGCTAGTCTTCAGAATGAGACAGGTGAAATCTGTTGAGCATTATCTACTTGGTATAATGGTAATTATTTGGTTACTTAGTTAGAGGCTCAGACTTCTCGAGAAAGATCGTTACGAATTAATATAAGATGGTAAAAAGTTTGTGATTGAAGGAGATTTTATTATTGATTGCTTATTAAGAAATAAAAGAAGGTATTGGAAGCTTTATATTTTTTTGATGAATTGCGTGAATATTATTAAAGAAAAAAGATTTTAAGTTAATTTTAAATATGTGTATAACGAGCCAAAATGTGTTATTGATTGATTAACAAATAAAACTCATATAGGGATACATAATATTATTTAATTTGATAATTTCCGTACTATTTTAAAAGGTATTATGTTAGATGATATTAAAGGAAAGACAATAAAAAGACTTGTATAAATTCAACCAAAAAAAAAAAAAAATTGAGCCAAACAAGGTGTTCAAACTCGATTTAAGAAATAAACATGTTCCAAAATAAATTCCAAGCTCTTGTTTGAATTTAACAAGTTTTGATCCATTAGATTTGATAAAATATATGTAATTACGAGATTAACCAAATGATGAATTTGTTTATCAACTATTAGTGAAATTAATTTAATTTTTTTAACTAATAATAAAATCATTAATACAAAGATGGAACACAAATTAACTCTATTAACTTAATTTTCCTATTAGTTATTATATATAGATAGATAGATCAAATGGCCCTATATGGTGGCTTATTTGGTTCTACTACTTCCTCGAGGTTTGAACATTACCAGCCCACTGGGCCAACATAGGAGCAGCCCAACTAAATGATATTGGGATTCTGGTCCTGGTTCTAGTTTTGGTTTGATTTTTATTCATAAAAAAAAATAGAAAGAAAACTTAATAATAACTTTTCTATCAAAAATAATAATTAAAAAATCAAAATATGTGAGCTTACAAGCCAAGCCAGCCCAGCCCAAAGCCAAAATTGCGTCTGTGAAAAGCCCTAAGGTTAAGGTGTGTTGATTTGGATAAGAGATTGACTATAACTTAACGCGTTTTAAGAGATTCAATCACACTTAATTGATTTTAAAATTATTTAGATAAAATTTATACGCACTTATTAGTTATAACGTTTTCATTAAGTTGCGGTTTAGGTTAAACTAGTAAGTGTGACATTTTTTTTTTTTATTAAACTGGTAAAATCTATTTAAAATGTTCTTATTTGATAATTGTTAAGTATTTTTTAATAGTTAACCCAAATATTTAATTGATTAACTCAAATAACACTTTTACACAATTTAACCAAACGGAGGTGAAATACGGAAAACACATAGAAATATGATGGGTCCAAAATTGGTATGTTGTTTATATATTTTCAATTTCTATTACATTACTCATTTTAAACTGATAGTATGTGTTTTTTATAACAGAATTTTCATAGAGGAATAATGTGACTTATTTAGGTCCAATCACTGTAAAACCAAGGGATCATCAAAATTGTGTATAAGCTCTGTTTGGTTATATGATCCATTTAAAAGTCCTACACATCAGGCATGGATCTTAGGTAAATCCTGAAAACCCAGATGTGTTTCGGCCCCTTTTGGGCAGTTGTTGTGGACCAAGGATCTTTATCTTGTTCAGAATCAACTATGTCAAAACTGTTCAGTTCTCAGTTTGTGGGACCTTGGGCTTTGTTCCATGCAGATTGGGCCAGGATTTGCAGAACTTGGGCTGGCCCATATCAAAGGTACTGCCATGGTGGGAGGGCCTCCTGGGAATTATTGAAGGCCAATTTGTAGAAACTACCATAACAAAACAAAGTTCACCATTTCCTCCTATTCACATTGTGGTATAAAAATAAAAAATAATATGTTTTACAATTAAAGAAAGGGAGCTTATATTGGGATTCCTCCTTTATCCTCTTGTCTTGGGATGGTCACTTGCGTCCTTATAAGTATCTCCAAGAGAGGACATAGGAGGAGAAGTCTGTCTTAATTATTAAATTATCTTTTATTTATTTATTTTTTGTATTTTAATAAGAGAGTCCGGAGGCATTTTACTTGCAACTGATGTGCAATGTTTAATTAAAAGCATATATACTTCTAGTGAAAAAAAGAAAGAGAGGAAGCAAAATCTGAAGGAAAAGTAACTGATTAAGAGAGAGAGAGATGGAATGATGGGAAGAGAGAGATAAAAATATATTAAAATATAAAATGAATATTTATTTTGACAATCATTATTAGAGTACATGCATAATGCTGGGAGTTGTAAGCATAAACCTGGTAGCAGGAAGTAAATGAATTTTTTGCTTCCAAAAATGCTTTCTTTTCTTGAAGATGCACTTACATGGTATGGTGTGATAATCTTTCATGCATTTCAAAACTATATTTTCATTAGATGTGGTGTGATTGTCCCTTATGAATTTTAAATACTCGATTGTTAACTTTTTTATACAATTAAGATACTTAGAGACATCAAATAATGATATGCAATAACTGTTTCACTAAATAATTTATTCGATTTCAGACAAGAGATGAACCAATATCTTCAAATTCAATGAATGTTTTTCCTTTGTTCTAAGAATGAACATTCCAACTAGGAGATAGACTTTGGAGATGATCATTGCATTTAAAAACAAGTGCATTTTTATATATTTTGACCAAGAATGTGTCTCTATACAAACCCTTGACATTTCATCACTCAAAACCGTCCAATAGATTCCAAAAGATATATAAAAGTTTCCAACAACAAACTATACAAATAGCATGTCTATGTGAAAATGCATGCATATAGTATTGTTCACGAATCTATTTCTACTGTTTTTAATTTTATTTGGATCGACTGAACCCGTGATCTTAATGCGGGGATGACTGCATCGCGGGGTTGATGATTGCCCTTCATATCTATACATTTGCTTCCATAAGCCATGTGGTATATATACTGGAAGATAGATTAATTTATATGAGTTTATTGTTAATCATTGTTTGTAGCAATTGTAACAAACTAAGAAGAAATTAATTATTATTTCATGGAGAGTTATCAAGCCTTGATAAAGCCTTCCTTGGCTTTTAGGCGATAGGATTGGGGTTGTAGGAGGACTTCTAGGTAGTTGAGTTTTATGTGTTTTCTAATCGTGAGTTCACTCTCTCTCTCTCTCTCTCTCTCTCTCTCTCTCTCTCATATATATATATATATATCATAAACAGTGATTGTGGCATGAAAAATATAAGCTGGTAGCTTTAGTTGTTTAGGGTAGGGGTTTTTTGTGTTTCTTTTGCTTGAGGAGTAGGGTGCCTTGAGCAGAGAGAAAAGAACATGTTACAAACACTTTTACCCATTAAAGAATGATAATATATATATATATATATATATAGAGAGAGAGAGAGAGAGAGAGAGAGAGAGAGAGAGAGAGAGAGAGAGGCAAGCAAAGATGGTTTGAGTTGGGTACACTTTACACTAAATAGAAGAAAGGAGTTGGTGCTAGCCATCACATGGGTGGAAGGAGATAAACAAAGCCTTCTCACTGACAAATCTAAATCATGCTTTTGCTAAATTATTCCTGCCAGACCTAAGCATGTCCCCCCTTCACTCACACATAAATACCTAAAATTCAATCTTGTCTAGACAAGACAACTAATTGAACACCCCCCAACCTTTCAAGTTTCCATAATGTCCTCAGCAATTCTTATTAATATCTCACACCAAGCAAGTTCCATCTTCAATTTTAGGGAAAGGGTAGAGAAATAGAGAATGAAACACTGTTGATTGTGGCCAAAAAATGATCCTTTATGAAACTAAACAAAGCTTTGAAAGCTAGTTTTGAGAAGAAAAATGTTTTTGAAGCCTTTACCATGGTGAAGCATGGTATTTCTATACAAATAATAAAAAAAGTTTCAATATCGCTTTGAAGGCCGCCTGAAGTTAGAAATTTAATTAAGGAAAAAATTTCTTATTCTTGTTGTTCAATTGTAAGTTTAAAATTTTAAAAGTACAAAAACTTAATATTAGTTGATAATATTTTTGCAAATAAATTTTATATATATATATATAATGAACTAAAAAAATGGGATAAAAAAATTCAAGAAATACAAAAAAAAAATATTAAAAACAATAGTTGTATACAAAAAAAACCCATCCACTAACCCTAAAAAAAAGTCCAAATTTTCAAGAGGGTAAAAGTGTCTTTTACTTAACACATTTTTCACATTTTGAAAACATTAGATGATCACCTCGTTATTTATATTTGGGAATAACAAACAAAAAAAGAGGTCAAATTGAATTTTGGATAAAACTGAAGGGTGACAAGTCTTTGAAAAACATAAATAAAATGTTAAATAAAGAAATTTGGGTGGGGGGGGGGGGGGGAATGGGCTTACCATGTTCCCATTTTTGTAATTTTGTAATTTAATGGACATGCAAGAACAGTGGAGGTGTACGATAAACACGTTATTTTGGTGGTCTTCCTTCATGAACTTGTCCAACCAAATTCAATGCATGCTATTTCCTCACATTGTTGTCTTGCCTTTCATTCTTTAATGCTGCTGTACTTTTGATATGGATTTATTTCCCTTGTAATTTATTAGGAGCCTCTTGTCTCTTTTGTATAAAGAATTTTATTAACTAACATGTGAGATCCAAATGGGCGTAATAAGAAAGAATTTATATATATATATATATATGATTATGATTGAATTAAAGACCTAGTAAATTTAATTTTTGAGTTAAGTTAGGATTCAACGTGCAAATCCATGTGTATAATTTTACGGGTAATGATTTGTAATAAAGAATAGTTAATATATATGATTGGAATCAAGATCAAACAACACGACTCCTTTGTAAATTCTCTAATTTTTTCATACGCTGTATTTATTTTTCCACTTTGTAACAAAATTTATCCGAGTAGCACCCTAATTTAGTCATGTTTACCTAAGAGTCTCAAATTTTGTGTTATTTTGGTGAGGCATACTAAGGAGAAGGTAAAAAATTTTGGGCATGCATATTATTCTTAGGCCATGTTTGTTACGCAAGAATGTAATGGTCATTTCATAGAATAATTATTTTTAATCATACTAAATAAGAATTAAAAATAAAAAATTTAAAATAAAGATTCATAAAATGCACATTTTATCGTACTAAATATGACGTTATTATATTTAAATGTTATTCTATGTAAAAATTGACTTAGAGACTACAACGAAGAACTGAATTCTGGTCTATTTTCATATGCTTCTGAGTTCCACCTCATGGAGTAGTACTCCAACTTTTTAATCTTTCCATATATGGCTAAAGAAGGTCTTGGTTTCATTCCGACCATAATAGATTTTTCAGACTGCATCTGTTAGTTTAATATACATTATTGACTTTTAATAACTTAAACTTAATTTATAATAATCAGTGATCTAACATGTTATAATAGCACGAACTTATGCTATGTTAATTTGTTGAGTTTGCACAGAAACTACATACATATATGTTTCATGATCAGTAAGCATTGCTTGGATCATTTATGCATGAGAGCTACAAGATGACACTGTTTGAGCTTTTCACAATGAACATTTTTTTGCTCCCCACACCCACATATATTTAATGCTTTTACTGCGCCTGCAAATGAGGGAGAGAGAGAGAGTATTGCAATACGTAACCTTTGACAGATCCATTAAACAATATCTATTTCAGAGCTAAATTATATTACAGCAGTCCAGCTTGTCATTTAAGCATGTATATATAATATATGTATACACACACATTTATGTATATTGAGTTAATGTGTGTAAAGATATGTCATATGGGCAAGAAATATGGCTGTAAGTAAACATTATTGTGAATAAACTGTGAATGCACATAGGCGAATTTAGAAATCTTGAGTCTAAAACATCATGGAGACAACATTTGACATAACCAAAACATAAATCCAAACTAAAAAGAAAAACATCAACTTCAACTTTAACAAGAAAAAACACCTACATAACATAATGGTCATGAACAGGGCATAAAGTGACAGGCTTTTTGTTTGAAGTTGATGGCCTTCTAATCAGTTCCGTTGAAACAATTTTTCAAGTATGAATCAATAAAATTGTTTGAAGATTAAAATAACTCTATGCCAAGGGATTCAAATATTTTCAAGCACTGGTATGATATGAACCTAAAAATGACTGTTACTTGATAGAATGGTAAAATACTCGGAGTTATCAAGCATCAAAAATGCAATTCTAGCAGTTTCTAGTTGATTTATTTATAATTAATATTTAATAAGTTAATAATTAATAAAATTTTAAAATACTAACTTGATTTTATAGTGAATAATTAGTAATTTTATTACTTATAAATACATAGTACTTTTTTCTAAAATTGATTTATAATATTAATTATAAGAGAAATAAAATAATTATATATATATATATATACTTATATGCATTTCATTTATGATAGAGTTGACTGTATGTTTATTTTTAGCACGTAGTGTTCCGAAGACATGGGCCAACCAACAACCATGCAATTCTAGTACAAGGTGCAAAATAATTTAATAAAAAATTAAAAGTTAAAGGAAAAAGGGAAGTAATGGGAGTAATATCAATTTTTAATTTATCATCAATTTTTTTTTGGGAAATAAAACATACCTTAAAAATCCAGTGTTATCACATTGTTACCCAAAATGAAATAGAAAAAAAGATTAAAAAAAGGCTTGCTGACTAACTTGTATTTCCATTGCCTTGAATTCATAGAGAAATTGAACAACACCAAAAATTAGTCCAAGATTAAGCATTTATATACATACATACATACATACATACATACATACATATATATATATATATATATGGCAAAATTATTTGTCTTAAACGAAAAATATGGGTATAAATTGTTCGATCGTTTCAAATCAAAAATCTTTAAAAAATATTTCAAATTCTATTGATAAAATTATCCGATAAAATTAACCATCTAACAAGTTAAAAAAAAAATTAAGAAGTGAATATCTTATTTAAAACAACCAATGACCTTCTCATTTACCTAATTACAACACATATATATATATATATATAGAATTTTATATACAAATTCACAAAATTAAAGTTTAGGACTTTCTTTTATTTATTTATTATTATTTAATAGTTAAGTCTAGTCTTTAAATATCCACTTTCATCTACCATATAAATTACAACAACTTTTTTTTAAAAAATAATTGTAAAAAAAAATAAAAAATTTCGTTGATTTTAAAAAATATTCTATAAAAACGTTAGCAAGTGAAAAAAAAAAACAAAAAACAAAACAGGTTACTAGATCTGATACATAAAGCATTTCTTTTTGTCGTTTATGGACAGATATACCCTTAAAAAATATACAAAATGACTCAACCAACCTTCCTTGATAAATTGACAAGAATGTCCCTAGTATCATAGCCGTACAACTTTATTGTTTTTTAAAATTACTTTTACTTTTTTCCGGCGCCAGAAAGGGACGGGCAATCAAAGACCTCTAAATAACCGCTACTTTTAAAATAATAAAAAAATTTAAAAATCCAACTGTCAATCATAGCCACACATCTCAATCCAACTCAAAAATCTCAGCCGTCAAATCCTTCTCGATATTTTTTGACCCACACCAAAAAGCCCCTCATTATGACGTGCCGTCATATGGAATTTTAAAAACTAAAACATTCTACCATGTTTTTACGAAAATTACCATAATACCCCCAATTTGTTATACTCTATCTCACTAATGTTATAATAATTATACTAATTTTTTTTAAAATTTATAAAATTATGTTGACATTTTTTATTTTATTTTATTTGATAATATATAAATATTATTTTAATAAATATTTTTTTAAATGACAAAAATATTCTTATATTTTTTTTTCAATTTGATAAAATTTTTCTAACTTTTTTAGATTTTTTATTATTTTATATAAAAATAAATTTATAATAAATAACTTATTTTTATTTTATATAAAAATAAACTTAAGATTTTTATCAATATTTATTTAAAAAATAAAAAAAGAAGTCAAAATTTTAAAAATTAAAAAAAAATATGAAATGAACAATTTTGTCAATTTTAAAAAAAATAATTGAAGTATATATATATATATATGTATATTGTTAGATAAAATAAAAAATTTGGTTTAATTTCAATATTTTTAAAAAAATTAGTGTAATTATTAAAAAGTTGAAAAAAAATTAGTGTAATTTACCCATAAAAAAACAAAAAGAATAATTATATTTAACTTCCCTCTCTTGACTTATTTGATAATTAGAGGTTTTCTTTTTTATTTTTAAATTAATATTGACTTTATCTCTATTATTTTGACAATATATAAATTCATTTATTTATAAATAATTTATTATCGATCGTGTTAGAATTTTAATTAATTTTTTATTTGACTAAATTATTCTTATAGAGTAAAATAATCTTCACTAAATTTTCAAAAATTAAAAAAAAATCTATATAATTATCGGTTATAACATGAAAATCATTATCATCATTCACAACATATTTTCTCTTAATTAGTTTTTAATAATTTTAAAAGTAATATTAGTGTAATATCATAAATTAAAGAAAAAAGTTAATGTAATTGTTGCAAAACAAAAGGATAATATTGGAATATTACAAAAATACGACGCCATTTGAGCAAGTTGCATTCACCTTCTTGTTTCGTTGAAAAGATAATAATAATAATAATTTAAAAGAAAAAAGAAAAGATAATAATTAAAAAGCACGCGCCCTTGTAGCGTGTTGAAGACATATCGAAACGTAAAGAAATGCTTCTATTCTAGCAGAGAAGTGAACCAAGATTTGACAGCTATTTTTTTTTATTATTTACTAAGGGCGTTATACTCACGCGCTATGTATTAGCGTGTGTTTGGAGAGGGTAGCAGAAACCCTAGGGCTGGAAGGGAAGATAGCTACAGTTCATAGGCAAGCCACAAAAATTAAATAAAGAAAGAAGAAAAAAAAAGAGGAAAATTTAATTTTAAAAAAATAAATAAATAAAATAAAGAGAGGAGAGAGAGAGAGAGAGAGGGAGGGGATGAGGGGCACTTTACTACTACACTTTTTTATGTTGCACGCATCAATGGCAGAAAACTGAAGGAAGACAAGAGTACTACAAGAACAGGAGAGGAGAGGAGAAGAGAAGAGAACTACCATCACCACCACCATATCCACAATCAAGGCTAACCCAAGAAGAAGAACAAACAGAATAGACAATATGGGGTTTTGAGATATGTATATCACAGAAGTATATATAGCAGAGCAGTTTCAGAAAGTTTCATGTGGGTATGATGAAATGGGTTTCTTCATTGGCATGCATTTAACAAGTGTCTGTATGTTTGAAGCATTGATTTGAGGCCAAAGCTCAGAGCTTCACAATCTACTTTCGTTTTTTCCATTTACCATGGCCTTTTCTTTTAGCATGAAATAATTTATTTCATATCTATTGTCTGGGCTTATATATAAATATATATTTTCTTTGCCTAAGAGCTTTTGTGTGGTCTTTATTTTGGGTTTCCAAAGCTGGAGAGAGATTGTGGATTTGTGGGTTTTTTTTAGATGAAGGGGATGCCCTTACCCTTTGATTTTGAGGGGAACGGGGTGTTAAAGCTTGTTGCAGAGATTTCATCATCATCTTCAAATCCATTGGTGAATAATAAGTGGAATAAAGAAGGTTGCTTTCTGGGTAGTGAGCCTACCTCTGTCCTGGAGACTATCAGAAGCCCGAGCTCTCCTACTTCTACCTCAACCCTGTCTTCTTCTCTGGGCGGCGGCGGCGGCAGTGCTGGTGGTTCTACTGACACGACCGGCGTGGCGGCGGTTTCAGGAAACCCGTCCCGAAAATGGCCGCCAGTGCAGCAAGAAACCAGCAGCTCGAATGCGGGAGTTGAATCAGGCTGTGGAAGTTTGGAGCTCCAGCCAGTTCCACCTTCTCTAGAGATCGGCAGCGGTAGCGGAACCATTACCACCGGAGCTGAGAAATGTGGGCTGGGGATGGAGGATTGGGAGGGCGTGCTGTCGGAATCTGTAGCGGCATCACCGAGCCAAGAGCAATCAATACTTCGTTGGATCATGGGGGATGTGGAGGACCCATCTATGGGGTTGAACAAGTTATTGCAGACTGGCGGTCCACCGGACTTCGAATTCAATGGTGGATTTGGTGTTGTAGATCAAGGTTTTGCATTGGACACTGTTGGTGCGATGACTCCTGGGGGTGGAAATTTGATGGCAACAATGAACCCTTCTTTGCCCGCTTCAGGGTTTCCTCATGCTACCAACAAATTCACCAATGAAAAGACTGGCTTGGCTCCGACCCCATCAACTCTTCCTAATTACAAGCTTCCTAACCCTCCAAACCCTATGTTCTCTCCATTATCCAACAATCTCGTACCCATTTCGTTGTCTCCGACTGCCTTTAAACCACAACCACCACCACTACCACCACCATTTGAGTGCTCGGATGTGAAGCCGCAGCTTTTCAATCCTCAATTGCTAATTAACCAGTACCAAGCTCAGCACACTCAAAATCCGGCTTTCTTCTTGCCATTGCCATACACCCAACAAGAGCAGAACCTTCTCATGCCACCACAGCCGAAGAGGCACAACCCTGGGGGCCTAGAACCTAACTGTTCGGTCCCATTTTCGGATTCAGGGCAAGAGCTCTTTATGGGGCGGCAACACCAACCACAGGGGCTTTCTCACCAGCTTCAATTGCTGCCTCATTATCTGCAACAGAGGCCAGCAATGGTGGCGAAGCCTAAAATGGTTGGCGATGAAATGGGCCACCAGCATCAGCAGCAACAGCAGCAGGCAATAATCGACCAGCTATTCAAGGCCGCAGAGCAGGTCCAGACGGGGAATTCACTACTCGCGCAAGGGATATTGGCGCGGCTCAATCAGCAGCTCTCTCCAATTGGTAAGCCTTTCCACAGGGCTGCTTTCTACTGTAAGGAGGCTCTGCAATTGCTACTCCATACAGACAACATGAACCCCTCCTCGACCGCCACTTCGCCTCATTCTTCCACCTTTAGTCTCATTTCTAAGATTGGTGCTTACAAAACTTTCTCGGAAATTTCACCATTCCTTCAATTTGCCAATTTTACTTGCAACCAGGCTCTCCTTGAAGCCTTAGATGGCTTTGATAGAATCCATATTATAGATTTCGATATTGGTTATGGTGGGCAATGGGCTTCTTTTATGCAGGAGCTTGCCTTAAGAAGTGGCAGTGCAGCTTCGCTTAAAATTACTGCACTTGCCTCTCCCTCCACCCATGACCAGATTGAGCTCGGACTCACCCGAGAAAATCTGAACCATTTTGCTAGTGAAATCAATATGGCGTTTGAGTTTGAAATTGTAAGCTTTAATTCCTTGAACTCTGCATCATGGTCGCTACCTCTTCATGTCTCTGAGAATGAAGCAATTGCAGTTAATCTCCCAGTTAGTTCATTTTCCAATTACCAATTGTCCATCCCTTTGGTTCTCCGCTTTGTAAAGCATCTTTCGCCCAAAATTGTGGTCTCTGTGGATAGAGGCTGTGACCGTACTGATGTCCCATTTCCCAACCATGTAATTCATGCCCTTCAATCTTACTCGAACTTGCTCGAGTCTCTTGATGCTGTAAATGTGAACCTAGAATCCCTGCAGAAGATTGAGAGGTTCTTGTTACAACCGGGCATTGAGAAAATTGTAATGGGTCGCTTCCATTCCCCTGAAAAGACGCCGCCTTGGAGGACTCTTTTTTTCTCATCTGGGTTCTCCCCATTAACATTCAGTAATTTCACAGAATCCCAAGCTGAGTGTGTGGTGAAGAGGACTCCAGTTAGGGGTTTCCATGTCGAGAAGAGACAGTCATCGCTGGTTCTATGCTGGCAGCGTAAAGAGCTCATCTCGGCTTCGGCTTGGAGGTGCTGAGGAGCCGCATTTTTATATGCAATTCTCCAATTCATTCTTGTCATGATGGTGCCTCACACAAGTAATAACTTACTGTATTAATCTCTGATCTTTCGAATTTTCTTGCCTGTGATTTTCCTTTCCTAATTGTCTTTGCGGTTTAGGCAGATTGTTTCCAAGTAAAAATGAACCAGACATTTTAGTTGCTGGATGGTCTAGTATAGTTCTCTTTCTTTCAATCTCTTATGTTGGATGTGGGTATAACTATTATGGTGTTTTCATGCTGTTTTGGCAAGAAACAAGAGTTCTTTCCAATTATGTTGGGGGGCTGTTTGTTTTGTTGTACACTTAACAAAAAGACAAAACCAGAAATGGAAAAAAGAAGCATTAACCCTTTCAATTGGTGTCTCTGGAGAATGATTTGGGTACATTTTCTCAGTTACATGTTGTTTTGTGATCTTATCCCGTATTTGATCTTGTGAAGGTGTTTTTGTTTTCCATACATGACAAATTAAATAGATTTGTCATTGCACAATTTGTTAATTGTTTGTCAGATCTTCTAGTCTTGCTTTTTGCATCTCTGATTTCTTATTATCTTCCCAAGCATTACCAATTCTTACTGAATTTTGTCATACCACTAGAATATTTACCTTTCCAAGGTGTTTTTTTTTTTTTCTTTATAAATAAATTCTCAAAATCCATGATATTCCCTAAACTGAATATTTCATGAATCCTACATTTGTCAGCTTCTAATTCTATGGAGGCATCTCTAATTTGTTTGCCTCACCCTGTTCCAACGAAGACTGATATTCATCATTCAGCTTACTTTGCACAAATTATAGTTCTGTTAGGCCTTGTTGATATTGAACTTAGTTGCTATTGTATTATGCTAGTTAGAACCCGTTGGCCCCATGTGCGGAGATGAAAATTGTGGGCCACACCTGCCGAAATGGCCCCTGCTACAAATACTTCCGTCCCAAAATTGCCTTACCTGCAGAAATGCACTAGTTAGTTGTCTGGATGATCCTTCCCATCTTGCAATTGGTCTAGTTTTTGAGTTTGAGTGCTAACCTATTATAATTTTCAAACCATCCTGTAGAATGATCTGATTTAAACCCTATCTTTGATTGAAAAACTCGCTTTCCAGAATTTTCATTTGCTACTCCATTGGATGGCTACTTCTGGGCATATGTGACGAACAAAAGAACAAAACAGGCACAATTTTTTCTTTTGATCAATACAAGACAGGCATAATTTGAGTGCCAGAAATTTTATGGTTTGCCATTGTCATTCTTGTCCATATATTTCAGCCATTACATGAAACTCTTCACAACACAAATGGAATAGCTGAATTTGAATAGATATGATTTTATATCCCAACACTCCCATTTTTTAGAAACATCAAAGTCCTGCACTTTAGTGTGTTTTTGTGTGTCTCTGTTTTTTTTAATCAGTAAAATTATTGCCGCTCAGATTAGGTTATTGAACCCATCTTCTTGTTTAAGGAAAATTATTGAATCGATTTGATCTCTCTCTCTCTCTCTCTCATATATTTACACACACATACATATAGTTCCAAGAAAAAATGGTATAAAAGTGGGATGGTGGTGTCCATAGATTTCGGGTATTGCAGGTATCAACGATCGGATGTTGGCCTAAATTCCTTTCAGTACATGCATATATATATATATATATATATATGCATCTCTCTCATTGCTAGCTTGTAATGTTTTCTGCTATATCTATTATGGTGGGTGCATTAAACTAATATTTTTTTGTTAATATATTTTAATGTTTAGTTTACAATTTTCACACTCTTATCATCTTATATATTTATGCATGCCAACAGTTGTATTATTATTATACATTGAATTTGCTGATGTTTTTGGTTATTTAATGACTCTCCTAATCAAAGTCACATGAGGCTTGTACTATTGGACCCCGACATGATTAGTTTAAACTTTAAACTCCTCTTTCATCTCCTTTGGAGCTCTTCATTTATTGTTTTATTCTGCTTTTTTTAAGCACAATCATTTTATTAAACCTTTCAGGCCATGTTGTGTGTGTGTGTGTGTGTGTGTGTGTGTGAGAGAGAGAGAGAGAGAGAGAGAGAGATGTTTGGCTGTATTATTATTATTATTATAATTATAGAAAAGCCTAATATGTTGGCTTTATTGACAATTCATAGTCTATTAGCCCTGCAAACAACCCTATTAATTATAACTATTGTCATAGTAGTGTAGTTTTAACTTGCTGCAATTATAATAGGAATATATTTTTATGGTTAGATCGTATAATGATGTAATGTGATGTGATTATCAATCGTAAATTCAAATAATGAGATGCTGTCACTTTACGTCAAATAGTGATATAAAACTCAAATCACACCTAATATATATATATATATATATAAAAAGATATTTGAGAGAGAGAAGCTTCTTCAAAAATGTGTTTAGGGTGGAGATGACTTAACGACAATATGTGATTGTTGGCTTTATTAGAGAGAGAACAGAGAGAGAAAAGCAAAGATAAAATGGTGAGACTTGGGTGGAGTAAAATTAGTAAAAGAAAATAGAGATGGGTTTATGTAGAATGGTTGCTCATAGTTTTTTTTTTAAAGAGAAAAACTAACAAATTGTTTAGATGGATTTATTTGGAGTAAAAGTAAACTAGAGATGGCTTCATTTTTCTTTTTCATTAGAGTAAGAATGTCCAAAAAAGTGTTAGTTCTGACAACGTTTTCAAGTGGGCTTGCTTAATCGGGGTTTAAGATTAAAACAAGGTTTTCTTTCTTTATTAAAGAACTTTATGGTCATAGACAGATGGTGACACACTGACATGTCTTCTTTACCTCTCAGCTCACTCTTTAAAGAGTTTCTTAGACACACAATGTGATCCACTTTCCCTGCTTTCTGGTCCATTTTTCACACTCACCCACACACACACATATATATATTATATGAATTGGATCAACACTCTTGAGAGTTTCTTGGACACACAATATGATCCACTTCCTCTGCTTTCTGGCTCCATTTCACTCACACACACACACACACACACACACACATATATATATATATATTATTTGAATTGGATCAACACTCTTGAGAGTTTCTTAGACACACAATATGATCCACTTCCTCTGCTTTCTGGCTCCATTTCACTCACACACACACATGGGTCCATTTGAATTGGATCGACCAAATTAGATGATTAGGGCTAATTTGACAGGGCGGGAAGAGGAGAATCACGGACGGCTCTTTCATTTTTCAACGAAGGTCTTTGAAGCAGTAGAGAACCGCGGCACAATCCTACAATTTGGAGTATCACTTACTCTCCCAAACATTCTCTTAGCTTTTTACCAGATTAGTGTCTTCCGTTTAACCCATCACACCTCCACTAGATGAGACCCAGATGATGAGAAAATCAAAATCTCCACCCAATTTATTCAAATGATTGATTTGGGGTCTAATAATTGATTAGGGTTTAGGTAAGGTTTGACCAGATACCCTGACCTTTTTATTTCTATGTTTACACTTGACTTTACAGTGTATGAAAATGAACTAAAATCACAATTAACAACCAAACCTATAAAGGGTTGAATTGAAATTACAACTAACTGAATTTGTATTTTAAGACAACAGCATCATTACTGAAAATCAAACATTCAACCATCCTATGTCTTAATTAAATTATGTCTTAATCAAACAAAGGAAAGGTACAGTGAGAATAAGGAATTATTTTTATTTTTATTCTTTTTTTTAGTGGAGGATGAAATGCGTAGAGATTGAAAAGAACATCAACAGCAAGAGATTACTTTGTCGGAGCTTATGAATTTTCATTTTCATTTTTTGATAAAGTTTATTACCAATCCACTTGATGTCTATTGTCTTAATTTTTTTCACATAAAATTGTCATCATGTAGGAATTATTATTTTGATAATTACTTTGCATGAAAGAATATATATATATATATAGATTCAATGTCAGTCATTGACAGACTTGGAAAGGGGCAGGACAGCCCCTCCAAGATTTGAGAAAGAAAAAAAATTTCTACTAATTTTTTATTATTATTTAGAAATTAATCCTTTTAAAACATAAAATTATTGAAGTATGTAAGATTATTTAATTTAACACTTAGTTATCAAACCCATAATAAAAAAGATGGGTATGGTTATTACGAAAAAAAAAAAAAAAGAATTTAATTTAATGCACGTAAACTGGATTAGGATATCTCTTATTAATTCATTCAAAAAAATTAAAAAATTATATAATAATATGTTTTATTGGTATAATAACTTTAATAAAATTTAATTTTAAAACCTATGATACGTGTTTGACAAATTATTAATTTTAATTTTTTATAATTTAGATTCTTATATCTAAATATATTTTTACAGTTTTTAAAAAATTAATTACAAAATTTTTAAAAAAATTATATTTGAATCACTATTTAAACATAGCCTAAATCTATATATATATATATATATATATTTATTTTTATTGTGCTTCAAATATTAATTTTTCTTAGAAAAAAAGAAAAAGAAAAAGGAAAACATTCTCCATGAGGATTACTAGTGTGTGCAATGCGCGGATGGAAGAACTTGTCCTAACTTTCTACACTCTACAAGTGGCGATTATGCAATGGAACAGGCAGGACCCAGATTACACGGTTTTGATTGAGATCTCCTTGGTGTACTGGACTCCGATCCAACGATCGCGACTGATTGTCTTATGTGTTGTATCGTTGGGGGAACAGTGAGATGAAAATGACAATAGATATCCTTAATTACAACTGTCTCAATCGTCGTTAAGCCACGTGTACGGCTGATACAGGGGAGGGGGAGAGAGAGGATGGTTCCAATTTCCATCCCAGCTTTAATTTCTAACAGGACGTGACGATGGACGTACACACACATGATGGCAATCCAAAATCTACGGACGCCAATTTGAACAGTAAAATGGCCCCACATATGACCCTTCCAATCAACTTTCACAGCCTCGATGATGACATGTCGTTATCAATGGTTTGCCACTTGATCCTCACCGTTGGATCTGAGATTAAGGATATTTGTCTTGTGCTCACTCTATGGGTAGGCACTGTGTAGGATTACAGGTGTCATGATCTGAATTAATGATCGTCCTACGCTTAGGTTAAAAAGTGGGCAGCATTAGAATTCACGTAAATTCATAAAAAATAACTCATTATAGAGATAGTATCACGGTGTTATCATTCCTCTTATACTTTTTTTTCCCTATGTTACCTGAGAGATAAAGTCCAGCAATAATAAAGTCTTGAAAAAATATTGCATGGATCCGTTATTATAGTTTCAACTATCAGATGATAAATTATGTATAAATATATTATAATAATAATTTATTTATATAATTATTCATTTAACTCTTAAAATTATTGAATATTAATTCATAAAATCTCATCCGATAATTAAGATAGTAAATAAGTCAAGTCGAATTGAATCGAGTTTGTTTAAGTTTGATTCGTTAAAATAAATAAATTTGTATTTAAGTTTAGTTTATTAATATTTTGAGCAAATCTTGAACGGACCTTGACTCCAGTTAATCATGAGTCAAACTCGAGTTGTTCGATTTTTTTATATAGTATTAGACTATTTTTAATTTAACGAGTCGAGCTCAAGCTCAATAAATTTACAAGTCTCAAAATTTGTTTAAGCATGACTTGTTAATCTTGCGAGCTAATTTCTAACAAATTGATCACGAGCCGAGTTCAAATATAATTCAGCTCATTTTACCGCCCTACTTATAATATTATGATTAGATCTAAAATTATACAGAATTTATATGAGTTTTATATAAATATTCAAATTTAAACAGTACTATTACGATAAAACTTTTTTCTCAATTTTATTTTAATCATTTTAAGCATTTCCCTTTTCGTGCACATGTAATAATTATGCAAAAAATGTTGAGAAAAAAAAATAAAAAATAGTTCCACCCCTAAACAAAAGGTGATAATAATACATGTAAAGGGTAATGCTACTCGAGTTCATATGAAACATATATGATATTTTATTTATTTGATGACTTATAAAATAGAGATAAAGTGACCGAAATAAACGAAAACTCAATCTTAAAAATATTTAATGATTAAAATACTTTGTCTCATGTAGGTTTTGAGTTTATTGTATTACTACTTTTTGCAATAAAATTTTCCACAATCAATAATCAGTACAACAAACGAAAAAGTTAATTAGTATTCCTTTTTACACTTGGAGAGGCCAAAATGATACTTAAAAAAAAAAGGGCAATTCTATCTGCACTCTCAATTTGTTCAATTGAGCTTCAAAAAAGTATAATTTTAATTATTAAAAAAATATTTAAAACTCAAGTGAAAAAACAGAGTGTGAATAACATTTTTCAAAAAAAAGTGGTAAGGATATTTTTTTTTAACGGTAAAAAAAAGTGGTAAAAAAAAAGGGGATAATGCAAGGTTTAAAAGGGAAAGTTTTTATCTGAAAAGGGTTATCCCAATATAACTCTGTAGAAAAATGGCTTGTGACATGATGACTTGATTAATTGCTGTTTATGTTTCTTTTACTTTTTGATGAACAGAAACACCATCCTTATTGGAATATATAACATGGGGTCCCATGTTGGGAGTTGGGGACAAAAGAAAGAAACCTAAGATGGTGTTTGGACAAGTATTGCTTTTCATACTTATTACACAAATGATGCAAGCTAGGAAGACCAAATTTCTGTTGTTTGCATGCATTATCAAGATTAAGGGTCATTATCCATTATCCACCCCTCCCCTGAAATATATGTTTCAAGGGAATAAAAGGAAAAGGGAAATTCTAATTTGTTTTTTCATATGTCTTCAAGAGTCAAAACATCCCCAATGGACTTTTCCACCTCAAAAAATTCCATTTCTCTATCATAAAATGACAGTTTGGTATTGCTAACATGGATACGAAGGAATTTAAATAAAAAATAATATTTTAATATTCATGTCTTTATTTTCATTATCTCACATGAGATGTAGTCCATCATCATGTGCCCATTACCACCGGGATCCTCCCGGTAAAAAGATGGACACCAAAATGAACACGGACATTAAAACATTATTCTTAAATGAAACTCTTTTTCTATAAAGCCCATTTGAAATGCAAGTGGTGGGTGGCCAACGATGGAAGTTGACAGAAACAATGGCCCATGGAGGCCCAATCTTGGCACCCAAAAACAGTCTTTCAAGCATAATCCAATGGGAGCATTCTTCATAATAACCTCAAATGGGTTTGTTCTTGTTCTTGGGTTCAGGTTAGACGTGTTGAAGATCTTTTTAGTTTGAAATGGAACACTTGTACTTGAGACAAAGATCATTATTCTGACAATCAGATTCTCTCTCTTTTTCTTCTTTATGATAACTCAGACTCACTTTTTTTCTAGCTTCTTTTGTAACACAATTTCAAACCCAAATCAAGTTGGTGGGGTTCATTTTTTTTTTTCATTTCTACACTCTTAACTAACTAGTGTTTTCTTGTGACTTTTCTGTGAGATTCCAATTTCTAAACTTGGAAAAGCTCTAAATAAATGGGTCCAAAGGTTTGGAGTTTTTTGGGTGATCCAAGCAATGAAGCAAATGATCTTCTTTGGCTTTACTTTTCCCCATATTGATATAAGTTTGGAGCCCCAATTTCAAGCTTCAAAAAACTAGCACAGACATTTTCTTTTTGGATTACCAAGATTAATACAATTAATTGTTTTTGGAGTCGAAAGTAAATAGCTGACAATTTTTTGTCATTTATGTTCTTGAATAATTTTATCGAATTGGAGTATGCAAAGATATGTAGTAGCAAACAAATGTCTTTCGGAAAAGACGTTTGTTAGACAAAAAGGTGTAAACGCATATTTAATTTTATAATTTAAATGTGTCTTTTCAAAAAATACCTCTTACATTTTTATTTTTGCAAAATGTGAGTTTCTTCAATATAATCGCATTATAAAAGATTGAATTATTTTGAAACTTAATGCCTTTAATATATGAAATGATAATTATTAAAGGTGTCTCAAGATTTGAGGAACACTATTTTGCAACTATATGAGTTTGGAAAATAAGATTGAAACATTCCCAATTGTGGTAAAAATGAATTTAAAAAAATAAAAAAAAAAAACCTTTTTTGCATTCACACTTGTTATCACACAATTAGATTATCAAATGCATTTAACTTGCCATATTTAAAGAGGATTGTTTATCATCAAATAACTGTCTTCTTTCCTAAGTTAATCGTATACTACTATTATAGAGTGTTACATCGATAGGTACATGAGTGTCCTGTGACTTATAATATGGGTAGTGCGAGTGTATATGAGGTGCAACAACCATGGTGGAACAAATACAAGGGCTCTTTGATCTATGATTGGAAAAGGCATTGCATATGGTCTGGGACAAAGGGAATTTCTTTATCAATAATTGTGCTTTAAAAAGGCAATGAAGAGTCATTTTCCAAAACTTAAAAGATGTCTTGAGTGCACACAGGACCTGGAACCCTTGTCCTCCACAAATTTGGTTCACCCCTATCTCTATCTTAGATTTTCATTTTCAAATTTCTTTTTTTGAACTTCACATTGATCAATCAAGCTTGAGTAACTTTCAATCCAGAAGTTTATGGCAAGAGAAGTTCCAATTGATTTTTGGCTAAGCTAAAGGGTGTCCTAAACAAGCCAAAAAAAAATTGTTTCAACATTTTCCTTAGTTTTTCTAAATTACATACATTTAATCAGTTCCTGAAATTGGGAAAGTCCTAAACTTTCATTTGCCCAATTGTACGCTGGTAAAACATAGCATAAGATATTATGTGTTAGAGATCGTGGTTCGTATTTTTGTAATATGTAAAACTAGTATATAGGCCTTTTGGGCGGAATAAAGCGGAAGGTTTTAATGTACCAGGTTAGGGTTTTAATTTTGAGACAGTATAAATATATTGTAATACCGCTATTTTTTATATAGTAAAGAACTTAACCGCTTGACTTCACAGACGTAAAACTATGCCAAACCATGTAAATTGCTTGTGTCATTTTTTTCTCCTTAAATATATTGTTTATTTTCAACAATATGCTTTTAATAGCAGAGTGGAATTTATATAAATAAAAATTTTGACGAGTTGAGTTGAATTAAGTTGAGTAAAAGAATTAAAGAATTGATGGACCAGTTTTCAATTGGGAGGAGAAAGGGGAAGAACACGAGCAAATGAATGGAAAAGAGACTTTCCCTTATCACACTTCCAACCCAAAATATGTGAATTGCTCTGTGATGGACCTGCCATTGTTGCCTTTAGTCACTTCAATAGATGAAAGCAGATTCCAGAGGGAGAGAGAGAGAGAGAGAGAGAGAGCACCATCTAAGCATCTTCCAGATATAGAGAGTAAGCCCATAAAAGTAGCACGCATTTTGAAGCTCTAAAAGATCACCCTTCCATGGAAAGTATAATGATAAACAACTTTTCATTATGGAATTGAGAGATAAGCACTTTTGTGACGGAGAAGCCTCCTCGGAGTGAGAGATTTTCAGTCTTATTTGAGAACATATATATATATATATATGCTCATGACCCCCAGACAATATGGCCAGCTTTTGCCTTCTTCAAAGATACAAAAGAAAAAAAAGAAATGCATAGTAAGGCCAGTTGAGTGGGGGGCACTTGAAAAAAAAGGGGTTGATTGAAATAGCCATATCTCTGGTGTCCACTGTCCACCCTTCTTGCACCAGCTAAAGCCCCAATCACTTTAGTAATTTCTATTCTATTATCTCTCACCAAAAAAACAAAAGGGGAAGAAAAGAAACTAGTGTGACCCCACTACATGGTACTTAAAAGACATTGGGAGTATAATTATTAAAAAAGGACCATACTAATATAAGTTGAACTTATATGAAATGAGTGTTTTAAATATTAAATAGACAAAGATGCAATTGTTTTACTATATTTTTTTTTGTGCAGTTTTTCTTCTTTAATTCTAAATTATTTCCAAATGAATTTGGTAAGGGTTTTCAATCATCTCAGATCTCATTTATCATTTTCAATATTTTTTACTACGTTTCTTGCTTTTGTCTCCCATGCATGTTTGCTTTCTGATATAGTAATATATTTTCTCACCCTACAATTACAAACAAATCAAAATCTACAAGGCCATGAAAGGACACTAATTAATGGGAAAAAAAATTGAGAAAAAAATACAAGTGGGTTGAGGCGCCATTGACAAGGGCACAAGGGTTGTGACCTTAATTCAAATGGGTAAGCTAAGTCTCGTTATTTTGTCTTAGGAGGGTACAAGTAAATAGGGTGATAAGATATAAAAAATGAAGATGAAGCCAAGGCTAAAGCCAAAAGCCAACCATATGAGGGAGTAATTAATTACCATTGATTCTGATAATTCAGACGAAGATCACGTAAATAAAAAATATACTGAGATGTATATATGGCCTTTATCTGCGTATGAGCATCCGAGGCAAATGGGCCAAGGAAGAGCACTAAAAAGAAAAGGAAAAGGCAGTGTGAGGTGGAGAGTGGTCTTTGTGAGGTAGATGCATGGGTGTGCGTGTGCAAGAAAAGTAAGGGTTGTCATCAAGCAAACTTTTGCTTCTCTCTCTTCTTCTCAAACTTTATAGATGCTTGGCCACCATATCTCCTCCAACTCTTCTTTTTAAGTTTCCTTCATTGTTTCTATCTTCTTTTCCTTTCCATTTTCTTAGTCAGCTTAGAAACAACGCCTTCTTTCCTTCCCACACATTTTCTTTTATGCCAAAACCCAAAAGTAAGCACTCATGCTCGTTAAAAGCCACTTATGTAGGCCCCTCAATAACAACACATTACCCTCTCTCTCTCTCTCTCTCTCTCTCTCTCTCTCTCTCTCTCTCTCTCTCTCTCTCTCTCTCCACCCACTATTTGGTGGAGATTTGGCTCCACACAAGACATTGCATGGATGAATTGGGCAGCCTTCAGTGTGCATGGTTTTCTTTCTTTCTATCCCAACTTCTTTTCTTCTCTTATCTCTATCTTTTTGTAGTATTAGATCACATTAAGGTCAACCCAACATGCACTTCTCATGTCTCTTTCTTGCTTCTAATTTTTTTAAAAAAATTTCTGCAATTCTTTTTCAGCATAATATCAACTTGGGTCGGTTTGGCTTCTTCTCATTGTTTTCTTCTTCAGTCAAAGCCATTAATAATTGGCACAGATTTTGCTACCCCAACCAGTGGAGGCATGAAATTTCATGCATCCGATGAATGGACTTTAATTCCTGAATTTTGAAAAAAAAATTAGTTTACTCTATATCGTGGATTATGCTATGGAAATAGCAATTCTCTTCAACATTTAGCACTTTCAAATGTTTAATTTGGGCCCACTTCACACAGTTCTGTGTGAAAATTGTGGAGAAATTTTTTTTGTTGAGCAAAAAATTGAAGGACAAGAAATATGAAATTTAACTCACCTAGAGCTGAATAATTGTGCTAGAATAAAAATACATATCACTAACTTTTGTTTGGCTTGACTTGCTAAAGCGGGTAATAGTTTAGTAACTTTATCTGTTCAATTTTTTTTTTTTAAAAAGAAATAATAGAGTTCAAGTTCTTGTAAAAACAAAGAGATGAGGATTAGTAGGTTTTTATTACCCATTTGGTTGAATTGTGTAAAAGTGTTGTTAGAGATAAACAATTGTTGAGATTAAGTAATTATTAGGATTAAGCAGTTAATAGAGATAAACAGTTGTTGAGATTAAGTAGTTATTAGGATTAAGCAGTTAATAGAGATAAACATTTGATGAGAAAAATCATTTGAGTGTTTGATAAAAATTGTTAAAAAGTTACTATACAATATAAAATGAAAAAAATAATGAAAAGAAAGGGCAAAATAATAAGAAGAAAGAATAATTGGGTAAGATTTCAAAACTTACCACCAACTAAACACCGAGTAACAATTTATTAAAATAAGCTAATTTTAATTTAAAAAATATGATTCTATTACATAAATTGATTCTAACTTAATTTACTTAGAAACAAACCAAATCATAATGCCATCAGCCCTAGCAAATTGACTAGGCTTTCCACAAAATAGAAACTTGTGTCAATTAATTTAAAACTTCTATATGGACTTACATTTATATCCGTGTGTGTATATATATGTATATGTGTGTTTGTATAGTTGTTGATGGTGAGTTGAATGAAACATTGAATAGTGGGTGCAATTGATGGTCACCCTAGTGCATAGTAAAGGGACAGATGAGTGTGGAGATAACGAGAGAAGTTTAAAACTTGAAACTTGAAAGAGACAAATCCACGTGAAATTAAAAGATTAGCAAATTGCAGCCTCTCGTTTGGAAATTGTCTTGTCTAGTCGTTTGCCTTGACAAAATCTTGATTGTTGATCAGTTACCATCACTCTCCTTTCGGTTCTGTAATGGCACTGAGAGAGTTGAGAAATGATGAATACCCATCCACCAATATAACCACCAAAGTGTTAATCATTGATTCTCTCTCTCTCTCTCTCTCTCTCTCTCTCTCTCTCTCTCTCTCTCTAGCTTGAATATTAGCCATATATCAGTTTCAATTAAGACCTGATTAAAGATATCACAAGTCAACAACTAATGAAGACAAGTGATGCAATAAGTTGATGAAGCCCCAATATATATATAATCTGCTAGAAACAAGTTGGCAAGTCATTCCGATTGAGGTTCAAACTGAATTAATCAACAACAAAACCGAATCAAAGTGTGGGCAGATCTTTCCAGTGGTGGGCACATATCTCAGCCTCTTTGTACAGTTACCAATCTGACAGAATAAGTAAAATCAGACGTGTGCCCCTACAGACATCCAACAACTTTGAATCTATACAAAGGAAATGTTGTATTAAGAAGGAAGACCAAAATCACCCAATGTTTTGTTCTCACCTACAGGCTGGATTCTAATTCAAACTCAAACTTGTAATATTAAACTGCTCATGAATATAATTTTCATCATAAATTTCAAGCTGCTCAACTAATTCATGCTTTTCAAGCACAAATGCATATAGAGAAACCTTAGTTCAAGCCTGAGAAGTCGGCTTAGGATTCACTTCATAAAGAAATGCTTCTTAAGTTCTTGTAAGTTGGCAAAAACTTGAAAAGAAAATATTAAAAAAAATAAAAATAGACGAGGAAACTCTATATCTGCAAAATGAAATGATTGGACATGTTCTTAGGAATTTTGATGATTTGTTATTTAAGCTTACAAAATAAACATCCCCTAAATTATACTCACAAGACATTTGCCCTTGCAAGCAAAACTATAATGTGCACAGCCAGCAGTTGCTCTATTGCAGACATCCACATGAATCCATATTGGCACAGGAAGTCCATGCAGTCAGGTTAGCCCAAAAAACAATAGATCTCATGTATTTCCGGAATCTCGCACTTAGATTCAGGTACCAAAACCTGCTGGAATTGCAATAGCAGTCTCAGTTTCCTTCACTGAAATTCTAACCACGTCAAATGATTGATTCAACTCTACAAATGGGTCCACCGTCCAAGTAATTCACTGTATGCTTGTCCTCACTCCTAGCTTTGCACATTGAATTGACCAAAAGATTTAACCCTTTCAGTTGGCACTGGTCATAATCTTTTAAAAATCAAACTCCATAAAGTGGTAGGAAGGTTTTGGTAAAGGAGTACGCAAGTGCACCCGTAAAGATGTAGCTGTCCAACCTGTCCAGAATTCCACCTGCACAAAAGCAAAGCCCCGATATACAAACAAATTAGAGGGAAAAGGTGAACAGTTTTTTCTGAATTTAGACATCAGTTTGAGAATGATAATCATTTTAGAGAAGATTACGAATAAATAATTGTTTGAGGCAACATGCATGCAAAAGTTCTAAAAAGTTGGCATTGATTCTCACAATAAAAAATGTCTTCCAATTCTCTTTCTAAAACCAACAGTCTATTTATTTAAACTTAAATATTTCACATTGCAAAACATTTTCCATGAATTTTTTAACATTAAAAAAATTAATTTCCTAGTCATTTTCTGGTTACTAACAATATGCATGATAAAGACTTACACAAGCATGTATCGAAACACAAATATTGGTGTTTGTTTTTTATTGGCGTACATATAAGGTATAGATACAAGCAAGTATCTATGTGAATCACACACCGACTCTAAAATATATTTGGTTAAGTCACATATTACTCTAATAATTTTTTTTTATAAGTGCAGAGTACTCTAATAATTAATACTCACAAGAGATACAACACTTGTCAATTAACAGAATAACTAGATATTAATTCTCTTTTTCATTGACTCTGAAATAGGCTTCAATTTTTGTGGTTGATCCCCTTTTTGTAATTATGGGTTCACCCCCATCGGCCGCCTTCAATACATATACTACTTTAATGAAGAAGAAAAAAAAAAGTCCATAGGATTTTCAAAAAATATATTAATTATTAGGTAGTAGAATTATTAATTGTTCCCATGGAATTTTGGGTCCTCACAAAATTACTGATTATTAGAGTTATTAACAGTAAAATTGTATGTATATGCACTCATGGATCGTATGTGTATAGGCACATACCTATAACCTAGTCGCATGTATAAGCATGTATACATATTCAAATAGGTGTATATATATATATATATATATATATATATATATATATAAATAACTATCTGTGGTTTGGACATACAAATCAAGTCCCAAGCTGTGCCTATAACCTAGTCGCATGTATAAGCATGTATACAAATTTATATAGGTGTGTGTGTGTGTGTGTGTATATATATATATATATATATATATATATATAACTATCTGTGGTTTGGGCATACAAGTCAAGTCCCAAGCTGTCTATTAGGAAAGCAACTAAAAGAAAAAAAATTCCGTAAGTCATTTTCAAGTTTTGCATTTTTACTCAAAATTTGGGTAAAACATTTTAGAACCAATGAACGCCTGAAAGTGGTGAAAATATTTTGCAGAATATAGTTTACGTTGAAACAAACAAAGCACAAATTTCATTTTGTAAGTGGTATTCCATAACAAACCAAGAGTTAGGTGATGATCAAGATTACTGGACAGAACAGAATCAGACAACAAATGTCCAACAATATTTATTTTTTCCTTTTTCTGACAAACCGATCTTGGCTAGTAAGAGCCAACAAGCACTTGCTCTGTTGGTTGAACTGTGACAACATGATATATGAGGTTCGACCACTAAAATGACATTCTTACAAGTACCATCAGAATGGTCACTACTTGCTTTTTCCTTACCAAACCAGAAAAATGGATTAACTTTGCATAGGACAGGGGATCAATCCTTTCTAATATTGAATGACATGGGAATGTAACAACATGACATTTCATTCTTTTCTTCCACTCTGGCATTCTTATTCATTGGTTTCATCGTCCAAATATTGAATGAATAGGCAGAAGAAAACCAATAAAAAAAAAACTTGGAATCCAAGCATATTCAATTAAAAAAAGCCGCTACCAGAGTATGTTGGGTCATTTTAGCTATATCGTGAATATGGACAAAGACATTAACCAACATCCGTGGCCAATACACTCTTTGAAGAGAACATATCTTTAGGCATGACATCAACTTTTGATAGGTTACAAGGACTGTGATCAACTTTTGATATATTTTACCATATATATATATATGCAACCAAAAATATATGTTAGCAATAAGACAGGCTTAACGAGCAAACATCAGGCACACTTATAAACAAATGAATATAGCCAATATGAAAATGAGGCACTGATATTGGTAAATTGAGGGAAGAAAGGTATGGAATGGTATTGATGCAAATAGTTTAAGCTGATGTGGTTCTATATTGACTGAATGTGACAGGAAAATATGTATACATATATATCCTGAAAAACCAAAATAACTACTGCAACTTCAGTAAAATAAACAGTTTAATGCCATTAATCAAGAAAAAAAAGCTACTAAATAAGGCCATTACTCAAGAAGTAAGAATAAGAGCAAACGAGACGAGACGACCGCTAAGAGCAACGCGACAGATCTTTCAATTCGACAGGAAGATTTATGATCTGGAGGAGATTTCTGATAATATTATTAGCATCATTTGGATGTGTTAACTCAGTATGGATTCAAATCAAACCCCTACGGTGGAGCAGCAACAATGGTGTAAACGTCTAAGCCGGGGTGTGGTCGACTGTTGCAGAGCTCTGTCTTTCAAGAGTCGATGTTGTACTGCTCCATTCGAGGTGACAGTGGCAGAAGACACTTCTTGGTGGAAGAGGTGTCAAAGGCGTTCATTCGTGGATTTCACAGAAAATCCTAGAGGTGGTCAGAGATAGCAGCAGCCCTTTTTTGGTATGGCAATTCAAGAAACAGTCCACCATCGACGAAGAGTAGATCATACTGGGAGGTTGCAGTGAAGGAGTTAAGGCCAGAGATGAGGTCTAGGGTGGTGGTGGATATGGAGGGTGATTGTTGTCGGGTGTCGGTGGATAGTGAGTCATGCAAGGTGAGAGTTGATCATCTTGCAAGAGCTTTGATGGGTCGAATTGAAGGCTGGAGTCAAGAAGCTATGTCGATTAAAGAATTGCAGCTATGGGTGAATCAGAGATGGAAGGTTCCAATGTGGGTGAGAATATTTGAAATGTGTTATGAAATTTGAGTTACAATGGTTGTGAAATTTCCCTCTACTATTGTATATGTTGGCAATTCATTCTAAAAGTCTTTACTGAGTCTGTAATTGTTAAGTTAAATTAAGTCTCCTTTCTATTTATATATTAGTTTATCATATATATTTGTCTTGTTTGATGGTTTACTTAGCATAGTCCATGCTTTGGTATGCCTAAGTATCAACTGTCTTGGTATACTCCACCTTGTTATCTCTCGATATATGACCAAAAGTGGAAGAACTATAAATTTTTGATTTAATCTATTTTAATTAAGGAGGAGTAATGTTTCCTATTGACTAAAGGGGAAATACCTTATTTACTTCTCTCAAGTGTTTTTGTTATTTATTTATTATCATAACACAGATGCTACGCATGATATATTTGTTTAGTTGCGTTGTACAAATAACAGATATCTTCATTTGCAGATGTTGAGTTTCGGTGGATTATTGCTTTAGTTGATTTTTGGTTTTGACTTAATGTAATGGGTTATGTATTGTAAAATTTATCTTTATGTTTTGTCATGAAATTTCTAAAGGGAGAGATTGTTAGGAAATTTGAGTTACAATGGTTGTGAAATTTTTCTTTAGTATTATATGTATTCATAATTCATTCCAAAAGTCTTTATTCAGTCTGTAATTGTTAGGTTCGATTAAGTCTTGTTGCAACTACAACATTAGTCAATCACTTCATGAAGACTTGATCATGCCTGACTTGAATTATAGCTTCGTAAGTTTAAAGAAGAAGATCATTGATACATTTTGATACTTCAAATCTACTACAAGAAAGGTATAAACACACATAGTCATCATGCATTCATGTTAGTACATGGTTAGATTATATGTGAGTTTAATCTTTCAATGTTATGAGTCTCCTTCTGACTAAGTTTTTAATTGAACATATATTATGCACTTTTAGTTTCGACTATAGGCTTAAAAGTGACTTAAAATATGTTTTATATTGTTCCTCTGTCACTAAGTAGTTTTGAAATTGCATTTAAAAACGAAATAAAATTGAAATAACAAAACCAGTAGCCTTCTTGTCCGAACGGAACAAAGGCGTGTCTGAACGAAACTATGTTTGAAGACTATGAACAAAAGAGTTTGCTTTGTCCGAACACATGAGTGATTTCGGAGATTTTGATTGGTTCTCCTATTCCAAATCTAATTATGAGCCAAGAAAACAACAGAAGTTAAATGCTATCACTTGGGAAACTTTTGCTAGTAACAGGTAACCACAAGATAGTGTTGGATAATTGAATATAAAATATATGTGTGTGTGTGTGTGTGTGTGTGTGTGTATATATATATATATATAATGAGATAAGGACCACACAAATAATGTGTAATCCCCCTCTAGTTGGGAAATACATCAATGTACGAATCAATAGCTCAAAACCAATCACCATAGCCTAGGAGTACTATCAATGATCTATAAAATTTGACAAAGTTCCTTATCATCTTCTCAAACATGAGCACAGAAACTGACATAAGCAGTATTTGCTTGATAAACACCAAGTATGCACTTCTCTAATTGTTCGTGAACAAAATCAAGTTGTCCATCAAGAAATCCTAAAAATAATTTTAGCAAGTGATATGTACAGTTCTGCTACACATAATTCAGATGTTTTCTGTTACTATATATAAAAAACGAGGGTGAACCTATTTGCTTTCATGTGTTTGGCAAACATGGAAGCTACTTCCCTGTTTAAATTTTATATTAATTTAATTTCAAATATTATTATTTCATTTAAACACATTTTAGAATTTTGAAAAAAGACACTTGAGCCACACATGGGGCTATAGCTTGTAAAGAAGCAGACGGCTATTGGCTTTATAACCACAAATGTTTTCAAACCCTTCATAAACTTCCATTGGCTCTTTGCTTTTATAACCACAAATGTCTCCAATTCTTTCATAATCTTTTGATGTGGAACGGTAAGTTAGCCTGCCACAGTTCAAAAGAATCAAAACATATGAAAATCTAAGTGACATAGGTTGACCATTGTGCTTTCCTATTTGAAACTGCTGCATTAATGAACAATCAGCATACAAGTACTAAAATAAGAGCACTGTACCTGACTACTGTAACGAAATATCTAGGATTTATCAAAAACCTTCCTCATTGGTTTTCGGCTCTCCAAGTCTCGACACGTATCATGCGCTCTCCGTGTTAAACTTCACTTATGTGTTTACCCTCTCTTCAAACATTATTTATTAAATTGCCAATGAGGGATTCAGTCGGGGATTTGAAGGCCCTATTAAAGTAACGATTGAACAATCAAACTCAACCAACATAGATGAACACTATTGTTATTATGTCAAAAGCAGAGGCCAAAACCAACAAATTGCGCAAGTAGTGCAGGCGTCTGACTAGTACAATAAAAAATTTGAAAGAACCGGGGTTCTCGATGAGCACAATTTCAAGTCAATCATTCACAATCAAATGACTCCAAACTGCATACAGACAGCATGCAAGTTGAGCTACCCAACGCCTACTGGAAAGATTAAGCATGTGATTTTTTTGCAATTACTCTAAGTAGACAAAGGAACAAAAAGCTAGTAACTGAGCAGAGTGGCAACACACAAGTCCAGTGTCTAATTACAGAATTCAAGGACAAGGAGTAAAGGGTACTTACCATGTCCAGGTATAAGAGATCCTGAGTCCTTGACTCCCGCATCACGCTTAATCATTGACTCAGTAAGATCACCAAAAAGAGATCCAAAGAAGTTCAGAAATCCAAAGGCAATTGCACTGATGATCATCCAAGAAGATATGTTAATTGATGGCAGTGCTAGTTTACAAGGACAAACATTTATAACTTCAAATTTTGTGGGATAGTAATAAATAAATAATTACCCTGCACTACAAAAGAATTCAAATCACCTCACACTATTTTATACATCTTTAGCTTTCTGACTGGCCATAGGAAACCGGAAGCTGAAGGTTGAAACCATGACATATGGTTTGATATCCAACAGAAAAGATAACGACGGAAGAATATCCACCCTCTAAATATGATGATGCAAGTTTAAAGGGTTCCCTTCTTTATGTACGATAATTAAGAACCCCCTTGGTTGGAGAGGGGAGAAGAGAGGAGGAAAAAAAATTAAAATTTCTTTATAGTTCAACAATTTGGTTCACTCACGAGTTATGAGGGGAGTAAAGAATACCAACAAAATTTTTCAAAAAATTTCCACTATTGACCACAGAATTCCTCTAGCCCATGGGGAGATTTTGCAGATAGAGTCCAGAACTAAAATTCAATACATTAGACAAGTGCAAGGTACAAGCACCTTTACAAAGTATAGATATTGTCCTCTCCTAGTTTTCTCCCCACTTTTTCTGCCTAAACAAATAGCAGTATACACTTCAAAATTTTCCTCTTCTTCCTTCAGGTCTTCTTTATTTCCCCCTTCTCTGTTCCTATATTACAATGCACCACATGAACTATGAATGAACAGCTTCCACTTCAAACTATATAATTCCGTGTCAAAGTCCAGAAGTTAATTAAATGGCGGCAGACATTTTCCTCGTGCACTTCCAAGCAACCTTTAGAACATGGAATAAAACCTCAAACGACCGCTTTATAAAGATTTCCACCCACCCCCAATAGAGGAATCTGCAACAGAACTAGAATGACGAGGCAAACAAATGAAGATGAGCAAAACAACAATTGGTCCTCCTCAATCCATATCTACCAAGTAGTTTTCAATTAGTTTCATTTATTGCTTTGCAGAAGTCATTGAGCTCTTCGAAGTATATTCCAACTAGACACCTCCTTAGCCATCAACCTCGGGATAGAATATGACAAAACAAGGAAGTTTTGATCCAAATTTGCAGGAAAAACTTTGAAACAGGCCAATTTAACCAAGATAACTGTGACCTCCTAATTCTGCTCGAATGATAAAAGTAAATCATCATTTCAGCCAAACCCAATTCAAGAAACATCCACCAAGACCATAAGAAGATCACATCACCTGAGTAAGTGGAACTAGCAATTCCAACCTAATCAAATCATCTTAACTTGGGTCAGATAAGAAGTAACAACAATCTCCTTTTAAATTTATCTGCTTTGCAGTTATTAGTAATTTTACATGCCATTTAATATGATCTACCACCAATATTCAATGTGGTTGTATCAGGCCTTAGCGCAACGGTAAGGTTGCTCCATTGTGACTTAGAGGTCACGGGTTCGAGTCATAGAAAAAGCATCTCCGCTTGCTAGGTAAGGCCACGTATATCTAACCCTCCTTAGATCTGCAGTGGTGGGAGTCTTGTGCACTGGTCTAGCCCTTATTCAATGTGATTGTGATAGTTACAAGTTTGGTTCAATGAAAATTCAATAGTTTTCTTATCAAAAATAAAATAAAATTCAATAGTTTAAACTTCAAAGCACTCAAAACCCTTGATAAGGATAGAAATCACATTCATGTAAGTAAAATAAAATGTTTATCAGATTTATCGAAAGGGTTGTCGGAGGGAGTTACAATAAACAAAACCAATTTAAGACCATATTCATATGGCACGAGGGCTCAGCTGGTAGTAAGTGTAATTAAAGGCAAAAGGCACCCTTAAGGTGTTAAGGTCCCACAAAACGTGAAAAGTGAAGCAACAAAAAAGCACTAACCTCAGTGAAGCAAAGCGCTAACTTACAAAAATAATCAAGAAAATATATTAGACATTAAAAGTTAATTCATTTTAAATTAAATATTATCTTATAATTATACTTATCAAGTAATACTAAAAAGCTCAATCAAAATGTGGCATATGACATATTTAAGTGATATGGCCATTCTAAGATTTGGTGCTTTCTTCTAAATATTCAAAGTTTTGTTATCAATTCAAGTCTTATATAGAAGAAGTTGTTGTGAACTTGCTAGTCCTAATAATATATAAGACAAGATAGGCCAATCTCAAGACCTCTAAACTGATTCTCAAAGGGTAAACCTATGTAGAAAGACTTCACATATAGGTGATTAATCTGGTTGATGGATGGAAGATATTTTATTGTGCGCAGGCCCAGATTTGTAAAGAACGCTTATCTCCCCACTTATAATTTTTACACATTGAAAGTGTTACTCTACTCAAAACTTTGTATTTTTGAAAAAAAAATTAAATAATTTAAATGTTTATTAGGCTAATTTTGTACTTATGTTTGATAATAACACTTGTATTAATATAATAGATTGGATAGTAATACCTCTAGACAACAACTATGTTCTTTCATACTGACACTTATTCTACAGAATTGTCAAATAAGTGCATAAAACACAATAAACATAAAGAGAATACAAGTAAAATACATTATAATTTAAAAAGCTACCGCCTCTCGTCTTGCATAAGGTGATAGCTGAGGCATTGCCTCTTCAAAGAGGCCTAGCCTAGAACGTGTAGTGTTAAGATTGAAAATTGCCTAGGGGACTTGGCACTCACCTTTGACAACAGTGTATCAAGTTGATTTCGAAGTAGTACAACTCCAGTGCCAAATGAGATAGACAAGTGAACATAAGAATGATACATAGCCTTGAAAAATTGCAACACCAACCATAGCTTCCAAAAGAAAGTTAGCAAGCGCACACAATACATACGTATGGCGGTGCGGGGCAGGCACAGGGGAAAGTTGATGCAAACAAGTGAGCTGCTAGCTTTGACTATCTATTGAAGGACACACCACTGCCTGATGAGACTTAGTAATATGCTTCTCACATTAAAAAACTACCACTTATGGCCCCAACCCTCAAGTTGTTACTTTGATAATAGAACAAAACTATATACCTAAATGAATAAATAGTGTACCCTAAGATAACACTGAAATAGAACTATATACCTTAGCAAAGATGTTGGCCAACAAAAAATTCTTGATAATAGAACAGATGTGGCTACACAACCACCTAGACCTGCAAAGGCTCCCTCCCATGTCTTCTTTGGACTGATGTTGGTAAGTGGTGTCCGTCCAAATGCCTGCATTGGAGTTCAAACCTATCTCATGATCTCCTTATGGACCCAACACATATTATGTAATTAATTGTCCAGATTCTGTTTAGATAATTACATCAAATGTATAGTAACAACAAGTAAGAAACACAAGCTTCATTACCATTGGGGTACTCAACAATCAAGCTTACAAATCTTTACATCCTTCAACTTATAACTTGTGCATAAAAGCAACTAAATTTCACAAGGCATGTGAAGAGAATTAACCACATAGCTGCTTCACTAATATACACAAACAACACATTTGGAAAAAATTAACTGCTCAACTTCTAATACTCTTTTGCCAAGAATAAATAAATAATATAGATTGATTGGGAAAATGCACATGTCTGTTGATTTATTAATTCTCAACATGCAAATCAAGTATATCAACTCTCTTAAAATAAAAATTTTCAACATAGCTCGTGAATAAATAGATAATATTACCTTCATAACAAGATACTATAACCTCACAGAAGCTTCTTAAAAATTTAAACAGTCATCAATTATTGAAAGGTTAAAGATGCAGGATGAACAATAGGGCTGAGCACATAAATGTAGATTGGTGTTACTACTTGTCAACATTAAATTATGAAACAACTTATCAAATTGAAGACGAAAACAATTTCATAGTTTAGTGGTGATTACAGGTTTCAACAAAGATTATGCAGAGCATGTAAACCAGAAAACAAACAATTAAGGAATTTCAAGTGAAACATTCTATAATCAAGTTTTGGGTTGATGAGTCTTAGCTTATATAAAACATGTTGCCAGTATAGCTTTATTTTTGCTTTGTTAGGGTTTAAGAGTAAACGATATTTCAATAATTTCAAGATGTGCTAGACATGATATAATAATGGTCTGCAGGTCTCTACATTTGGTTGAAGTTATTTTATTAGAGAATTAATATGGAGTCTTTTATAGGTCTAAATTAGACTTAGGAGTCAAAAGTGTCAGTTTTCTACTTTTGGAGGCAAAATCCTATCTAAATTAGGAGAAGCACAGCAACTTAGTAATATCTATGCAATCTCAATATTCATCAGAATTGAATTTTTGAGTATTTGAGATTGCATTTGTGTGACGTAATTAATCCTTCTCTGGTAAAGCATAAGATCCTAACTTCTTCTTTTTCTTTTTCATTTTCTTCTTTTCTTCTCTCTTGTTACCATCAAGGGTTACTGTTCACAACCCTCATTTTATTTTCAAAAATCTACACTACCAAACTCTAATCAACTCCAACATTTTTTCATACCCTTTTTTCCTTCCATTTAACATAAAAATCTTGAAATACGAGCTGGCCAGAGATTCCAACACCCTTCTTCCTAAAGTTCCTAGAACCTGTGGCTACCTCTTTTTTTTTAATTAGTAAAGGTAATTGTATTAAAAAAGCAACAATGAGGGTGTGCCCATGTACGAAAGAGAGTACAAAAGCTATATGGTGTAAACCACCCAAAAAATCTAAAAGGGAGTCTAAGAAAGAAGCTTGTCCCCGAGACCCAAAACAAGAGGGTTCTCATAATTAATTACATATAGAGAGGACTTAACTCTTTCAAAAATCTTCTATTTCTCTCTCTCTCTACACACTACCATAAATATAACGCGGCAGCCCTCCACACCATGCACAACCCCCTCTTGTCATAAAGTTGTTTTTTTTAATAGTCAGGTTCCAACACTTTTTCATCTACAAATCCTATACGTTCTTATATTGTTGAAGTCCTAACCCTACAAGCTTTTCATAACCAAGCCCACGATAAACCCAATTGTAAGTAGCATCATCATACATTGTCTAGTCGTGTCCTACGTAAGTTTGGTATTAGAGTTAGGAACACAACGTGTTTCCCCATTAATTACTTGAGGTAATTAGTCTTCAATCACAATGGCGACAAATGTTGAACCAAATTCTACGTTTGGGTTTCGTTGGCATCAACTAAAACTGTTATGGATGCTATTGCAGCTTCTGTCTGGGTAAAAATCCACTAAAACTGATACAACTCAAGAATTAGAATCCTCTAATATTGTCCAACTTCAATCTAAGTTTCTAATTTTCTTTGAAGCTAATTTTCCCATTCAACACAATCATGTTGATGCCAATGAAACAAAGGATGAGATTGTCAAAGTACTTGGAATGAGATGATTATATCATTATAATACTAAACTTGAGGAAGTCAAAGCAAAGAAAAAGAATAAAGTTACATTTCTTGTTCCTTATCAATACATATCTATCTTTGATTTGCAAATTACTCCAACCATTGACTTCATCTCTCTCTAGACGATGAGTGGTATAATGAAAAAGATGAACTCCTTAGTATCATCCTTGTTGCTTCCAAAAAATAAATATGAATTGCAATGTAGCTGAGGGTGAAGGCATCCTTAAGGTGCTGATCCTATATTGCCTGAGGTGCTTGGCGACAAAGGCGCTAACTTATAAACTTAATTCCTAATATAAAAGCGACAGTTTCACTTCATCATAGGTTTACAATCTGGCTGCTTTATACTGTTGCCTTGTCTGTTATTCATGTGTTCTTATCATCCAAGGGGTCAAACAGATTGTACTTGTCAAAAGAAGGGGGTTCCCACATTCTTAAGGGAGAAAGAAACCATCTATCAAGAGGGTTTTTGGCTCTAAAGGATTTGAGGGGTTTAGGGGGGTGGGACCCATGAATTTTAAGGGAGAAAAGAAAACGTTTTTCTCAAGTGTGGCCAACAAATGGACCCCACCATTTCTATAGATTCCCTTGTCAATTTATATCAAATGCATGTGCACATGCATTGCACGTGCTTGTAACAAGTAACCATGAAATATATGACATTAAAAAATTATTCATTCCAATTTAAATAATCTATTTATATTCATAATAATTTTCATATAACACTAAGAAGTTTGATGTAAGGGATGGCATAACCAAGCAATGGGACCATTCTAAATCCTTAATTTTTCCCGGTGGATATTCCAACCTTCGTCTCTACTTTAGTCTCATATAGAGGTGTTTTTGTTTTTTTTTTTTTTTTTTCCTTTTGACAAGTAAGACACACATGACACACCCACTTTGTCTCTTTTGGGACTTAACCCTCAACCTCTTCTTTCGGAAGTGGAGAAGATACCACTCAACTAACACTTGGTGGTCTCATACAGAAGTGTTCTTTATCAACTTTCAAAATCTGAAAATGCAGAAGACATGGAAGGATAAATCTCACAGATCCAATAACTTTGACTAATTGACACTCTTTCCTTTTTGGAGATCCTAATCAAACGTGGTGAGCTTTTTACATTCTTTTATATTGTGTAAAAATTGCTAGGACAAAAAGCGCCCATTCAATTAACAAGACCACTTATCCGGAGACGTTAAAACAACTTTTATTTAAACAGGCATTGGCCTTATCACTTGTTGCCTTAGTTGAGGCCCTCGTTTAAGTGAGACCTTTGTGAAATTGTCTCACCTAGAATGTGGCAAGGAATTATACCTCATTCTCGCCTCGCCTTATCGCTTCGACGAGCACTCAGACACTTGCCTACACTAATTCATGATTTTATGTTCCATTAATGCTCTATATGCCAAAAAGGAGGTTGAGGGTCCAAATCCCACTAAGGACAAAGTTGATGTGTCTTACAGATCAAAAAAAAAAAAGTTGGAATTTTTGCGATCTTCCTACTTCAACGTCATAAAGTCAAGGTCGAGTTTTCTTGAATGCTGGGAAGAATGATACATCATACATAGAATGTTAACAAGAAAGAAGCAAATTGAGAACTTCAAGTAAAACATGCCTTGAACAATCAAATTTTTTTTTTAAAGATAAGTAAGACACACACCCCACCAAGGTTTAGCTTTAGTGGTATCTCCTCAACCCCCTCTTTGGGACTTGAAACATGCCTTACAGTCAAGTTCTTGGTTGATGAGTCTAAATTCATATTTATTTAAAACAAGTATGCCAATAGTTTAGTTTCATTTAATTTTTATTAGGTTTTAAGAGTTTGGATATTTTTGTAATCTCAAATTTGCAAGACATGGACTGCAACAAGGGTATTGGTCTAATTTTGGGTATAGCTATGTTATTGGGTCATTATACAGAGTTCTTAGTACGTTTAAAATAATTGCAGTCAAAATTTCCTACTTTTACAGTCACAATTCAATTAGCATTAGAAGTAAAGCATCCTAAAAATATATGCATAATATGTCAATTTGATAGAATTGATTGCTTGAAAATTTGAGGTTGTTATAATGTGATGTAATTTAATCCTTCTAATGTTGAAGCCTGAAGAATTGTGGGTAGGATTCCCATATTGTCCTCCTTCATAATCCCTACACAACCCCTACTTCATTCCTAACACAATCCCATACCTAATCAACCCCAACCATTTGTCCTTTTATTTACACAGAAAAGCTTAAAGTACTCCCTAAGTAAAGATTACAGCACACTTTTTTCTGAGTTTCCTGCAACCACTTTTAGAACGAAGCCAATTCCACCCATTTCATTTGCAAACCCTAAACCTTTTCATGTTTTCCATGACCAATACCCAGCATAGACCCAATTGTAGGCAACATTATCTTAGGTTTTCTAGTGCGTTCTTGCATCAAAAGAATTTACAAGCATGGTGATGACTGGTCAATTGGAGCCCTTCAATTCTCTTCTGTTGATTAAAGCTGATGAAATCTCCTCTACAATGCCACATAACATGACAAATTCATGTTTCTTGGTAATGACAAGAATCTTAGAAATCTAGGATACTTGTATATAGTGGAAAACAGTTATATAACCGTCCAATTGGCAAGTATCTATTATGCAATTGAAATAGTTGTAAGATAACATAGAGGTCCTACTGATCAAATCCAGAAATACCTTGCCACCAATAAATGCATATGTATCTGCTGCAATTATGCTGCTGATAGAAATCAAGGTTGCCACAAGACCTACCGTCCACTGAGTCAGGCCACCAAGAAGCAGAGGCCATGTTTTTCCCAGTCCTGCCAAAGTGAAACTGGTTAGGAACTATAACTGATTAAAAGCACCAGCAAACCAACATAAGATCAGGCGTATGCATGGAAATTTAAATAATAATAAAAAAAAAGAATTAGAGAAAAAAAAAGGGTTATCTTAAAGAAAATGATTAAGCTTAGAATAGACAATGGTCTATAATGGAGTATCATAAGAACAAAATCAATTTTGAAAAAAATGAGAAAAAAAGGGTTATCCTAAAGAAAATGATTAAGCTTAGAACAGACAGCGGGTCTATAGTGGAGCATCATAAGAAAATCAAATTAAAATCCACAAGATCGTCAAATTAAAATTCCAAAGCATTAACTTTTTTGTGAGTGTGAGTATTGACTACTTTTAGAAGAAATGACTAGACTGTTCTGATAGCAAATGCACAAGCAGAATGAATGTTGAGCTCATCAGAGTCCCCACGTTATTTGGTATAAGTATAGGGTTTCAACTTTCATGTCAGTGACCAAACATTGCACAAAAGCATTTGATTTTCCTTTTTACATCGCACTCCAAGTTAATCATCCAAATTTAGAAACTCCTCCTCTACACACATTTTGGGGCACTTCCCTTGTTCACAACCATTTCAATATATATACACCCTGTACAACTTTCATGTCAGTGACCAAACATTGCACAAAAGCATTCAATTTTTTTTACATCGCATTCCAAGTTAATCATCCAAATTTAGAAAGTACATCTACACACATTTTGGGGCACTTCCCCTAGTTCACAACTTTTTCAATATATATTCGAAATGTAAACAATGTGTATTATAAAACAAACCACCACGACTACGAACCCTTTTCAATATCTTTTTTTTAATCCATCGGGAGGAAGAAAGCACATATTGAGTTAGCATATTCACTAATAGCAAATAGGTCTAAAAGATTTGAATCATGCAGCAAATTTTGGAATCCAAGTTAGAGAATTTAGCATTTTGAACTACTACAAGCTTTTAATTGGCTTAGAGCATAGGACTAACTCAAAGGGTTTGCCCAAGCTCAAAAAAAAAAAATCCATTTCGTACTCTTCAAATTAGCTAACTTTATGGGCCTTTTCAACCCTGCTCAACTAGACAAGCCATGAAAAAAAATTTCCAAACCATCTGTACAAAAGAAGCCATGTTGTTTGCAATATCTCTTCAAATGTATTCCATCAAAATAGGTGGGCCTTCAAAGTATATAAGATTAACAAAACTGATGCATGAAGAGCTTACCTTTTGCATCTCAATCCATAGCCATCTACCTTTCACCCAGGGAATTTGGGGCATTGCAAAGATAATGGATTTATTATCAGCTGAAATCAGCTCTAAATTTACAGATAAATGTGAGTGTACTTTCTGACCTAAAGGGATAAAAAATCTCTTTGAAATATAAAAAATAAAGGAAGAGCCAGAGGCAAAGGAAAACACATGCTAACATCAGCCAGGGCACACATTGTTACCCTATCATACAGCATGGTCACCTAATTTGTTCTTTTGTCCCCTTTTTTAACTATTATCATACCTTTTTTTTTCTGATCAGTGATACTATTATCATACTTAAATAAAAGTATTCTTTTAATCATTTGATGTTTGAGCATTGGACTATCAATAAAAGAAGAGCCTGTGGTTCGTGAAGTATCAATATTAATCGGCAATATAAAGATTAAAAAAAACACGATGATTCCAAACTTCGTTTCAATATCTCCTACTCAAGCTGCCCCAAGTCCAAACATGGTGAGACAAAGATTTTTCCAGTGAGAAGGCAGCCAGCCAGTAAGGAATCTGCTAGAGAGTAGATTCAGATTTGGGAAGGACATGCATGGGTTTTTGCTCAGGCTGGTAAAGTCAAAACAATGACGGCCTCCTGATGGCATTTTAGGGATAACAGTGTCTCTTCCCTTTATTCACTTTTTTATCAAGAATCTAGAATGAAGAGCTTTTAAGGAAAAAAATTACTTAAATTTGATAAATCCTTTCAAGACACACATCTTCTATCTGGCCAGATTAGCAACTTCTACAGAAATTTGAGCTACTAAATAATGCAGTCAGCAATCTGCAGTATATCTTTCACTCTCTCTTTTTTTTTTTTTGGAACAGTTGTCTATCTTTCTCCTTTCAAACCAGACTCTCTATAATCACTTTACAGATCACCCTCAGTAGACTCATGAACAAGGTATAAACTGAAACTGAGGAGTAAACTAAGATACTAATATTTGTTATTGCACATGTGTGGTTAAAGGAAACTAAAAAGGAACTGTAATTATTACGCTAACAAGTCAATGCCACTTATGTAAGCAAACAGTTTTTTTCGTACCAAGAAAAAATATTTTTATCTTGGAGCCAGTCCAACTTCAGTCTGAACTCAAACCGCTCATTTAACAGCTCATATAACTTACAAGCCAAGTCTGACTGCAATTCTTTAGGCTCATACCAAGCACAAGCTAATTCTATCAGCCAAGCCCAAACAATCTAATACTCAGCTAGGCTCAGTTCATTTGCAGTGCTACTTTTGTTCATTTAGACTCAAGGCAACAATAACTCGAACAAGATATCTTCAAAGACAAAACTAATGAGCTTTCTGAGATTGATCCACGGTACACAGGATGAAGAATATATATAGATTTGTATAATCAAACTAACAGAATGTTTGAAGGTTATCCAGAAGAATGAAAAATTGAGACATGCTTAAAATCCTCCAAATAGGAAATTTCAATAATAATTTACAAAAAATATTGTACTGCCAACTAGATGTCAATAAACATATCTAGTATGGGTTGCTCCCGAACATGAATGAGAACTAACAACAAAATGGATCCTCAACTGAAGACTAAATGAATACACAAACTCTGCAAGAGTACATGTTCCCTGGATATTTAATTTTACTGACAGACAAGAATGAAGACCCGAATTCTTACTGGTATTCAATGCCGGTGCCGCTAAACCACATCGAAGCATAACCCAGAAACAAGGAAGATAACCGCAATAAAATAGCCCAAACATGGCACTACTGAGCTGAGCAAAACGAGGATTTCCCCTCTGTAAAAGCAATGTAATAGCTACAACAAAAGCCGCGGATGTCACAGAAACATCAATGTGACCAAAATACCTGACAATAATTTAAAAACACTGATCAGCAATAGAAACCCATTAAACAACACTATAAATCCCAAATCAAAAGTTTATGCCAAAAAAACCCTCTTTATTGAGGTCCATCCACCCAATCAAACTTGCATTTCTAGCTACAAGTATCCTTCAACACGTAGATGTACTGCCTTTAGCCATGATTTGACAGTTATCAACAGAAGAAGCACGGAAGTGTACAGGAAAGATGAACTCTAATAAACAAAAAATCTTTAAAATGTACGTAGTCAATAAAGCCAAAAAACACGTCTCATAAATTTGAAGTTATACATAAATGACAAAGCCACTCAAACATCAGTTGAACATCCATATAACAGAGAACGCTTAAGACAAATGTCAAGCTTCCAGTTGAAGAAGAAAGAAAAAAAGAAAACAAATGTCGACATCAAGAAGAAAGATAGTTCAAAAATGACCAGAGAATCTCCTACATTCCTCAAGATCCATCCCTAACCTAGCCTCAAATCAATGGGATATGCCTGGAACATACTCACTAAGCTAAAGCAACAGATCGAAGAACAAGTTTTCTTAAATGGATATCTGCAAGTCTGTCTGTGTTTCTGGTGGTCATGCCCCCAATTCCTATTGAGATCGCAAATGTTTGCAAATAGGGATGTTGAAGCATCATCAAATGGAGATTTAAAACCTCTCCCATAAAGGTTTTCATCAACAGAGGCACAGTCAGACTTTCTCTTCAAATATATTGTACTTACAAAAGACAAGTCATTTCAAAACTTCTCCAACTTATAAGTGTGCGTTTGTGTACACGAATCATTGAAAACATTTGAACTTTCATCCTAATGTGGAATGCTATCTCAAACTTATCACTCAATGAATTGAACTTTTATGCTAGGTTCAGTTTCTGACTTCTATTAAGAAATATCATGTTGCTCTTTGCCATTCCTGCATTCATTCTATCCAGCCAACAAGTTCTCTCGCATAGGTATACAGAGGGAAATGTCAAACTCCAAGAGTTTATTTTATTACTTGTCAATGTTATCAACCCCAATATGAGGTATTGGGAGGATAGACTGGAGATAGACCTAATTTACAATGAGATCTCAAAAAATACATGTTTGATACTTGGTTTCTCATGTAAATGAATAGTACTTCTTGCGAATCTTATCCCCCATTTATCAGATTTTTTTTTCTATTTCAAGTATTTTATTAATGTTATAATGCATTATACGCTAAATAAAGACACGATACACAATTTGACAACTACGTCTCTCCCGATCTCTACCATCTAAGAAACGAAAGAGTGGTAGATAATGCCCCCCCAACCCCAAAAAGAAAAAGACCTCTCACATGGAAGTTTTTTGGCCCATGGAATCGATCCACTTTACAAATTAAGTCATTGCTTTTTTACCCCTATCTCTTTCACTTGAGTTGCGTATTGTGCATTCATATCATTTTTTTTTAATAGGAAAAGGAAAGAAGCAAGGATTACTAGAGAACTTTTAAATTGACACTTGCTATAGTATCAAGCACAGTTTCCTTTTTGTATAAGTATTCATCAATTCTAATATTTTCACTAAAAGAGTTTTTCCAGTAACTATAAATGATCAACAATAATAATACAAACGTGAATAAAGTAAATTACAATCAGTGTGGAGTTTTGGAATGTAATAGTAGAGATAATTATGAAGAGAAATACAATTGTGGTCATACAGCACAAATGATATCTACCAGTCAAACAAACATCCTAGTCAAGTTCACTGGTGAAATCTAGACAATATTTGGCACTTAAAAAATTTACTATTTCTCCTGCTTTCAGTGAAGTTGACTACCAATGGGCCAAAAAAGGATACAAGCTCCAAAATTGTGCTCCAGCAAGAAATAAACATTAACAAACAAATCTTACAGTGCAAGTATAGGCATGAGAGCACAGATAACAGAGCAAACTCGTGAGACATATCGAGGAGGCGGAGTCATTCCTGCAGCAATTCCACGACTCCTAACAAGCTCAAAATACTCCCGTGCACCAACAAAAACAGCAGCAGCAATGGCCACCGTGAAAACCCATCCTCCAGCCAGTACCACGCCTCCAGCAGAAATCCCAATGCCAAGTCCAAAAACAATCCTTTTCCTCAACTGACTTGCCTTTTGTTGGCGCTCCAAAATTGAATTATCCTCCTCCAACCGATTATAGCCTCTGTCAATTTCCTACAACATACTTATCTCACTGATTCTCATTCAATCATCCATGCAGGCTTAGAAAAGCAAGAATTTTTATAAAAAGAATAAATAAATACAGTAACATACGCTCCAATAAATTCCCAATACCTATCAAAAAAATAAATAAATTCCCAAATAATTACTTGAATCCAAACTAATCTCTGGTTTTTCATCAGATAAAAGAAACAAATATTCGTCCATGATATTAAAACAACTCATGACTTCTCTCATTTCCAAATATCATAATACCTAATACCAACTTGCTTAATGACACCGTGCCCATGAAAAAAACAGATAAGAGACCCATGTAAAAATAATAATAATCTTTTTTTTTTTTTGGAGAGGGGGGTTCTGATTTAAAAATTATACTAATATGCACATGCACAGCTAAAGTGACAAAATGAAATGAGAATGCATTTAAAGCATATGGAAGTGCCTACCATAGAAACTCTCCCTAACAAAAGTTCACTTTCTGACACTTGTAGACACAAAACAAGTGTCCACCCACACTGACACTTATTTGGACATTATAAAGGAGTCCAATTTCATTTACTTGATCAATGTATATAAGAACAAATTAAGGAAGCATTTTGTTCAAAGAACTATTTAAAAGTTATTACTTTCTTCACTCTTTTATTCAATAACATTCTTCACATCTCACGGAACCTTTTTCAAGGAAATTTTTTTTTTTTTTTTGTTATATAGAATTTTTACAAAGACCAGAATTTATGGCAGCATCCTGTCTAAATGTGGAGGAGCTGCCATGTCAGACACCTCATGTCTGTGTCAAAACATAGTCATATGCGAATGAAACGTGGCAGTTGTCAGTGTCCACATATTACAAAGTGCCCACTTGGTCACGAACATGTGCCCAGCCAAAAAAGGAGGAGCTGGCTTGGGACCCACATGCTTGAGTGAGTAACAGAGACCTCATTGTAAAGTAGCTGCTAGTAGTAGAAATCAGCTGGGGAGAGCCCGCTAAGATTTTTCTTTTTCTTTTTTTAAGTAAAGTATCATTAGAAAGTGCCACAAGGGGAACTGAAACCCATCTACATGAGAAATAAACCAAAAAAAAAAACCTCCACAAAAATGGGGGTCACCCACTGCCAAACATATATCTATCGATTAACTCAATGACCTAAACATAGTCTGTAAATTGCTCTGATATATAAGATAGACAAAAAAATTTTGAAAAAATGAAACTGTGAATTCAGGAGGTAAAATAGCTGGGTGAGTCTCAAAGGTTTTCTATAAGAGTAATGTTTGGTAGAACATGTGTTTGTGCATATGTGGTGAACATATACTCACATGGTGTGGAACCCATGAGAGTATCATGATGGTAGATCTCACACCTATATGAGTATATGTGCACCACATGTGCTAAAAGTTTTCTATAATTTGATATAGTGAATTATTTAAAATAACATAATTAGGGATAGTAACGATTCAGTTTCAGTTCTGTGCCATATACTTTCAAAACCTAACCCTATTTCAAAGTTCAGTTTCAATTCCTATCAGTTTCGGTTCCATGATCAGTGGAACACAAATAAAATCAGAAATACCCAATGTCCATCAAGAAACAAGATATATATATATATATATATATATTTTATTTTATTATTTGTCTGGAAGACATTATGCAGATTGCAGGGTCTGGAGAAAAGCATCCAACTCAATTAAATTTGATTGTATTGCACTTATTTAACAAACATATCTTCCAGATGAAATCTCAAAAATTGTGGGTCATAATTTTGTTTTTATTTGTGCAAACATAATAGGAGTTTATCTGAAAAGCAAAATATTTTCTTTGAGATAAAAAGAGGTCATTAAAAATTTAAATTTCATTCAACCCTTAGGGTTGGATGAGTTAGGAAGAGGCTAGGGAAACTTTTTTTCTTTAATTAATAACATATGAACAAAGTAAGATCTTCGGTTTATATCAGTTATCCTTCAGGTACATTAAACTTTTTTTAATAACATATGAACAGAGTAAGAACTTCGGTTTATATCAGGTATCCCTCAGGTACCATTAAACACCCTAGACCAATTGATTTACTAGGTTAAATTAAAGACTCAAAACCGAACTGAAAAACAATCTATTCGTGCTTAATTGGTTTCTGGTATGTTGGGTGATTGGGTAATCCTGTAATTGGGTACCCATTGACACCCCTAAATAAAATAATAGTAGAATAAGTGACAAGGCATTTACCTCTTCCCCATGTTATCTTTCTTGATATCCCACAACAGTAAATAACATTTATTGCCTAGATTCCAATCTATTGTAAATGCATTTTACATTTCCATATTAAGGCAACCACCTAGTACATGAAACCTTTCGACTTTATATAATCATTCTAATTTTCTTAACATGCATCACTACAATTACTCTCAAGTTCACTATTCAAGTTTCTCCAAAATATACTCAATATTTTCCCACCTAACCCTGAACTCCCAAGTTATTCTTGGAAAAATCACCTCAACTAAACCAATTGATTGAATTAAACTCACTGAGGTTGTTTTGATGTTTTTAATTCTACTCCGTTTGGTAGCCCACCAAAAAGAAAAGTAAAATGAGGTAGTAAAGATTTTCACCTTAACTAAACCTTAACTAAACCTAGTAAAAGCATTATACAGGATAGGAAACCAAAATTCTAAAGAACATATTCATTTCTTTAGTTTGCTCGGCGACAAAACAAAGGAACTAATTCTTTTAATTTTCCCACAGTTTCCCAGCAACCGAGCAGAGCATACATATGACTTAATTAGTAACAATACTAATTAAAGTTACCTGTTTGCTTTCGCTTTCGTCGATGCTGTCCGGTTCAGCACTAGCCATGGCCTTGATTATCCTATTTCTATTTACCGAAATGCCCCGAGGAATTCGGAAACTACCCCTCGAGAACCTCGACCTCGACCCCGACCCATCAAAGAATAGTCTGAGACGAAAATTGGAACAAGAAGATCGGGAAAGAACCAGGGTTTTGGATGAGTACGACGAAGGACAACGAGATTGACGAGAACAGAGACAGATTAGAGAGACAGGTATGAGATTACATCTATCAAATTCAACATATGACGCCATTAAAATGCTTTGGTTTTTGTAAGGGCTAAGAACAATTTAGGAGCATATTTGAGGATGTTTTGGCGTGTATAACTCAATTGAAGCCATTAATGGAGTCAGTGGAAGGTTGATAGTAGTCTCTGAGAGAGATCCTAAGCTAGACTGTTGAGAGGTTTCGATGGCTTTCAGAAGTATATCGGGTTGGGTATCGGAGTTTTTAGATGATTAAAAAAAATGATGTGGCCCATGCTGTACGGGCTTGGGCACACGTGTACTGTAAATATTTAAAGCGATTTGGGAATTTTAGAAAAATCAATCCTCACTAATTTGATTTTCTTATATATTGTAAATATTTCGAAGAATAATTGTGAATTACTGTACTAATAAATTTATAATTATCAAATAATTAAAATTTTAAAAATAATTTATCTATACTCAACATAATCAGATTCCCCCTTTTCTCAAACCAGCCTTAACAAATAATTAATTTCAAATTTTCTTGAAACTCGTTTGTTTACCCATTGAGAAGTGAGATCATCTATAATTGACTACAAATTAAGCATTTTAATAAATACATAAAAAATAATAAATAGAGAGAGAGAGAGGGGGGTAAGACTATCGGATTGGAATTTGAAGTATGTCAAAACCCATATCAAGTTGTAAGATAGTTTGTTCAATTGTCTTAATTTCAACTTTGAGCTTAAATAACTCTTAACTCCAGTTTAATCTAAGCTCAACTTTATTTTATAATTTAACACATCAAGCTATATTAAATTGGGCTACTATTTGTTGTGATAATCTAACAATATTTATATAATATTACATAAATCAAATGTAAAAATACATTATATATGTTTGCGCACATGGCGTATGTATTGTAGGCTCGCATTTGGGTTGTTTGAGACCGTTTAAGTCTCAGCTCAAGTGCAATCCAAAATAAAAAATAGTCTCTTGTTATCAAAGGCACTGCAACAAGGCGAAATTTCCTGCACTTTTACCTTCAAATTCATGATTAAGCAAATGACCTTCCAAAAGAGTTTGAGGGGAACTGAGCATATACAAGGCTAATCTACCAGTCACCTTAATCTCATATCCACGTTTTGGTCATTTTCTTTTTCTTGAGCAAACACATTTTAGTCATTTGACTGGCACTCGAATTACTAGCAAAAACTATTTCAGAAAAGCCGAGGAAAGAAAAATAACAGAGGATGTTCTTAAGTTACACCAACACATGTTAACAATGCAATTAGTTACGGTCCCAATGAATGCCCTTGGAGTCTTTGCCCAGGCCATTCCAATACCATCAAACCCGTTTGGGCATGTTTTCTATAGTCAATACAAACAGCTAACACACTTGTCAAAACAGCTAACACAATACAGAAACTCTCCTATGAATCACACGTTTGTCTTCAATGCACTTGTTTCTTTTCAACAGAAAGGGGAGCAACAGATCAAGGAGGCAGCAAAAACACCAAAGATCATGTCTTCTTCATAAGATACCCCAAAAGGATGCCAATCAAGCCAACAAGAACAACATACATTAAGGGCACACCACCACGGCTTCTGTTGCCTTCATGACTCAAGAACTCCTGCAAGTAGTAAGGTTATAAGGATTCACCCCACAATTTATAAGGATTTCTATGCTGCTATCACAGAAACCACCATGTGTATAGCAGACATTACCCCATTTTTAGGCTGTCAAGTAGGAAAAAAAATGTAATACAGTCGGGAAATTTTCCAAAGTTAAAAAGCTATTACTTCTCAATAGGACGTCCTTAAAATGGAATGAGAACATAGCACTGAAATGCAATAAAGACCAGACCACAGGAACCACAACATTAGAAGTATAACTGACCCCTCATTACCCCCTACTGGCAAAGCATATGTGCAACTTAACAATACTCATGCAAAATTTACTCTTAAATGAGAATGTGTTGTGTGTGTGTGTGTGTGTGTGTGAGAGAGAGAGAGAGAGAGAGCACTCAGGAGTAGCATTTTGTCCATCCCCAATTGTTTTAATCTGTCATGCTCTACATAACAACTTTCAGAAAGTTTAGGCAAACCAACACTTCGTTGAATTGTGATAATATACAAGCCAGACAAATGGAGAAACAAGAGAAGCTATTTGTCGATCTTGGGTTGTGGCCCTTCTGGTGTCTGCCATATTAATTCAATCTTATTTATTAAAAAAGATAATAACCACTTAACAATTTGTCTACAGATTTTGCAACCCGGTTCCAATGAACATAGTTAATCTGTCTTCAGCTTCAGCAAACCCATGCTTCAAAGGTTCCGTGATAATATCAAAGCCAGTCAAATGAAGTAATAAAAAAAGTACTTCATAGATCTTGAACGTTAATAAATGATACTAACCAATCACGTAATCTAAGTGGTGAAGGCCTGGAGCAGAAGCAAGAGCAAAATTCTATTTATTTATTTATAAGATTATATTCGAGAATCACATGTGAACCCATTTAAAAAAAAAAAAAAAAAAACGAGAGAGAGAGAGAGAGACTCAATTCTCAAAGACACGTAGGAACATCTTTCAAGTCTCAAACAGGTTTTAGCAGACAAGTGGGAACCCAACACCCAAAAGTCTTAAACAGGTTAGTGCAGACACATGGGAACCCAACAGGACTGAAAACCTCAAACAGGTTGGAGCAGAAGTTTAAAAAAAAAATTGGGAGAAAGCAGGATCTGCACTTCTAATTGCAGATTCACACTGAAAGTGCCACTCCGCAGAATTAGAGTGGAAGCACCACCCCCCCCCCCCCCAAAAAAACAGCATGGATTAGGGCACCCAGCACATAACATTATGTCTAACGGGTTATGCAACACAGTTCCAGTGAACATAGTCCATCTTCAGCTACTTCAAGTTACTATTTTGGCCACAAAGTAAATCATATTTGACAATTGAGTAAGACAACTAAGATACTGCTAATGAATGATGCTTTATTTTTTTAAGATTAAGAAAAAACAGTACATTCAAAAGGCACCCAAAATGCGGCACACCCGTGTACATGAAGAATGTACAAAAAGAAACCCCAAACCCCCATCTCAACTAATTACATTAGTCTCATATCACTACAGAAGATTCAACACAGTATAATGCTATACAATCCAAAAATATAACGAATTTAAAGTTTAAACTCCTTTAACTCACTCCTGGACCTCCCCTACCCATAAAAAATTCTCCGATTTTGCAACACCTATAAACCAAACAAAACCCTCTCTTCTTCAAATTATCAACAACAAGAACCGCTTCAAAAACCATGGTCCACACAAAGAATGCCACTTCACCGGCGCCCTTGTCTTTCCAAATACTCCTGTATAGGAAATTACCCATCGCCCCCACCACTGAGAATCTCATAGAACAAGTGAGCAGTGTTGAGCACTATTTAGCTTCCACCTTATAGAGTCCTCAACCACCTCAGGCCGACAAGAATGAAGCGAACCTAGCAAACCTGTCGCCGAGTCTACCTCCCAATCATGAAAATTCTTTCAAAAAGAAGGCTCCAAAGAAACTCCATTTGTTGATAAAGAATAACAATTTGCTACCGAAGCATCCCCATACCCTGATATTTGAAATAAGCCCTAGAATATCATCCCCACATCACCAATAATGCCAGAATCTAACACACTCTTCTGTCCCCACCACATACTCTATATGCAAAAGAAACACCGTCTGGTCCTTCCAAATACTCTTCCAAAAACACTACCTCTCTCGAAATCCACCCACCCAACAGACATCCATACTTACTCCCAATCACAATCCTCCACGATATCTCCCTCTACATAGCAAATCTCTATAATCACTTTTAACAAAGTCTGATTAAAAACCCACAACTTTTTAATCCCATGACCAATTATACCCCCATCCCAAAGGCCTACAAACCCTATCCCATCTCAAACAGAAATCCCGTTGCAGAACAGATTCTCCTCCACCAAAGAAAGAATAGAGAATAGAGACAAAGTATATTGAAAGACTATGCAATATATTATGAGAGTCAGTCATCTCCTTTGGACAAGTACTGGCGCTTCTGCCTCACTAACCACTTATGAAAACACTATATAACACTAACAATCCCAATGGAAGCCTCAAATACTTTGTGGAAAAAAAAAACAACACCACCCCAAAACAAGTGCCAAATTCACCACAACCAGAACCTCACCCACTTGAATCAACTCACTCTTCCCCCAAATTCAACCAAAGATCAGATACTCGCCTAAGAGACAAAAAAACAAATCTCAAATACCAAAACTACTCTTCATCGCCCCACAAAATAATAATTGTATCATGTGAACAATACATGAGAAATAGTCAACTAATTCCCCTCAACTCACCCCACCTCAAAACCAATCAACAAATCCCTCACCACTGCATGACCAATTAATATGCTGAAAGCTTGCATGTCTACAGTATGCAAAAGCGGAGATGATGAATCTCCCTGCCCAAGGCTCCAGGTACTATGAAAAAAATCCCTCAAAGGACCCATTAACTAGAAACCCCAATATCCAACATATAGAGCAAGAAACCCAACTTCTATACCACCCTTAGAATATTACTTCTTTTACAAGAATTAACACACTCATTTGCCACCAAAATTTGTTGTCCAACTACAAAAATACACAGGGAGTCTAAAATGGCAGCCCCTAACACACTTCGCAACCTCAAGGAAAAAACTTTGGCAAAGAGATTGTATAGTCCTCCCACAAGATTAATAAAATGAAAATCGTGAATATCACCCGCACATGGAAATTAGAAAAAAACTTGCCATAACATCTTCCTTAACAACCACCCAACAAACCTAGAAATAAATCAAAGTAAATCCGTTTGGTCCTGACACCTTATCCCCGTTACACATCTTCAATGCATCCACCACCTCCCCTTGTGAGGTCACTCCACCCAGTCTTGCTCCTCCTGAGTGATACTAGCAAAATTTGACCTCCACATAGTCTCAGAATAAAGACCTTCGTAAAAAGAAGCAATCGATCTTTGCACATCCACAAGCCTATTATAGGTCTCCCCAGCCATTGTAATCTGACCAATGTGATTACCACGTCGATGATCATTCACTAGTCTATGTAAAACTTTGTATTCCAATCACCTTCTTTCAGCTACAAAGCCCTCAACTTCTGCCTTCAACTTGACTCTTCTAACAAAATCAACTTTCCCAATTCTCCCTTTAAATCATACCTCCACACCCTTTCTCCCTCAGAAAGAATGCCCAAAGCTGAGGGGAGGAGGGTGTCATTATTTAAAATTAATGTGCTCATTCATAATCTTAGCTGGTCCGAAGCCCGACGAAAGGAGGGTTATGTTAGATAGCTAACGACCAGCGTAAAACTTTGTTAGATTTCTTATGAATATGAATCCTAAGACAATTGAAGTAAATGATGGGGTCCCTAAGGACGCATTGCATTAGCTTTCAGGTGCTCCAAGGGCAAGTAGGGGAATGAGAAGACTAAAATTAATTTGGATTGAAATAGTAAGGAAAGATATATAGTGTGTGGTCTAACTAAAGAAGTTATCTTAATACAGTAGAAGCAAAATGGTGAAAGATAATTCATGTAGCTGACCCAAGTTAGTTAGGATAACGCTTAATTGAGTTTAATTAAGTACTAAAAGAGAAATACCTATATCAAAAATATTCTTTAACTTAAAAGTCCTAAATTTTGAAGGAAAAAATTCAAACTTTGAATTCCTGTTCTGCACTTCTGCTTTTGGACCATTCCCAAGTTCCAATGATTCTCATCATTTATCCTAGCAAAATCTTTGAAATTTCATAAAAATACAAGAATTATGAAACAAAAAGGTTTTAACAGAGAATGACAAAAGAACAATTCAAAGACTTGGCACTAATTCAAATCATTACATGTAAGTGCTAAAAGTTGTAATCCAATATGATCATAAATATTTTAAAACAGTGAATTGTAACTCACTAATTATATGGAATTTACTTCGCAACAATCAATATTTTCAAAACCAGACTGGACCAGCCAGTCAAACAAAAATCGGGGAACCGGCCAGTAGCAGGTTCATTTCTTTAATTCAATCAATTCAGCTAAGAACATGATATGCCTAAACTAGAATGCACTGCCCCAAAATAGGCCAGTTTTTTTCTCAAACCATAGAGAGAACAGGCCACTAACCAATCACCTACCAGCTTCCCTCTGCAAAATAGTATAAGAATTAGGCTTGCCAAAATGCAAACCCAAGCATACAGAGGAATATCTGAGACTTTACCACTATGCAACCACCTCTTTTTTGGTAGAATTTCTTACTACAGTTTAGTTTTAATACATTAAAAAAAATCTGCATAAAGCCTATTTTAAAAAATTATATATACGACAAGCGGTTTAACAGGCCAACTGAGTGGTTGAACCACCTGTGAACTGCTCCCTCACCAAATTGATGTCTGGTCCGATTTTAATAACCGTGACAACAATAGTTTCAAAATATAATCAGTGTAATAGGATCACACAAAATCTGTATTTATTGGAAGGTCTGAAATGTCATGTCAATCTCAGTTTTCATAACAGGATCACACACACATATACATAATGCTACGCTAAATGCATTAGGATACATCTACTGTGATTTTTTCATAAACATCAAACCAGTGGAACAATAAAACAAAGTCGCCATAAGAACCAGTGGAAGGCTCCTCTTGAAGCCCTCTGGGCAAAGACATTAGTGAGTTAGTCTTCCATTTATCCCAGAAGTTCTGAGCATTTTTTTATAGTTTTATAAACGACTGTATACTAGTAGTCTCTGTATTCAAAAATATTTTCCTGAACTGGGGATAGATCTATAAGCATGACAGTTGTTCCAGGAGTATGTTGGCAAGAAGAAATCAGAAGATCCAATCACATACACAATCCCTTACCAATTCTTGCTGAAGCTTATTATTTTGTTGAATAGCAGAATTTTTCTCTTCAGTCAGCTTAGAAATAAGAGCCCGTGCCTGAAAGGAAAGGAAGTATTCAGGTACACAATACAAAGGTCTATTAAAAAAAGTCATTGAAATAATCTATCAAGTTGTTGCCATAATAGAAAGACAATTTGTACATAAGCTAAGAAATTAGACATTATTTGACCGCTGCTATAAAGAGAGTGTATATAAACAAGTTACACAGGGTGCCTGGAGAAAACTACCAAATAAAGCTAGGAAGTTAAATAGTCACATGTGCCATAGATATCTAACAAAGAAACTCAAGATATCAAGAATATTAGAAATGAACTGTAGAAACAGATTCTTCAGACAAACGCTGGCAACCAAGCATCCAATGTCCTGGGTTTCCCTCTAATACAACCCAAAATGTAGCAAAATGACACCCTTTTTTAACAAGAGAAGACACTTTTCACCCCATTAGCTGCATTGGGGCATTCAAGAAAACAGATAGAACAGCTTTACCTCACCCTCTAAAAACAGAATGTACCAACACCTGAATATGGTTCATGTCAAACAAATAGGTCAGTAAGAATCTATGTGGGAAAAAAATTAAAAGGTTCAATGCGGTAATTTACATAAATAGCTGAAACCTTTTCTTTTTTTTTTTGATAAGTAAAATTATATATAAAAGAAGCCCAAAATAGGCAACAGGGCAATGCCCAAGAAACTTTACATCAGTCTCAGAGACCCTAGAAAGGCAACAAAATAAGAAACGTTAACAGAAAAAGCCGCTTTGGCCCAAAAAAATAGCAAACGCAAAAAGGCATCTTTAAGAGAAAGAGATGGAAGCTCCCGATCCTCAAAAACGCGGTTGTTCCTTTCAATCCAAAGGCACCACAAGAGGCATATGAGAGCCAATCTCCAAATCCTCTTAATATATTTGGGGAGGATACACCCTTCCCATGCCAACAAAAGGTGTTTGACGGAGCCTGGCATGACCCATGAAAAACCAAACATGGCAAAGACTAAGTTCCAGCAGCCCCGAGTAACATGACAGTGAAGAAGAATGTGGTCCACACTTTCTTCGTCATTTTTACAAAAATAGCATCTGCTAGCCATAAGAAAACCTCTCTTCTTCATATTTTCCGTCGTTAAAATGGCCTTCCAAGAAGCTTCCCAAGCGAAAAAGGAGGCTTTGGGAGGAACTTTTGAATACCAAGTGAGCTTCCAGGGAAAAGGAGTACCTTCATTATCGAACAAGCTTTTGTAATAGGATCTAACGGAAAAAGATGGCTTTCCCAGCTTCCAGACCCTCTTATCCTCTCTAGCTCCTACTGCCCGGAAGTTGTTAATGTGGTGGAGAAAAGAATCCGCTTCCTCAAGCTCCTAGTCAAAGAAGTCTCTGCTAAAACTGGGGGACCAGACCATCATATTCCCAATACACTCCACATAATCACTAACCCAAGCCGAATTGTTGCTAGTCAGCCTATATAACATAGGGAATCTCACCTTCAAAGGCTCAGCCCACTCCAGACATCATCCCAAAACTTCACCCGATCACCTTTCCCGACAACGAAGCTGCATCTGTCATTAAAAGACCCCCAATCCCTTCTAATGTAACCCCAGAGACTACAACCCATTGACCCTGTTGCGTTGCCCGAGCGCCAACCCCCATAATCACACCCATACTTGGACACAATGATCTCCTTCCATAAAGCCTTATTACTTTCACCAAAGTTCCATAACCATTTCCCTAAAAGAGCTGTGTTGAAGAGGCGCAAGTCCTTCACACCTAGACCCCCTAGAGACTGAGGCTTTTTAATTTTATCCCATGCAACAAGATGGATTTTCCTGCTTTCGCCCTCATGACCCCAAAGAAAGTCCCTTTGAATCTTCTCCAGTCTTTTGCTAACCGTCTTTGGGATCGGGAAAAGGGACATGTAATAAGTGGGGAGGTTGGCCAGGGCGCTTTTAACAAGAGTGAGCCTGCCTCCCTTAGAAAGGAATTGGCCCTTCAAGCCTGCCAACTTTCTATGAAACCTCTCAATCAAAGGATCCCACACTCCAACAGATCTCGCATGAGCACCCAGTGGGAAGACCTAAATAAGTCGAGGGAAAGCATCCCACTCTACAACCCAAAGTGCTAGCAAGAATGTCCGTCCCCTGAATTTCCCCCACCGGAGTGATGCTGCTCTTAGCCAGATTTATCCTTAAGCCAGACACGGCTTCAAAACACACCATAATGCATCGAATAAAGCGGAGCTGACGCACGGAGGAGTCACAAAAGATAACGGTGTCATCAACAAATAAAAGATGGGAAACCTTATGAAGTGAGGAAAGGGGAAAGTTGCATGAATGCATGAGATTAAGAGGTCAATTAATCTGAGTAATCTTAAATTGTAATATTACACGTAACTCCAAACAAAAAGACCCAAATAACATCTTCCTTAGTATAATGGTCTAGAGCTACCTCATAAGAAAATATGGCCTACATTCAACAAATATTTATCTGATATATGCATATGAGATACAAAAATTTTTAAAAAAAAAAATCAACTAAACAAGCAAAGATGCACTAGAGATCATTATCATTACCTTAAACATTTTGACAATATAACATCAATTTGGCATTTTAAACAATAAATATTATAAACCCAGATATTCAGAAATAATAATTCCTTTTTTTTTTTGTTTTGATAAATTTACTCTAAGCTTTCTAACAGTCATTATATCACAAGGCTGAAAACCAAATCTGACTGCTGGATCAGTATAAACTATAAAGTCCCAAGGTTAATATTTCAGTTAAAAAAATTCATGAAATGCTTATCATCACCAGTTACTGATGCCACATGGAAAACACTATAACTTGACAAAGCAGCCTCCCTTACCATATAATTTAAGACATATATCTATAGTGATAATTTAAAAGCTGACAGTCAATGCAGAATGATATAATTTAGATATGAATTTACGGTGACAATGCTAAGCCAACACTTGTGAAGAAGCCAACATGTAATAACTTAACATCCCAAGTGCTTTACTACATGGCACACTGGTACCATTTAAAACAATTACCCAATTATCAGGTAAACTCAATCCCACAAAGTCTCGTCACAACTTTCTAAGGTTTGGCTACATGAACCGTATTTTGCTATTCAACTCTATCTAGAAGAAGGAAAAGAAATATGAGGTGTTTATGCAGAAAAATAAAATAAAATCTTATTCATATGCCCAACTTTATTTGTTCATTTTATCAATCCTATTCATATGCAAAATTCAAAGAATACAGCAGGCAGCCACCATCTAAAATATGCAAAACCATGAGACAAGGCACTTTATTCAGGAACAAATAATATATTGCAGTGGAACTCAATGACCAAATCGGCAGAGCAGTCTCTTTAAGTACATTAAGCAATCTAACACCCAACTTTATTTGTTCATTTTTAGATTCTTAATACTGCATCTCTGACAAGAATAAAGAATATACATCATCAATTACCCAACTCAATTTATAACAGTATACGAAACATCAAGCTTCTTGGGTAGAAACTAAAAAGTGCATTTCAAAGACCTAAAATATCAGGTCAGCAGAAGAGACATCTATATTTGGCATCATGAAATTCACGACAAGCTGACTTCCAATAACAGGTAAAATCCCTCCCTTAGAGAATAATAAAAAATATAAAAAGATGAAGAAAAAAAATACCAAAAGACCAAAATTTGAGTAAATTTGTATATCTACCTGTGTGCACATGTATGTGTTTGTGTGGTGAGAGCAAAAATTGGAAGGGGTGGGGGTGTTCCTAGTTCATACACAGATCAAGTAAATGTTATGTTACTTGAACATGGGTGCAGGAATTCATCCACGTGTCAAGTTTGCTCGGTACCCAAATTCGAGGATTAGGCGACACCACTAAAGCATCAAATACTCTATAGTTCAGTACACCTGTTTTGAGAAGTTAAATTTATCGAAAGAGTGAAACTGCAGAATGGCAGGGTAGTTAAAAATTGGTAGATGAGTGCCTTTTCAGAGTCGCAGAGAAAGGCAAAAGGGAAAGTGAAAGATACATGTACAAGCATGGCTCTATCCAAACAACAGAACTAGTGTGTGACGTTTGGTTTGGGTTCAGGAAATCTCCTAGTCAAGATGGACGGTATTTTTCATTTTGTAAAGTCATATTAAAAAAGAAGTCAAAACTCAAAAAAGGAAAAGGAAAAAAAAACAAAAAAAACAAAGCTATAAACAATAAAAGTTTTGAACATATGCTCTTAAAACCAAGCAGCCTACTAATTGAAGTGTACCAATTTGTCAAATAAATAAAGCATACAAAGTCTGCTACTCAAGATAGAAGACATTAATCAATTAAGAGAAACATATTTTATTCAAGCCAAATTCCGGGGAAAGAAAAATCAACAGACATGATATCAAAAAAAATCAAATCAAATCAAATCAAAGAAACTCTAAATGAACAATAAAGTCATAAACACATATATTCCTGCTAATTTAAACAAACCAAATTCAACAGAGATTTTTTTTTTTGGTGGGTTGGGGGGGGGAGGCGAAGAAACAAAGAAGTATACTAATAACATTCAAACACTAATCACTGACTATTAAATACAAATAAATATAATCAAGACAAACTACTATGTATGCCTCCCAAAGTCAAGGACTAAAATAGAAAAATTCAAAATACTAACCTCTGACGAGTTGTCCTGAGGCTCCATAAATGACCTTGAAGCCTGAAAGTATAATGAACAAGTATGTCATAACCAACTCAATTGAGAGGCAATTTAAAAGACTCGGAAAAACTTCTTTTGAATTATAACACTGAGACATCTCAAATACTGACAGTGGTATATTCAGCAGTATTAACAGTCCCATTGTCAGATACAGAAGCCCTGGGCGAGGAACCTTCCTCTGATCCTTCCCGCACTGGTGATGGTGGTTGCGGCGGTGGAACATAAGCCACTCTCAATTTGCACTCCTCAATACGATTCCCCGACTCCTTGTTGAACTATATTTTTTAGGAGAAAAGAAAATGCTTAAAGACAATTGCGTAAGCAATAATAACCTCAGCTCACATGTGAGATCTCACACACACATATAATTACCATCTCTGGAGTAACATCCTTTATGGTAGCCCCAGGGGCTGCGACTACACTTTGGAGTAGGAACTTGTCCTTGCATTGCAGGTCAGGAGGAGCCTCCTTTTGTGCTTGCATTGTAACTAAACCGTACATAAATTGACAGTTAATTACCAAATTGAGAGACAGGGATGATAGTCAAGGATAAACCGGATAAGATAAGATAGTTAAACACAAAGTTCATTAACCCAACTCACGCACTCACGGAGAAAGAGAGAGACCTATAACATCACAAGTAGAGTGTGGCAACACAATTCCAGTGTTAGGCCGAACACAATACTTCTTTGGGTTCGTCGTCTTCACCTGAAAACCAAAAATTCAAGAATCAAATATTAAATTTCTCCTTTCCTAGGGCACAATTAAACCCTAAATCAAATTAATACCTTGAAAGCGACATGGTTATCGGTCTTATTCGTTATTTGCAGAGAACACGAGATCTGCTTCTTCAATTCAACTTTCCAAAAACAAAACACAAATCAGTAAAGAACACTTGAAGCACATAAAACAAAAACACAGATCTGAGTACAAAAGCGAATCATTCAATAAAAGCTTCTAGAATTACGAAATTACAAAGAAAATGAATTAAAGAAAGTTACATGGAAATTGAAGCTCTTGAGGTTCGATGCTGAGAAGCTCTCCGGTACTCATTCCGACACGATCGATGAGAGCCGACGGAAATTTAAGCGGACGGCGGTTTCCAGCGGATGGATGGCTTTCCAATTTCGGCAGAAGGAGTAGGTAAGATTTGCCGGCAAAACAAAAATGAGAATTTAGGGAGAGAGAGAGAAAGATCTGGAATTGCTACTCTGGTTTTGGAATTTTGGATGTGTCTGGTTTACGCGAGAGTGTAGGAAAGGAGCAACGTGGGACAGCGGCGTTTGTATCTGTCCTGTCGAGCTCCGGTTAGATACGGTACCCCCTCAACAGTTAGTTCGGTTCTAGTGAAAGGTAAGACGATCTCCCAGTCCAAGGGATTAAAAAAAAAATTTGCCATCCAGTTACATTAAAATTGTAATATATATATATATATATATATATATATGTATATTAGTATATAAATGTGTGAGACCCACTTATTAATAATTTAATATAAAAGATAAATTATACTAACTTTTTTTACATTTTTTTGACAATTATACTAACTTTTTTTACTTTATCTGATAAAATATAAATACTTTTTTTAGTCAATTTTTTTTTAAAATGAAAAAATTATTTCTTTTATTTATTTATTTTTACATTTTATGAATTTTGACCAATTTTTTCAAACTTTTTTAAAAATTTTTTTATTATTTTATTTAAAAATAAATTTAAAGTAAATAACTTATTTTTATTTTATATAAAAAATTTTAAGATTTTTTTCAATATTTACTTGAAAAATGAAAAAATAAACATAAAATAAATTTTTTTGTCATTTTGAAAGGAAAAAGAATTGACTGAAAAAAAATATCTATATATTTTCAGATAAAATAAAAAAAAATCAGTATAATTTCATAAACTACGAGAAATGTAACTGTGATTTACCTTTTAAATTAATAAGTAGGTCTCACAAATTTTGGATATAAAAATAAAAGAATCATGTGTATCATTGGATTTGAACCTCACAATTTTTTAATAAAAAAATTACAATTGCCACTTTTCTCTCTTGCCAATAAATTTGTTATTTTTTTCTTGGTAGCAAATTGCAACCAACATTTGCTTTTTGCTACATGATTCATTAAATACAAGTTTTAAAATTTTGTTACTTCCTTGAAGATAACATAATCTCATCATTTTATTTTATCGAACCTTTTATTTATATATGATTTTTATTTTATCAAACTTTTTATTTATATATGGTATCTCTTTGGCAGTTAGTTCGGTTGTACTAAAAGGTGATCTTGCCACTTCACATAGAGAAGGATTTATTACTTTGATTGTACAAACATGTATTGAAATTATTCGTTCATCATTTATTTGTACTTGCATAAATTATTGTGTCTTAATCTTTAGTAACGGTAGTCATATTTTTAAATTTGACTAAACGTGTTTATGAATTAATAATATTATATTTGTCAGATATTATATTACATAATATTTAATTAATACAATATTATCAACTGATTAGAATAAATATGTTTGTTAAAATGAATGACTGATTTAACGGTGGATTTTGTGGTATGATGTTATGTGAGATGTTGTCGTCTATTGGTTGGTATGCTGAAAGTTGTGTTAACTTATAGTGGCATATGGAATACAGGCTTAGCTTGGCCAGAAAAAAAGTTTTGAGGGGGGTTGGGGGGAATTTTTTCTTTCCATGGACTTCTTTTTTTTTTTTGTGTAAAATTTTGGGTGGGGGTTGCCTGTGTCTTCATTATATATAGGTAGTGTTTGTTGGGAATCTCGAGTACTCGTGTTGTTGAATAAAGGAGTGGCGGAGTAGGAGTTATATAGTTTTTTTATTTTTATGAGCAATCTTTTTTTCGGGGTTTATGGTATAGTCTTTGTAGGTTCCTTGGTGCCACCATTGGTGGGATCCTGAAATATGTTATATTGTATTATTGCACTTTTTTTATTTTTTAAGATCGTTCGGTCACAAGTTCAAAAAAGAGTGAAAATTATTATAACATTTATATTCAAACATATTAATCTCGCAAGTCTTTTATTATTTTTTTGCAACCAAAATACCATTTTCAATGTTTTTTTTTTTTTCCTTTCAAATCAGTCTAACTGAATTCTATGAAAGATATTCCGCTACTAATTTTTTTTAAAAAAAATTTAAATTTAAATACTCATAATGTATAAATTCATTTTAAATAAAATTTATATATTTGTACTCTGAAAACCGAGATCTATTAAAAAATATCTATATTGACTATTAAATTTTGAAAAAAAAAAGCCGATCTAAAATTGTAAAATTTCAACTCAGCAAAAACTGTAAAATTTTATACTTTTTCAGTAAAAAACTTTTTTTAGCACTGAAAACATAAACAGTTACAGTTTCGTAAAAATTGAGATAATTATTAATTATATTTAATTTTGTTGAACTTTTTTGCCAAGTGATACTCAAAATTGATTTTTCAAGGATGTGAAAATTTGTCAAAAAACTTAGTATTTAAAACATAAGTGATTAAAAATATACTACTAATATGTAAAAATATAAAATTTTACGCTATGAAAAATTTATAACTTATGAACCTTATCACCGCCAGAAACCACCGGCAACAACCTCAAACTTGGAGGATGATGATGTGGATTTGCACCAACTCAAACATAAGAGGTAGAACTTGGGTTGGACATGTAGATTTACATAAGTGATAACTCAAGTTCATACTTAGCCTAGGAAAACCAGTGAGTTTAATACGTCAAAGGAAAAGGATTAGGACTCGTCTGATTACATTGCTGTTTTAGGATTTTTGTTTTTGTTTTCAATTTTTTTGAAAACGGAAGAAAATGTTGAAATTCATGCTATTTGGAAAGTATACTTAAATTGTGTTTAGATGGGCAGTTCTATCATTTGTTTAGTCATTTTCACTTTTCGAATGGATTTTTGAAATAAGTAGGTATTTGTTTGCACTTGTCGAAACGGCCGTTCGAATATTTTCAAGACTAAAATGAATGTTTTGAAAAAATGTCAATAAGTAATTTTTTTCAAAATGCTCTTTTTCTAAACGTCCGTTTCCACTACCCATCTAAGCAAACACATAATAAATTTGAAAATATTAAACAGAATTATCATCCTCTTGATATAAATAGAATTCTATTTTCTATCATGATGATAATAGAATTATTATTTAATATTTTGTGTTTTACAACATAAACTCAAGTTATTATTGAGAGATTGTAACTTTAATATTATATCTTTTAAGGTTTAACACACACTTACATGCATGATCAAGCTATGTCAATGTGTGCATAATTCATATTATCAAGGTAACGGTGAAATTTGAATAACGGATATTTTGTCTGTTCTAATATCACGTTAACCACCAACTTATCTAAAAGCTTAAATTATTAAAAAAATATGTGACTTTAATATTATATGCTCTAACATGATAATCTAACCGGCATAAAGAATTAGATTGGGAGACCATGCTGCTCCATCAAACCCCTCCCTCTCAGAAAATGAAGAAGAAGAAGAATGGATCTTTCTGGCACTATTGCTTTTCCATACGAGAATACCACTATTGCTTTACAAAATTACACACAGTGCGTGTGGGTATCGGTCATGTTTGAACAACGGATGTTTTTTTTTTTTTTTTTCAAGTAAATATTGATAAAAATTTTAAATTTTTTTTATATAAAATAAAAATAAGTTATTTATTTTAAAACAAAATAATAAAAAAATAAAAAAAATTTGAAAAAAATGATCAAAATTGATAAAATGTAAAAATAAATAAATAAAAAGATTAATTTTATCATTTTGAAAAAAAAATTAACTAAAGAAAATATTTATATTTTATCAGATAAAGTAAAAAAAATTAGTATAATTATCAACATTTTTTAAAAAAAATTAGTTTAATTTATTTTTTATGTTAAATTATTAATAAGTGGGTCTGACACATTTATATACTAATTGATGTTGCACTTTTTGACTCGCAATAAGTGTGGGCTCCGTGACCTGTAGAACACTCAGAAAGATGATCAGAGGACCACCGGATTGGCTCCGGCGGTAGCCGCTCCGATGCTGAAGTAAGTAAAAAGAATTGAAAGACTGTATTGAAAGCCAAAAGAATGAGCATGACCATAAAGCGTACCTTTAGGGTTTAATTTATAGGCCGTGGCTTTCCTAAGTTGATTAGGATTCGGAGCCATGAATGTAGAGATTTGATCATCAAAGATTGCAGTTACCTTGTTGAATATTACATAGAGATAACCATATATGGTAGTTCCCTTGTTGAAGACTGTTTCCTTGTTGAAGGCTGTTTCCTTGTTGAAGACTGCTTCCTTATTCCCTGCTCGGCATCCGTTAAGGCGGTGACAAGGTCTGGAGTGTTGGTCTGGACCCTGTGATCAGTTCTGAGACCCTTGTCCGGATATATGTGCTCTGAAGGCATATGTTCGGTCACTTCCGACCTTTTATGCTGATTTGAATGCTTGAGCTTTTAGTCATTGGCTGAGTGAGAACCACGTTGGCCGAGCATGAGCTGGATTTATGGTCATACGTGTCAAGTGCTGATTGGCCTGTTCTTTTATGGTATATCAGTTTACAGGTCACGGAGCCCACACTTATTGCGAGTCAAAAAGTGCAGCATCAGTTTGGCGCCGTCTGTGGGAACGACTAATCTCCAAGTGCTCTACTCATAAACTCATCTCTTTCCTCACCGGAAAACCATGGCACCAAATCTTCGACCGCGACAGAATACTCAGAATTCGTAAAACTCTCAACGTCAGCCGCCTCCTCCTCGTACAAAGGGACCAGCGGTCAATCCTATGCGACAAGAGATCGAATCGATCAAACGACACAATGAACTGGTGCAGGAACAGTTGCTTGCCATCACTAGAACGCTGGCAACACTCACACAAAACCAAGCAGCGGGTTCTCCTAACCCGCCGATCAACTTCGTTGCGGGAACGCAACCTCCTGTTGCCACGGAGAATGAAGAACTTCGTGAGCAAGCTCCAACTAACCAGCCTGGGCACCCCCCGGGCGTTGCCCGTGCTGGCAGAGATCCACAACCATCAGCAGCTCTAGGCTGGGGAACATCAGCCTTCGTTCTTGACGTCCATTACCGGAGCACTATTCGAGCCCCAACTCCAAGGGCCTCGGGAACACACCCGACACCGCAAGAGCCTCATCATGCAGCACCAATCCCTTCGGTTCGGAATCCTCCTCCGTCCGAAGGGCGTACTCAACCCTACTACCCTGAAGCCGAGGCTGTCAAGCAGGGTTCGCAAGATGTCAGACTCAGAGACCCGCGGAGGGTAGAGGAAATTACCGAGTCTATGGACCGAACAATCGCCTTGAGAGGACCTCAGAACCTTCCAGAGTAAGATGAGTTGGCCAGGCTGCTCAGAAGACTAGCCACCCCGTTCACTCACGCCATCATGTCAGAAGAGAGGCCCAGAAAGTTCATGGTGCCCAAGTTCACCCTGTACGATGGATCTGGAGATCCAGGAGATCATCTCTCTCATTACCAGCATAAGATGGCCCTTCACGGAGCCTCTGATGCTTTCATGTGCCGAATTTTCATCACCAGCTTGAAGGGAACTGCTCTGAAGTGGTTCCACAATCTCCCTCCGAACTCAATTACCAGCTTCTATGAGCTCGGTAGACAGTTCTTGGACAGGTTTATGACCAGCAGGAGGCTCAGAAGGGGACCAGAATTCCTGTTAAATGTCAAGCAGACTAGGGAGGAATCCCTCAGAGCCTACATTGCGCACTTCAATGCCGAACTCACGGAGATCACTGACTGCAGCTCAAAGTTCCTTGTAGCAGCCCTAACTGCTGGGCTTGCCCAAGGTGGATTCAGAGACTCCTTAACAAAGAGCCCCCTAGCCGACATGGCGGCATTAATGGATCGGGCCAGAAAGTACATCAACCTGGAAGAAGCTAACCGCACATCCCAGAAGGGCAAAGACCAGACCCAAAGGGATAATCCAAAGAGGGAGGATCACAAGAAGGAGGACCACAGAAGAGACTCCAACAAAAAAAGGGCCAGGAGCCTAGAGAAGAGAACAACGCCCAGAGCTGTGTACAACTCCGGACCAAGGGAGCTCACCAACTTCACTCCTTTAAACACCACACCAAATCAGGTACTCCGGCAGATCCGAGATCGGGAGAACCTAAGGTGGCCGGAACCAATCAAAGGAGATCCTAGCCTTCGGGACCAAAGTAAGTATTGTAATTTCCATAAAGATCATGGACATACAACTAACACATGCAGGACCCTTCGATATGAGATAGAGCAGCTCATAAAGAAAGGGCGTCTTCTGGAGTTCGTCAAGCAAGACGGAAGGCAAAACCCCCAAGAAGACAAGCCTCAACAACGGCCAGACCAGAGGCCCGAACAGAGGCAGGAGCAAAGGGAAGGACGAAACGAGCCTCAGAGGCAGAACCACCATGTCATCTACGTCCTCCATGCCGACTCTCCTATCACAGGAATGTCCAACAGGGCAAGAAAGAGATATGCTCGGGAGGCCAGAGCTGCCCCAAACGTATTACAGATCTCCTACGTAAAAAAGAGGCTCAAGCTAGCACCGGAGATCCAATTCACTAAACAAGATCTAGCAGGGGTACACTGCCCTCACAGTGATGCCCTTGTTATCACACTCAAAATTGCCAACTGCGAGATCAGGAGAGTCCTGGTCGATACTGGCAGCTCCGTCAACATACTGTTCTATGAGCCACTTAAACAGATGGGGATGGACCATGACAACGTCAAGCCCACTACTGCCGTGATGGCAGCTTTTGATGGCAATCTCAGCACCCCATTGGGGAGAGTCGACCTTCCTACCACTGTAGGAGAGAGTGAAGGGCAGAAGACCACCATCTCGGAGTACATGGTGTTAAACATGAGATCTCCCTACAACGTCATAATCGGGAGACCCTGGTTGCACCAGATAGGGGCAGTCACTTCGACCCTCCATCAGTGTCTGAAGTACGTCCACAACCAGAACGTTCACTCTGTCAGGGGGTGTCAGCCAACCTCCCGGGAGTGCCATGCTATTGCCCTCAAGGAGAAGGCTCCTAAATAGCAATTACAGTACACTCGGGACTGTGCAGATCCGGTTCTCACTCACTCTCCCGAGGCGGAGGATTGCCTATCCAGCATTGAAGAACCCTTGAGCCCAAGGGGACGAGACAGCCGAGCCAAACCCATTGGCGAGCCCATCAAAGTGTTGGTCAATTCAGAATTAGAGGGGCGTTATTTATACATCGGCCCAGACCTAACACACACCGAGCAGGAAAAGATAGTCAGGTTCTTGAAAGACAACCTCTCTATCTTTGCTTGGAAGACCAAAGACATGGAGGGAATAGATCCCAATCCTATAACTCACAAGCTGATGGTGGATCCGGATCACCCGCCAGTCAGACAGAAGAGAAGGCCGATTGCTCCTGAACGGCATCGGATTATAAATGAAGAAGTCCAAAGGCTGCTGGAAGCCAGGATGATACGAGAAGTGTACTATCCCGAGTGGCTAGCCAACATCGTGCTTGTCAAGAAGAAAAACGGCAAGTGGAGAGTCTGCGTTGATTATACAGACCTCAACAAGGCGTGCCCCAAGGACAGCTTTCCACTGCCAAGAATAGACCAACTGGTTGACGCCACTGCGGGGCATGAGCTTATGAGCTTTATGGATGCCTACTCTGGGTACAACCAGATCCAGATGTACCCTCCAGACCAAGAGAAGACAACCTTCATAACCGAACGAGGGCTCTACTGTTACAGAGTAATGCCTTTCGGTTTGAAGAACGCTAGAGCCACTTATCAGCTGTTGGTGAACAAGATGTTCAGCCCACTGCTCGGCAGCACCATGGAGGTTTACATCGACGACATGCTGGTGAAGAGTCTGCAGAAAGGTACTCACCTCCAGCACTTAGCCCAGACCTTCGATATCCTCAGACAACACAAGATGAAGCTCAACCCCTCGAAATGTACCTTCGGGGTTACGAAGGGAAAGTTCTTGGGATACATTGTCTCTCAGAGGGGTATCGAAGCAGACCCCACTCAGATCCAAGCTCTGATTGGACTGAAGTCACCAACAACCAAGAAGGAAATTCAGGCACTGAATGGCAGAGTTGCTGCACTGAGCAGATTTATCTCCAAATCCACTAATCGCTGCCTACTTTTCTTCAAAGCTCTGAAGGGCAGCAAGGCTTTGCAGTGGACGGAAGAATGCGAGAAATCCTTTCGAAAACTAAAGAAGTATCTGGCCTCTCCAGAGCTCCTGTCAAAACCAGCACAAGGAGAGAAGCTACTCTTATACCTTGCAGTTTCCGAAAATGCGGTCAGCTCCGCATCAATCAGACAAGACAGAGGAGTGCAGAGGCCTATATTCTATGTTAGTAGAGCATTACTTGACACGAAAAAGAGATATCCAGAAGTAGAAAAGCTGGCCTATGCCTTGGTCATATCAGCTCGGAAGCTCTGACCTTACTTCCAAGCCCATCCAATCGAAATCCCAACTGCCTATCCTCTGAAGTCAATACTGAGGAAGCCTAAGGTATCGGGAAGATTGGTGAAATAGTCTGTGGAGCTAGGGGAATTCGACATATCATATGTACCCCGAAACTCCATCAAAGGACAGGCCTTAGCTGATTTTGTGGCCGAGTTTACCCCGGCACTTCAAAACAAGGCACAACTCACCGAAACCTCGGGAACCTAGCTGCTATACATTGATGGATCGTCAACCGATCAAGGTTCAAGAGTAGGCCTGGTACTACAGTCCCCTGATGGGCTCACGTCAGAAAAAGCAGTCAGCTTGGGATTCAAAGCTTCTAACAATGAAGCAGAATATGAAGCCCTAATCTTAGGCATGAAGCTCGCCTTGGAATGCGAGGCTCATAACCTCAATGTCTTCTCAGATTCCCAACTGGTGGTGAGCCAAGTCTTGGGAGAATTCGCCATTAAAGATGATAGGATGCTCTGGTACTCCGAACTGGTGAACCACTTAAGGCATTCATTCCAGACATTTACTATCCAGAAAATTGAGAGAAGCCAGAATTGCAGAGCAGATGCTTTGGCTAACATGGCCTCCCGCCTCAAGTCTGAAGCAAACTCTACAATAAAAATCTCCTTTCAGCCAGGATCCAGCATTGAGGAAGCCCAAATTGCTCAAATTGATGAACAGCCCCAGAACTGGATGACTCCAATCCTCCAGTACCTAAGATCCGGGCTCCTTCCAGAAGACAAAAACAAAGCCAGGAGAATCCGAATCAGAGCGGCTCGGTACCTGATCCTGAACAACAAGCTTTACAGAAGGTCGTATTCTCAACCTCTGTTAAAATGCTTAGCTCCAAACGAGCCACAATATTTCTTGGCTGAAATACACGAGGGAATTTGCGGGAATCATAATGGGGGCAGAACTATAGCTCACCGAGCTCTGTCTCAGGGCTACTACTGGCCTAGCATGCTAAAACAGGCTAAGGAGTATGTTCAGAAGTGCGACAAATGCCAAAGATTTGCCCCATATCAACATCAGCTTCATCACGAGCTCATCCCGATTCCTAGTCCTTGGCCCTTTGCTCAATGGGGGATGGACATCGTGGGTCTATTACCAAAGGCACCTCCGAACAGGAAGTATCTATTGGTGGCTATTGACTACTTCTCTAAATGGGCCGAAGCTGAGCCTTTAACACATATCACAGAAAAGGAAGTTGAGAGCTTCACCTGGAAGAACATTGTGTGCAGGTTTGGCATACCACGTGTGATTATCTCCAACAATGAGACACAATTCACTGGTAAAGGCTTCAAGAAATTCTATGAAAATCTCAACATTAGGCAACACTATGCCTCTCCAGGCCATCCATAGGCAAATGGGCAAGCAGAGGTCACCAACCGAACAATCCTTGACGGGTTAAAGAAAAGGTTGGAACAGGCCAAAGGGAAGTGGGCAGAGGAACTCCCTGGAGTTCTTTGGGCCTACAGAACAACCAGAAGAACTCCCACCTCTGAAACTCCCTTCTCACTAGCCTATGAAACAGAAGCAGTAATTCCGGTTGAGATCGGTATGCCAACCCTGAGGACTGAAGCCTTTGAGCAAGAATCCAATGATCAGCAGCTGATGAAAAACTTGGATTTGCTCGAAGAGAGAAGGGATCAAGCCAGCATCAGGATGGAAGCCTATCAACGGAGAATGGTCAACAAATCCAAGGTAGGACTCAAGACAGTCAGCTTTCAGGTTGGAGACTTTGTCTTAAGAAGAGTCTTTCAAAACACCAAGGATCCCACCATGGGAAAGTTGTCACCAAACTGGGAAGGCCCCTACAAAGTAACAAAGGTTGTTCGGCCTACCACCTACTTGCTAGAAGACATGACTGGGAAGCCTATTCCTAGGCCATGGAACGTGGAACACTTACGGAAGTATTATCAATAGAGATGTTTCTTTTACTTCCATAGAATGTTCATCTATAAATGCACAGGTCTCCAGAGCCTGGTCCATAATGTACAAGTCTTTGCACTTGGTCCATTTATAAATGCACAGGCCTCCAGAGCCTGGTCCATAATGTACAAGTCTCAGTACTTGGTCCATCAATAATGCACAGGCCTCCAGAGCCTGGTCCATAATGTACAAGTCTCAGTACTTGGTCCATCAATAATGCACAGGCCTCCAGAGCCTGGTCCATAATGTACAAGTCCCAGTATTTGGTCCATCAATAATGCACAGGCCTCTAGAGCCTGGTCCATAATGTATAAGTCTCAGTACTTGGTCCATCAATAATGCACAGGCCTCCAGAGCCTGGTCCATAATGTACAAGTCTTTGCACTTGGTCCATCTATAAATGCACAGGCCTCTAGAGCCTGGTCCATAATGTATAAGTCTTCGCACTTGGTCCATCTATAAATGCATAGGCCTCTAGAGCCTGGTCCATAATGTACAAGTCTCAGTACTTGGTCCATCAATAATGCACAGGCCTCCAGAGCCTAGTCCATAACGTACAAGTCTTTGCACTTGGTCTATCTATAAATGCACAGGCCTCCAAAGCCTGGTCCATAATGTACAAGTCTCAGTACTTGGTCCATCAATAATGCACAGGCCTCCAGAGCCTGGTCCATAATGTACAGGTCTTAAGTACTTGGTCCATCTCCTAATGCACTGGCCTCCAGAGCCTGGACCACCCTAATGCACAGGCCTTCCGAGCCTGACCCATCTTTAATTAGCAGACTCTATGATCCAGTCTATCCAAAGGCAGAAGTTCTAAGCATCTTCGACCAAAACTCACACAAATCTCCCATATCTGAACTCTTCAAAGCTGACACTTAGCTTATTTTTCTTATCTACCAATGAGCAACAAACAGTACAAGTGCCGAACAAATTTAAAAAATACTATTTCAAAACTTCAAAGTTTTGTGCAAAGTTTCTTTGATCTATTCTTGAGACATACAGAGGAGTTATTTATCAGAAGTGCACAAAAGGGTGATCTAACTCAGAAAAGCACATTCAAACAGAAAAGAACATCAGATCTGAGAAGAAGGAACTCAATTTTATTGATGATTCAGAAGATTTACATCAGTACAACAAAAACTGGAAATAAAACAGAGGCTACAATAAAGACATCATTACATAGGCTACTACAGAAGTTACAATCTGCAACATCATGGCTCTTTGCCTTGGATGATAAATGATAACTGGTTAAAAAGTGCATATTTATTTTGTTAACCCTAGATATTCTTGCACTTTTATTATTTTAATTTCTCCAATCTATATGCATTTGCTAGTTAATTCTTATTTTATCTTTTTGCAGAGAAAACTCGTTAAAGTTGATGATTTAATGGTGGATTTGGAGCAAAAGGAAAATATTGGGCTTTAAAGTGCGAAAAGAAGTGGAAAACAAGTGATTTTGGGTTAGAAGAAAGGCTTGGTCCATATGTTGGTGGACCAGGGCCTATTTTAGCATTATAGGCTTTATTTTGGAGCACTTTAGACTCCCTTTTTGGGCCCCTAATGTCTAATTACGGGATTTTATTATTTTTTCCTGAATTCTTATTTTGTGGGGGGCATTTTTGGAAAGAGGGGGATATTATTGTAACCTAGGGTTTTGGGAAAAGGAAGAGGCCGTCTTGGAGATCTAGAGGAAGAGAAGAAGGAAGAAAAAGACGACTCTAAAGAAGAGGATGAAGAATTCCATGGCTATGGTGTTCTCTTCCACTATCATGGGCTAAGTTCTCTCATTCCTAGGGTTTAGATAAAACCCTAGTCAAGTAATATTACTTCTTTGTATTTTATTATTGGGTTAATTAGTTTTGGATGTTGATTGTATAACGTTGGGATTTTATTAAGACAATAATCGTATTATTCAGTTTCACATAATCAATTTCTGTGATTTTGTTTATGTGGTTATACAATAGTTATATGTGTACATACATCAAAATCGTAGGACGATTCATAACTCAGGGAAAACAAATTGTGACTATGACCTTAGAATTAGCGTAGACAATTTGTGTTGACCAAAGATGATTCGTGCTTAGGGTTTTGGTGCGTGATTTTCTTGATGATTGTATTGAGGCTTGTAGCCAAAATACATCTTTTACATCCAAATTTAATGGCCCAAGAATTAATACAATTGAAGCTAGTTACAAGATTAGTGGTGGATTCAACACCCTAGGAATCCTCTTTTAATTCGATTCATCATTAATTCAGCTGAATATTTATTTTAATTACAGTTTTCATTTAATTTTAGGAAAAAAATCAACAACAATCAATCTTTGTTAATTTCAATTAAAATTAATCTCAACTTTAGTTTTTAAACAATTAACAGTCTCTGTGGGTTCGACCCTTACTTCTCTACTATACTAGTAGTTTAGTTTGGTAATTTGATTGATTTCCACGACAGATCAATAAAGGGGCACAGGATCCAAACTTCCATTACTGCTGCCGCCGGCTTCATTTGAAACGAAGGAATCCTGAACCCCAGTCTGCAGCAAGGAGCACCCAGGCCATTTCATCATCACTATCACTGATCTCACGACCAACGGATGATGAGGGCTCTGGGTCTCAGGGGACTTCCACTCATCTTCTTCACACCAGTTGTCTCACCCCAGCCGATTTGAGCAAGGGTCTCTGCCAAGACATGAAGAAGAGGAGGCATCCCACTTGCGTCTTCATCACCAACGCTCCAAGCTTCGGTTGAATCAAGGAGGGACAAGAGGACTTGTGTCACGACCCAAAACCCACCCTATGCGGATTAGGGGTCCATGACCCTGGTCTACGGCCCGTGGGCCGTTCCCCGTCCAAAAGGATCTGAAATGCTGGGTAAAGTTTTAACAAAAGCATTTCTTAATTATTAAAATATTTGGTAGCACAGTCAGTTCACCATTTGATGCATGCCCAAAAATTATAAGTGTTTAAATACAGATCCTTCAAAAACAACACCAACAAACAGGACCGTGGTGACATGGGAGTATTAAGACCTGACAATATTTAACTTAATACAAAACTCGCCAAAACAGCTACCAGTAACTAGCAGCGTCTAAATCCCTGGAGCGCCTGAGGGTTCCCCGACTTTTTGTTGTCCTGAAAAATTTAAGGGAGGAGGGGTGAGCTAATAGCCCAATAAGTAATTTCCTGGCTTTAACGTGGGTTCGGGTTTGTCCAATGAAATGATAGGACAAGGAATAACATATAGCCAAATGGGCAATAATGAAGACGTAGCCAGTCACCAAAATGTGCAAAGTATCGACTCGAGGGTCCAAAAGGCATATCCCACAATATAACACAAGAGTCAATAACAAAGCCAATTGAAATTGGGATCTGGCCTATCATGATGGATTGCTGCCACAACAATACGTTAGCCAATCAAAGATATACCATGCTTGCAACAATATGATCATTTCAGAGGGTATAAAAATATGATCATATAATGGAAACAAGAATAAGTCAACATCGAGTTCAAATAACCCAGATATGCGTGAATCACCCGGGGCCCGGCATACCCCACTAAAACGCATGCTCAGATTCGCCACGGTTCCTCGGGCTCTCTGAAAAGCGTTAGAGCTCTTTTCAAAACAGGTCCCGTAGGACACAATAGACCTCAATGGGTCTTTTCCCCCACGCAATCTGTGAATGGATGGGTCATTGTGACTGAGCACAACCCCGAGTACATACCAAATATCATGTCCAACAAAATCTCACACCAGATGTACAATCGTACCAAACATTTGACATCACAATTAACAAAACACGAAGTGTGTGGAATCAGCAGAATGTGTCTCAAGACTAGATCATGGTACGATAGTGCAATAATACTCAAATATCAATGATCAATCTCAAAATGATGTAAGCAAGCAAGTCAAATCCAAAATTAGGTAAACTGATATCTACAAGTCGATTGGCTCAAATCAAGTGCATCAGGTAGTAATGGAGTACAAATGGGCAGCATATGAAGAATAACGTGACTGGCTGGGAATAACCCATATTAAAGCGTTAGAATTATTTACCTAAAAAATGACTCTCAGTAGTTCAACTAATTAAAGTCTCCTTCCCCTTTTCTTTTGACGTGCCTGTCAATTGAAAATAACTCAGTCTATAACTGTAATCGAACCATACTCGATATTCAAATTTGCTAATCTTGGCTATCGGTATCTCGATTTCTAATTTAGATGTCGTCATTGTATCCGAAACGTCGAATAAAATAAGTTTAGGCTTTTACGGATCTTAAATCGAATGTCCGGATTGAAAAGGGCAAAACTGTCATTTTGCACTTTACGTGTATTTTATTCTCGGGGCCTCTTTTCATAATTTTGACTTCACCATTGGTTTCAGAAGGCTCGAGATAATAAAAATCGACTATTTATTTGCCTCATTTGGACTTTATTAGACTCATTTTGAATTAGGGGCATTTTTGAAAAAAATTAATATTTTATTAATTTTCTGGCTTGGGCAACAGTGGTATTTCCTCAAAGTTTTGGGGCCGGTTTGCAATTTCCCAGAGTTATAGTCTGAACCCACTGGTTCAGGGTTAAAAACCCTAAACCGGTTTGAACCTCAACTGAACCGACCGGTTCAATTTAAAACTTAAAATTCAACTACGACGCGACACGTGTCACCACCCGTTTAATTCCAGTCGGGTCCCGACCCAATCCAGACCCGGACCCGGTCCCGTTTTGACCCGACATGGCCCCCGAATTTCCGGTGGTCTTCTCCGGTCGCCCCTTTCAGTTCCGGTCACCGAAATCTCGGCCAACCCTCACTGTTTTACACCATTTTGAAGCCCAAAATTCACTGTTTTCGTATCAAATCATTTCTAGAATCTCAAGCATCATTTTAAACTGGTTTTGGTTTGATTTGCCACGGTTTTTCGACACCCAGTTTCGTCTCTCCGGCCACTAACCCAAAATCCGGCCGACTGGTTCTCCCCCATTTTTGTGACTGTTTTCCAACGGTTTTAACTCTGTTTTCTCCCTAATCATCTCAGGTATTTTGTAAGACTACATTTGAGTTGTTTAAGCACAGTTTCACACATAAAATGTCATGAATCCAAAGCTTACCCTAGACCTGCAACTCGAAGTTTCTTACTCATTTTTCAGTCATTTTGGTTAGTTCTTTTTGTAAAATGATCCCTATTTGATACACTATAAGGCTCTAAAATTAAATCAACTCAACATGCTTTAAAACATATTTGTACAACTGGAAAATTCTAGAGAGAGAAAGCATACGGTTAGTGTTTCTTACCTCTGTAATGGCACTTCTTTTCTTCCTTTGCTCAAGCTTCTCTCCGTGCTCACTGCCCCCGAACTCTGCTTCTCTTTTCTCTCTTTGATTTCCTCACTCCCACACAAGGATATGTGTATACACTTTTATATAATATATACATATATTTCTTGCCCTAACCACACTCAACCAAGTATGGCTGACCACACTCCCCACCATGCTTTCTGATTTCTCCCATACCCCTCTCCATACCTATAGGTTTAGGTTAGGTGGGGTAGTTATGATATTTTGATTTTATATATATATATATATATCCTATATTATAATAATGTATAAATACATAATATATACCCATTTAATACACATATATATATATCTTCGTATATACACGTATATACGATTTTCTGAGTATATATACATACTCTGATTTTTTTTTTTTGTGTGAGATAGTGCAAATTGATATTCATAAAATATAGGATTAAACAGCTCAAAGTACAATTGACATAGTATTGCCCGACCCGGCTGCCTCGATATTCGTGCCATTTTGGGTTGGGGTATTACATCCTTACCCTCCTTTAATCCTTCCTTGGAGATTGAATCAAAGGGGAGGATAACTCTCGGCCACAGCTTAGTCATTCTTAACTCAAACGAAGAATCATCCATCATCTTCGGACGAGTGGCAAAATTCCGGCAGCATCTATAGTCTCTCTTACAAGGGAACAGTCTGGGAACAAGAGGGTTAAGCGCAACCGTATGCCCTCGTTTCCATATATATAGACCCTTGAAGTCCAAAAGCCACCTAACTGAACCGTCGCAACGGTTAAAAGAATGGTTGGCCTCGAAATCCCAAACGACAGTCGTATAAATAAATGATGCATTAAACATGCCTCTTTGGCATACCAAGAGATAGGGTACAGAACTCTTTGAACAAAAACCACAGTCCAGCACTGAAACTTCTGAATTGATAAAGAGAGGGGGACAAAGTCTAAATGTACAGGCCTCCTATCCGAGATTCAGACCCTCCAGTCTTAACTATTTTATGACAGGCCAGTCATATGACAAGGGCCAGCAGCTCGGATATATCCTAATCCAAAGACAGCATGCCAGTCATCACAATGATAAGCACAAGCTGCCTGGTTATCTTCACAAAGCCCTTGATTCAGAGCAGTCTATTTCAGAGCTCTACAGGAGTTTACTCCCACTCTATTGGGCTCTGTCTATCTAATTATGTTTGCTTTCTTATCTTATTATGATGAGACAGTTGAAGTTAATCTACATTCACTATTCAATGACAAGTACCGATGCTCAGAAAGCAACTATTGATGCTGGACAGTTGATCTAACATGCAAGAGGCTCAGAATAGCAACACTTACGACAAAATTGCACAGAAAGAAAGAACACAAGAAGAATCTGAAGGAAAGTCAATCTTACTAATCAAAAGGGTATATTCATTACATCAAAAGGGAAATGACAAAAAACAAAGAAAAATCAAAAAGCCCATAAAGCCTCAAGCCTTGTCAGAAGGGCCTGGGTCCTCTTCCAAATTAAGGGCAGTAGCCCCAACCGTCTTGTACGGGTCACGACCAGACGAGGCAGGTTCAGGAGGAATGATTGACGACACGTCAAAACCTGAGAACTGAGCCTGAAATCTAGTTCGGAAGCTTTCAAAACCAAACCGGATCAGGTCATCACCCATCTGTTCAACTTCCTCTTTCAATTCCATCTCAGTCTCAATCTTGGCATGATCAACTGCCTCCTGAACCTTCTGATCGAAGGAATTTCGGAGCTCAACCAACTCCGCCTGAAGCCCCTCAACTTGCCGAGCATATATGTCCCTCTCAGACTCTACCACGGCAAGGTTGGTGCTAGCTTCTTTCAGACCCTCCTCAGTAGTCTGAACCTTGGATCGGGCTGTTCCAAGCTCCAGCCTCATCTCGTCCATTTCAGCCTTCAGTTTCTCAGCCTCCTTGAGGCCCATGGGAGTCACCATCAGAGCAGCTAAACTGTGCATGATATGCACGAGGCAAGACAAACAAGTTAGACTGAACGAACAAACAAACAGAAAAGACAAGAAAAGCTTCAGAAGTTACCCTCATCTGGAGATTCATCATCTCAGTCTTCAGCTTTGAGGGGTTGTCCCCTCTGTATCGATCAGGGCCCTGAGCCCATATTTGATCAAATGCCTTCTTGGCAATTTGATAGTCCGGCTCATCAAACGGCTCGGATGGAGCAGCAGGTGCTTTCCCCTTCCTAGTCCTTCTGCTCGGACCAGAAGGGGCAGGAGGAACGGCCGAAACAGGAAAGGCAGGTTCGGCCTCCTTTTCAGCCTCAGCAGGGGCTGGCTCGGAAGAGCCAGAAATCAACCTCCTCCTTTTTACTTCAAGGGGGGTATCAGGCTCAGCTCGGGAGGAAGCCTCCCCCACCACTTGGGCCTCTGCCGCAGCCCACTTCGACGTCAGCCTTTTCTTAAGCTCTGCAGTATGGGCAGCCATCAAGTTCTCTGGAGTTATAATAACAGTATGAGCCCGGTTAGAAGTCGAAAACAGCACTCGATACTGATCTTGCAGTACGTCGGTAAACTCGGGCCTCCTCCAAGCACTCCTGACTGCACATAAGTAAGGAATGATATATCAGTTTATCAGTTCGGAAGGCATAACAAAGCTAAAGCAAACCTAAGGGAATAAGCCTCACCCTTATGACCCGTAGCACGGGGGAATAGCGAGGCCTCTCCGTCCTGAAAGTCTTCATGCTCCCATCCTCATCCGACGAAGAAGTACCACTTCTTCCACGTTTTATTGGAAGTGGGAACGGAGGACAGGGGTCGGAAACCCTTCTCAAAGGACATGTAGAAAAGGCCTTCTGCCTGCTTGAACTTCAGATCCATATTGCTACGGATCAAGTCCAGGGACACATCCACCTCGTTTTGGTGTCCCAACACTACAAACCCTAGAAGCTGCCGCCAGTTATTGAGATTCAGGTCGGCAGGGCAGAGCTTGTACCAACAAAAGAATTGCCTGACTAAATTTGGCAATGGGAGTCTCAAGCCTATTTCGAACCAGGCAAGATAAACACAAATCTCCCGGCTTTAACATTTTGGGGACAAGCCATGAGGCCTGGCACTCTGCAGGTCACATTTGAGGGAAAATTGTATTTTACCCTCCACTCGTCCAGAAGGCTCTGAGTAACAGCACTCTCGCCCTCTTCTCTATGGGAAGACCTACCAGAGGTCTCCCCAGCCCTGTCTCGGGGCTCTTTAAAGGTATCAACTATCCTAACCTCAGGACTAGGGGGAGGTTCAACAGGCCTCTCCCCAATATCTTTGGGAGCAAGGTTACCTACATCTTCCACGGGAGACGGTACAGCCATCTCAGAAGGATTTCCTACTCCCTTACTTACATTTGGGGATTCAAAAGGAGCAGACATTATTCCCGGACTTAAGAAGAAAGAAGCAAGAGAAGAGAAAAAATCGGTTGAACCTGTTCTAACTCAGGAAATCGGTGTTCTTCAAGGTCGCACAAACCAACAATGGCGGATGAAATCTTCTAGCACAGTGAAAATGAAGGGGAAAAGGTCATTTCAAAATCTCACCCCGTATTTATAAGCATAGTATCAGAAGGGACCCACCAAGCCCAAACGCCATGACGGTTCGGAACAATGATGATTTCGAGAAACCCAACTATCGGCCCAGTACAATGATGACCTTGAAAAGACCTAATCTCCGGCTGCGCAATAAATGGCGCCCCAACAATTGCCTTGGAAGGCGAACAGGCAGGACACATGACTCTCCGAAAAAGGCTTAGCCCTAGTTGCTTGTTAGCATCAAACTAGGACTTGGGGGGAGTAACTGATATACCATAAAAGAACAAGCCAATCAGCACTTGACACGTATGACCATAAATTCAGCTCATGCTCGGCCAACGTGGTTCTCACTCAGCCAATGACTAAAAGCTCAAGCATCCAGATCAGCACAAAAGATCGGAAGTGACCGAACATATGCCTTCAGAGCACATATATCCGAACAAGGGTCTCAGAACTGATCACAGGGTCCAGACCAACACTCCAGACCTCGTCACCGCCTTAGCGGATGCCGAGCAGGGAATAAGGAAGCAGTCTTCAACAAGGAAACAGCCTTCAACAAGGGAACTACCATCTATGGTTATCTCTATGCAATATTCAATAAGGTAACTGCAATCTCCGATGATCAAATTCCTACATTCATGGCTCCGAATCTTAATCAACTTAGGAAAGCCACGGCCTATAAATTAAACCCTAAAAGTACGCTTTATGGTCATGCTCATTCTTTTGGCTTTCAATACAGTCTTTCAATTCTTTTTACTTACTTAAGCATCGGAGCGGCTACCGCCGGAACCAATCCGGTGGTCCTCTGATCATCTTTCTGAGTGTTCTACAGATTACAGAGTTCACACTTATTGCGAGTCAAAAAGTGCAGCATCACTAATATAAAAAAAATAAAATATATTACAATTTTAATGTAAGTGGATGGCAATTTTTTTTTTTTTAATCCCTTGGACTGTGAGATCGTCTTACCTTTCACTAGAACCGAACTAACTGTTAGGGGGTACCGTATTTAACCGGACCTCGACAGGACAGATACAAACGCCGCTGTCCCACAGTCCACCACGTTACTCCTTCCCACTCTCTCGCGTAAACCAGACACATCCAAAATTCCAAAGCCAGAGTAGCAATTCCAGATCTTTCGTTCTCTCCGTAAATTCTCATTTTTGTTTTGCCGGCAAGTCTTACCCACTCCTGCCGAAATTGGAAAGCCATCCATCCGCCAGAAACCGCCGTCCGCTTAAATTTCCGTCGGCTCTCATCGATCGTGTCGGAATGAGTACCGGAGAGCTTCTCATCATCGAACCTCAAGAGCTTCAATTTCTATGTAACTTTCTTTAATTCATTTTCTTTGTAATTTCGTAATTCTAGAAGCTTTTATTGAATGATTCGCTTTTGTATTCAGATCTGTGTTTTTGTTTTATGTGCTTCAAGTGTTCTTTACTGATTTGTGTTTTGTTTTTGGAAAGTTGAATTGAAGAAGCAGATCTCGTGTTCTCTGCAAATAACGAATAAGACCGATAACCATGTCGCTTTCAAGGTATTAATTTGATTTGTTAGACGTTTTCTATGTTTTAGGGTTTAACTGTGCCCTAGGAAAGTAGAAATATAATATTTTGATTCTTGAATTTTTGGTTTTCAGGTGAAGACGACGAACCCAAAGAAGTATTGTGTTCGGCCTAACACTGGAATTGTGTTCGGCCTAACACTGGAATTGTGTTGCCACACCGTTCTTCTGATGTTATAGGTCTCTCTCTTTCTCCGTGAGTGCGTGAGTTGGGTTAATGAACTTTGTGTTTAACTATCTTGTCTTATCCAGTTTTCCCTTGACTATCATCCCTGTCTCTCAATTTGGTTATTAACTGTCAAATTATGTACGGTTTAGTTACAATGCAAGCACAAAAGGAGGCTCCTCCTGACCTGCAATGCAAGGACAAGTTCCTACTCCAAAGTGTAGTCGCAGCCCCTGGGGCTACCATAAAGGATGTTACTCCAGAGATGGTAATTATATGTGTGTGTGAGATCTCACATGCGATCTAAGACTAATAGATCAGGTTATTATTGCTTACGCAATTGTCTTTATGCATTTTCTTTTCTCCTAAAAAATATAGTTCAACAAGGAGTCAGGGAATCGTATTAAGGAGTGCAAATTGAGAGTGGCTTATGTTCCACCTCCGCAACCACCATCACCAGTGCGGGAAGGATCAGAGGAAGGTTCCTCGCCCAGGGCTTCTGTATCTGACAATGGGACTGTTAATACTGCTGAATATACCACTGTCGGTATTTGAGATGTCGTAGTATTATAATTCGAAAGAAGTTTTTCCGAGTCTTTTAAATTGCCTCTCAATTGAGTTGGTTATGACATGCTTGTTCATTATACTTTCAGGCTTCAAGGTCATTTATGGAGCCTCAGGACAACTCGTCAGAGGTTAGTATTTTGAATTTTTCTATTTTAGTCCTTGACTTTGGGAGGCATACATAGTAGTTTGTCTTGATTATATTTATTTGTATTTAATAGTCAGTGATTAGTGTTTGAATGTTATCAGTATACTTCTCTGTTTCTTCGCCCCCCCCCCCCCCCCCCCCAAACCCACCAAAAAAAAAAAAAAATCTCTGTTGACTTTGGCTTATTTAATGTGTTCATGACTTTATTGTTCATTTAGAGTTTCTTTGATTTAATTTAATTTTTCTTTTTTTGATATCATGTCTATTGATTTTTCTTTCCCAGGAATTTGGCTTGAATGAAATATGTTTCTCTTAATTGATTAATGTCTTCTACCTTGAGTAGCAGACTTTGTATGCTTTATTTATTTGACAAATTGGTACACTTCAATTAGTAGGGTGGTTGGTTTTAAGAGCATATGTTCAAAACTTTTATTGTTTATAGCTTCGTTTTTTTTTCCTTTTCCTTTTCCTTTTTTGAGTTTTGACTTCTTTTTTAATGTGACTTTACAAAATGAAAAATACCTCCCATCTTGACTAGGAGATTTCCTGAATCCAAACCAAACGTCACACACAAGTTCTGTTGTTTGGATAGAGCCATGCTTGCACATGTATCTTTCACTTTCCCTTTTGCGTTTTTCTGCAACTGTGAAAAGGCACTCATCTACCAATTTTTTACTACCCTGCCATTCTGCAGTTTCACTCTTCTGATAAATTTAACTTCTCAAAACATTTGTACTGAACTATAGAGTATTTGATGCTTTAGTGGTGTCGCCTAATCCTCGAATTGGGGCACCGAGCAAACTTGACACGTGGATGAATTCCTGCACCCTTGTTCAAGTAACATAACATTTACTTGATCTGTGTATGAACTAGGAACACCCCCACCCCTTCCAATTTTTGCTCTCACCACACAAACACATACATGCATACATGTGCACACAGATAGATATACAAATTTACTCAATTTTTGGTCTTTTGGTATTTTTTTTCTTCATCTTTTTATATTTTTTATTATTCTCTAAGGGAGGGATTTTACCTGTTATGGAAGTCAGATTGTCATGAATTTCATGATGCGAAATGCAGATGTCTGTTCTGCTGACCTGATATTTTAGGTCTTTGAAATGCACTTTTTAGTTTCTATCCAAGAAGCTTGATGTTTCGTATACTGTTATAAATTGAGTTGGGTAATTGATGATGCATATTCTTTATTCTTGTCAGAGATGCAGTATTAAGAATATAAAAATGAACAAATAAAGTTGGGTGTTAGATTGCTTAATGTACTTAAAGAGACTGCTCTGCTGATGTGGTCATTAGGTTCCACTGCATTACTATTATTTGTTCCTGAATAAAGTGCCTTGTCTCATGGTTTTACATATTTTAGATGGTGGCTGCCTGCTGTATTCTTTGAGTTTTGCATATGAATAGGATTGATAAAATGAACAAATAAAGTTGGGCTTTAGAGTTGGGCATATGAATAAGATTTTATTTTATTTTTCTGCATAAACACCTCATATTTCTTTTCATTCTTCTAGATAGAGCTGAATAGCAAAATACGGTTCATGTAGCCAAACCTTAGAAAGTTGTGACGAGGCTTTGTGGGATTGAGTTTACCTGATAATTGGGTGATTGTTTTAAATGGTACCAGTGTGCCATGTAGTAAAGCACTTGGGATGTTAAGTTATTACATGTTGGCTTCTTCACAAGTGTTGGCTTAGCATTGTCACTGTAAATTCATGTCTAAATTATATCATTCTGCATTGACTGTCAGCTTTTAAATTATCACTACAGATATATGTCTTAAATTATATGGTAAGAGACGCTGCTTTGTCAAGTTATAGTGTTTTCCATGTCGCATCAGTAACTGGTGATAAGCATTTCATGAATTTTTTTAACTGAAATATTAACCTTGGGACTTTATAGTTTATACTGATCCAGCAGTCAGATTTTGGTTTTAGCCTTGTGATATAATGACTGTTAGAAAGCTTAGAGTAAATTTATCCAAAAAAAAAAAAGAATTATTATTTGTGAATATCTGGGTTTATAATATTTAATGTTTAAAATGCCAAAATTGATGTTATATTGTCAGAATGTTTAAGGTAATGATAATGATCTCTAGTGCATCTTTGCTTGTTTAGTTGGTTTTTTTTTTTTTTTAATTTTTATATCTCATATGCATATATTAGATAAATATTTGTTGAATGTAGTGCATATTTTCTTATGAGGTAGCTCTAGACCATTATACTAAGGAAGATGTTATTTGGGTCTTTTTGTTTGGAGTTACGTGTAATAATACAATTTAAGATTATTCAGATTAATTGACCTCTTAATCTCATGCATTCATGCAACTTTCCCCTTTCCTCAGTTCATAAGGTTTCAGTTATTTATGTAAATTACCGCATTGAACCTTTTAATTTTTTTCCCACATAGATTCTTACTGGCCTATTTGTTTGACATGAACCATATTCAGGTGTTGGTACATTCTGTTTTTAGAGGGTGAGGTAAAGCTGTTCTATCTGTTTTCTTGAATGCTCCAATGTGGCTAATGGGGTTAAAAGTGTCTTCTCTTGTTAAAAAAAGTTGTCATTTTGCTACATTTTTGGTTGTATTAGAGGAAAACCCAGGACATTGGATGTTTAGTTGTCAGCGTTTATCTGAAGAATCTGTTTCTACAGTTCATTTATAATATTCTTGATATCTTGAGATTTCTTTGTTAGATATCTATGGAGCATGTGACTATTTAACTTCCTAGCTTTATTTGGTAGTTTTCTTGAGGCACCCTGTGTAACTTGTTTATATACACTACTCTTTATAGCAGCGGTCAAATAATGTCTAATTTCTTAGCTTATGTACAAATTGACTTTCTATTATGGCAACAACTTGATAGATTATTTCAATGACTTTTTTTTTTAATAGACCTTTGTATTGTGTAGCTGAATACTTCCTTTCCTTTCGGGCACGGGCTCTTATTTCTAAGCTGACTGAAGAGAAAAATTCTGCTATTCAACAAAATAGCTTCAACAAGAATTGGTAAGGGATTGTGTATGTGATTGGATCTTCTGATTTCTTCTTGCCAACATACTCCTGGAACAACTGTCGTGCTTATAGATCTATCCCCAGTTCAGGAAAATATTTTTGAATACACAGACTACTAGTGTACAGTCATTTATAAACCTATACAAAAATGCTCAGAACTTCTAGAATAAATGGAAGACTAACTCACTAATGTCTTTGCCAGAGGGCTTCAAGAGGAGCCTTCCACTGGTTCTTATGGCGACTTTGTTTTATTGTTCCACCAGTTTGATGTTTTTGAAAAAATCACAGTAGATGTATCCTAATGCATTTAGCGTAGCATTATGTATATGTATGTGTGTGTGATCCTGTTATGAAAACTGAGATTGACATGACATTTCAGACCTTCCAATAATTACAGATTTTGTGTGATCGTATTACACTGATTATATTTTGAAACTATTGTTGTCATGGTTATTAAAATCGGACCAGACATCAATTTGGTGAGGGAGCAGTTCACAGGTGGTTCAAACACTCGGTTGGTCTGTTAAATCGCTTGTTGTATATATAATTTTTTAAAATAGGTTTTATGCAGATTTTTTTTAATGTATTAAAACTAAACTGTAGTAAGAAATTCTACCAAAAAAGAGGTGGTTGCGTAGTGGTAAAGTCTCATATATTCCTTTGTATGCTTGGGTTTGCATTTTGGCAAGCCTAATTCTTATACTATTTTGCAGAAGGAAGCTGGTAGGTGATTTGTTAGTGGCCTGTTCTCTCTGTGGTTTGAGAAAAAAACTGGCCTATTTTGGGGCAGTGCATTCTAGTTAAGTCATATCATGTTCTTAGCTGAAATGATTGAATTAAAGAAATGAACCTGCTACTGGCCGGTTCCCCGATTTTGGTTTGACCAGCTGGTCTTGTCTGGTTTTGAAAATATTGATTGTTGCAAAGTAAATTCCATATAATTAGTGAGTTACAATTCACTGTTTTAAAATATTTATGATCATATTGGATTACAACTTTTACCACTTGTGCCAAGTCTTTGAATTGTTCTTTTTTCGTTCTCTGTTAAAACCATTATGTTTCATAATTCTTGTATTTTTATGAAATTTCAAAGATTTTGCTAGGATAAATGATGAGAATAATTGGAACTTGGGAATGGTCCAAAAGCAGAAGTGCAGAACAGGAATTCAAAGTTTGAATTTTTTCCTTCAAAATTTGGGACTCTTAAGTTAAAGAATACTTTTGATATAGCTATTTCTCGTTTAATACTTAATTAAACTCAATTAAGCGTTATCCTAACTAACTTGGGTCAGCTACATGAATTATCTTTCACCATTTTGCTTCTACTGTATTAAGATAATTTCTTTAGTTAGACCACACACTATATCTTTTCTTACTATTTCGATCCAAATTAATTTTAGTATTCTCATTCCCCTACTTGCCCTTGGAGCACTCAAAAGCTAATGCAATGCGTCCTTAGGGACCCCATCATTTACTTGAATTGTCTTAGGATTCATATTCATAAGAAATCTAACAAAGTTTTATGCCAGTCGTTAGCTATCTAACATAACCCTCCTTTCATCGGGCTTCGGACCAGCTATGTAAGATTATGAATGAGCACATTAATTTTAAATGCCACCCTCCTCCCCTCAGCTTTGGGCATTCTTTCTGAGGGAGAAAGGGTGTGGAGGTATGATTTAAAGGGAGAATTGGGAAAGTTGATTTTGTTAGAAGAGTCAAGTTGAAGGCAGAAGTTGAGGGCTTTGTAGCTGAAAGAAGGTGATTGGAATACAAAGTTTTACATAGACTAGTGAATGCTCATCGACGTGGTAATCACAATCACATTGGTCAGATTACAATGGCTGGGGAGACCTATAATAGGCTTGTGGATGTGCAAAGATCGATTGTTTCTTTTTATGAAGGTCTTTATTCTGAGACTATGTCGAGGTCAAATTTTGCTAGTATCACTCAGGAGGAGCAAGACTGGGTGGAGTGACCTCACAAGGGGAGGTGGTGGATGCATTGAAGATGTGTAACGGGGATAAGGTGTCAGGACCAAACGGATTTACTTGGATTTATTTCTAGGTTTGTTCGGTGGTTGTTAAGGAAGATGTTATGGCAAGTTTTTTCTAATTTCCATGTGCAGGTGATATTCACGATTTTCATTTTATTAATCTTGTGGGAGGAGTATACAAGCTCTTTGCCAAAAAAATTTCCTTGAGGTTGTGAAGTGTGTTAGGGGCTGCTATTTTAGATTCCCTGTGTTTTTTTGTAGTTGGACAACAAATTCTGGTGGCAAATGAGTGTGTTAATTCTTGGAAAAGAAGTAATATTCTGAGGGTGGTATAGAAGTTGGGTTTCTTGCTCTATATGCTGGATATTGGGGTTTCTAGTTAATGGGTCCTTTGAGGGATTTTTTTCATAGTACCTAGAGCCTTGGGCAGGGAGATTCATCGTCTTCGCTTGAAATTTCCTATTTTATACAGTCTGGCTAGTAATAGGGCGGCTTGTGTTATCGAGTGCCTGGAGAGAGTTGGGCATATGCTTGTCTGGTCTCCTCGCTTTAGAAGAGACTTCCTCGATTGAGAGTTAGAAAAGGTGGGTTCCTTCCTTAGTCACATTAGTAAGTTTCGAGCTATGGAAGGGAGGGAGGATAAAAGGGTGTGGCTGCCGAATAAGAGATCTTTTTCTGTTAGCTCCTTTTACAAGTGTTTGGTTGCTTTTGCAAACCCTCTATTCCCTTAGAAGTTCATATGGCACTCAAAAGCCCCCCCTAAAGCCTCCTTCTTCGCTTGGGAAGCCTCTTGAAAGGTCATTTTAACTGCGGATAATTTGAAGAAGAGAGGCTTTCTTTTGGCTAGTAGGTGCTATTTTTGTCATAAGGAGGAGGAAAGGATAAATCATGTTCTCATTCACTGTCATGTTTTTTGGAGCTGTTTGAACCTTGTTTTTGCCCTTTTTTTTTGTGTCTCTTGCGTTATGTATTTGGATTTGGATTGAAAGGAACAATCGTGTCTTCGAAGATGTGGAGCTCTCCACTCCTTTCTATAAAGACGCGCTTTTGCGCTTATTATTTTTTTGGGCCAAAGTGGCTTTTCCTGTAAACTATGAAGCACAGACACTCTATTTTAGTTCACGTGTCCGTGTCGGACATGTGTTGGACACCGACACTCTCGGATACTTCCTGGACACGTGTCTGAACACTTGAATCATGAATGCTAATGATAAAATGAAGAAGTGCTTTATTTTTTATTTAATGACTTTGTTATTTTAATATCTTAATGATATTTTTAAAATTTGTGTGTTTTAATGTCAATTTTAATTGAAATAATATTAGATTTTTATTATAAGGTCATGTAAAAAAAATAAAAAATTTATATATATTTAACGTGTCCCTAACGTGTCCGTGTCCTACTTTTTTGAGAAATAACGTATCTGCGTATCCGCGTCGTGTCGTATCCGTATATGTGCTTCTTAGCCTGTAAATGTCTCTTCTTTTGTTCATTTTTTGGAGTCGCTAAGACCAATGTAAAGCTTTATGGGGCTTTTGCCCTTAGTGCCTTTCTTGGGCTCCTTTTTTTTAATATACATCTTACTCTTTACTTATAAAAAAAAAAATTGGTCATGCAGTGGTGAGGGATTTGTTGATTGGTTTTGAGGTAGGGTGAGCTGAGGGGAATTAGTTGACTATTTCTCATGTATTGTTCACATGATACAATTATTATTTTGTGGGGCGTTGAAGAGTAATTTTGGTATTTGAGATTTGTTTTTCTGTCTTTGGCGAGTATCGGATCTTTGGTTGAATTTGGGGGAAGAGTGAGTTGATTCAAGTGGGTGAGGTTCTGGTTGCGGTGAATTTGGCACTTGTTTTGGGGTGTGCAGTGTTTTTTTTTTTTCCACGAAGTATTTGAGGCTTCCATTGGGATTGTTAGTGTTATATAGTGTTTTCAAAAGCCGTTAGCGAGGCGGAAGCGCCAGTACTTGTTGCATTTTAATATGCTCTATGAAACTCACTCACTACATGTTGCATTTTGTATATTTTAATTTACAAATTGGTGTTTATGTGAAGAGGATATGGATGTACTTCCAGAATACGAGTCTAAACATAAAGACGAATACACTACAAAATTTCGACATATAAGAATAATAAACTCACCCGAGGAAAACTAGACCACAGAGCTTTAATTATGTGTCATATTTATCTTCCCCTTGCAAAACATCCTTGTTTAACCTCTTGCAGTAAGCATGATTTTGGCCAACTATGCTAGAATGACCGGCATATGTTTTATTGGGTCGGGGATTAAATTTTATAGTTTATTTTTTGTGTTTGATATATTATGATATGCTTGTATACCTTCGTCTATTTTTCTACTTTGTGAAGGATACCATGCATGCAGATATCACCTGACATCTGCTAAATGCTTATCTGCAGTATATTTCTCAGTTTCTCTTGTATGTATGTATTGCTTCTCTCAATGTTTAGGGAAATCATTGCAAGCTTTAGAATTTAGTTCAATGATCTCAGTTACTGCATACAGGGGTTGGAGGGTGTACCTACAGGATGAACATGGGACGTCAACTGATGCCATGAGCCTCATGATTGAGATGTACGTATTTTCTGTAATGCATATAAGTTATTCTAGTTAGATCAGTCAACCTTTTTTCTATTATGAAGTTTGAGTAAATAAGTTGGTGGGGGTAACAGAGGCGGACGGGGCCCGAGTCCCCTGAAGGGGGCGCCCGAGAAGGTGAGATCCCCGTCGCACCACGAGGCGATGTCTGTGAGTCGGGTTGTTTGGGAATGCAGCCCCAATCGGGCGGTAAATTCCGTCCAAGGCTAAATACGGGAAACGGACTGATAGTAAACAGGAAGATCTAGAAACACCCATAATGCATTCTGATTAAAAAGTGTTATAGAATTTACTCAAGACTTTCATTAGTGTCAATTTGAAGATACTTTATATTTAAAAAAAGAAACTTGCTTAAAATAGTGCAATCAATCTGTAGAAGGGGTTGAAATAAAGAAGTCTGTTTTGGACTAACTTCGTAATTTTCAAATATTAATCATACTACAAGATGAGAGATTAAGAAAGATGAACTTAATCCAATAATGCAGGAGTTACAACAGGGGATCGAAAGGGGGATTAACAAATTGGGACCGGAAGGTAGTCAGCCATCAGAGACAGATTATGAAGAGGAGATGGCAAGGATTAGAAAAGATATTGTCAATTTCCATGGTGAAATGGTGCTGTTAATGAACTATAGCAACATTAATTACACAGGTATTATCATCAAAGCTAAAACTCTTTTCCACATGTATAAAAGGAAACAAAATACTCATATTGAAGCTTCCTACATTTGAATGCTTACAGCACATTAGTGGCTTCTTAACAAAATATATTGCATCTTGACTGAAAATTAGGAGACACTAAACTATGAATTGACCACCAAAATTATGGGAAAATATAGGATCAAAAACTTCACAGGACATGGTCCACACACTTATGGGTCCTATTTCTAAAGAACCAGCATTGTTTTGGTGCCTTCCCATGAAATTGTCACTCAATGGAAAATCAGATTAACTTTTAAAAAAAAATGAACTTTGGGATTTCTAGGATTGGCTAAGATTTTGAAGAAATATGACAAGCGAACTGGTGGATTGTTGCGGTTGCCCTTCATTCAGAAGGTGTTGCTGCAACCTTTCTTTACAACAGATCTCATTTCAAAGCTTGTGAAAGAATGTGAAAGCACCATTGATGCTGTTTTCCCGGTTGCTGATGAAGAAAAGATAGGAGGAGAAAGAGAAGGAATAACAGTTGTCGGGGAAGGAATTTTCAGGAATACAGTTGCAGCTCTACTAACCATGAAAGAGATTAGAAGAGGCAGCTCAACATATGGTCACTTTTTCTCTGCCTCCTCTCAACTTGCCAGACTCTGATCTCGTTCAGTTCTTGCAACTCAACTCATCCATACCAATTCTCTGATAGTAATGAAAATATATAATAACACATTTAGTTAACACAAAAGTAATTGGTGAATTACTCCTTGTTTTTAGCATAAATGCTTGATATACATGGCAAATTATAGCTTCTCTTTTTCTTTTTCTTTTTCTCTTTTTGGGTAATGGGTGGTAAGGTAATTAGTATGTTGAAAGATGAGCTTCCTTTTAGATCAAGTGATTTTGTGATAATAATGAAATGATTACAAATTTTCAAATATTTTGAGTGAACTTTTCTGCTTGAGACGTGTTGCTCTCAAAGGAAAAGTTTTAAATGTTGAATGTTTCACAATAGCTTTATCCTGCAATACAAGGAAATTCATGCTATTCTGAAAGCATACTTAATGAAGCTGCTATACAAAGAATTTCCTTTCAGGATGAAATTCATGTTTCAATATTTTTAATCCCGCACTTGAAGAGTGGAACAGATTATGATGTGACATATTGCATGAGGATAAGAGAGAAATTCGAAATAATTTTGAATGTTGATTAGTATTGAAATAATGTTACATTCTTATATATAAGCATAATTATTTTATAAAAAAAATTCAGTTTTAAACTTGATTATGATTTTTATTATTTATAAAACCGATTGTAAAATAATCATTTTTATTGGGTTGGCCTTTATTTTTTCAGACCAAAATTAATTTAATAATTTTTTTCTGATTATATTAGGTAAAATAATCTAAACTAAGCATACATTTAATTTAGTGATTTTGTCGGCCTTTTTTTATTTATAATCTACAATTCTACCTATTAAAATTTAGTCCTACTGTCATACTTAAAACATACACACATATATTGTAAAATACACATGATTACTCATTTGGGCCCGTATCCAAACCCATGTACAGTTGGATCTGAGCGAGGTCCACATGTCCTCTTTATAGTTTTCAAAGCAGGCCAAATCCATTAGCCTGAGACCCCTAGCTAATGTAAGCTCCAGAGTCCAGACTCCAAGAAAACAGCGGGAAGTAATTAATTTATCAAAAATTTCGATTGTATTTCCTCATAGACATCTATCCTTCATTTTCTCCATTCCTCCCCGTTTCCAATGCAACACAACAGAAGAACAAGGGAAAATAAAATTCCTTAACAGTATTTTTTTTCCCCTCCCTTCCTCGTTTTCAAGTTCATACTGAGCCTAAGAAAACCATTAAGCTTAATACATCAAAGGAAAAGGTTTAGGGCTCGTATGATAACATTGTCGTTTTAGGATTTTTGTCTTTGTTTTCATTTTTTTGAAAACGGAAGAAAATGTTGGATGTTTCCCAATACCTCTATCCTGCACTACAATGAAATTCATGCTATTCGGAAAGCATACTTAAGTTGTGTTTAGATAGGCGATTCTATCACTTGTTCGATCATTTTTACGTTGCAAATGAATTTTTTGAATAAGTGGATATTTGTTTGAACTTCTCGAAACGTATGTTTGGATATTTTTAAAACTAAAACGAACGTTTTGAAAAAATGTCAATAATTAGTTTTGGAACATTTTTCTAAACATTCATTTTCACACACATTATCATCCAAATGAGCACTTAATAAACTTGAAAATGCTGAACAAAATTACCATCCTCTTGATAAAAAACAGAATTTTATTTTTATCGGGATGCTAACAGAATTATTATTTAACATTTTTGTGTTTTACAACATAAGCTCAAGTTATTATTGAGAGGTTGTAACTTTAATATTATATCTTTTAAGTTTTAACACACATTCTATTTTTATCAGGATGATAACGGAATTATTATCCAACATTTTGTATTTGACAACATGAGCTCAAGTTATTATTGAGAGGCCGTAACTTTAATATTACATCTTTTAAGCTTTAACACACATTTACACCCATGATCAAGCTGTGTCAATGTGTACACAATTCATATTATCAAGATAACTGTTAGATTTGGTGGAACAAGATGGCTCTTATACCATGTTAGATTTGATGGAAAAAACATAAAAAAAAAGGAAATAGAGAAGAAAGAGAGAAGGGAAAAATTCAAAGGAGTACATTGTATTAGACTGAATTATTACAAGAGAACTCCTTATATAGTAGGAGGGTTATGAGGTTGTACATAAAAAGTAATAAGAAAGGAAATAAACTTTGAAATCTTAATCCTACTAGAATTACACAATATTATATATGTGAATTATTATACCTCTAATAATAATGATGAGATTTGAATGACGGAGTTTTTGTCTGTTTTAATATCATATTAATTCTCAACTCATCTAAAAACTTAAATTATTAAAAAAATATAATTTTAATATTATATGCTCTAGTACAATGGTCTAACAGGCATAAAGAATTAGACTGCGGGACGATGCTGCTCCATCAAACCTCTCCCCATAAACCTTGTGAATATGTTGAGCACTTGGAAAACTGCATTCATAGTTCTCTGATAAAGCCATTGCCATATTTGCTTAAACCAGACCCATGCCATTATCACCAAAAAGGAGCCCCAAATGATCCAGCTGAGCCAGTTGGGGGCTAAAACTGACACTTGCAAGACTACAATAAGCAGTGCAGAAAGACGCCTAACTTGGTCCAAGAATTGAGGAGAAAGTGTTGTTGCCAAAACATAGATCCATATGGCAATGGCGCAAATTATCCTAGCCGTAGATCCCATCTCCTGGACCATGCCCGCCAGCAATGCCGCGGCCGCGATGATATCTTCAGCAGTTCTGTGATTGAAAATAGTTGACTTGACTAGGAATGAATCAAAAATTTTTATTATAAATAATATAATATTAATATGATATTAAATTATTAAAAATATTTAAAATTATATAATTAAATAAAAATAGAGATAAAAAATTTAAAAACATAGCATTTTACTTTGAAAGGGAGACAAATTAAAGTTATTTATGTGAGAGAAGGTTGTGGAGAGAGAAGAAAATTTAATGGAAAGAGAGTAACTGTAAAGCATCAAAACTAACCTGATATTATGACCATCCATTGCAAGACGAAGAAGAAGAAGAAGAAGACTCGTATGCACTTCAAACCAGAGCGAATGAGTTGATGTGAATTGTTGAGGAGTGGTGATGAGAATGATTTATATATAGAGAGAGAGAAATGTATTCTGCAGGACCAGTACATCAAAAAAACATTTAAATTTACTGATCCTGACTCAGAAAATGTATTCTGCAGGACCAGTATAATTAATATACTGAGAGAAATATGAGTCACATCAACACTGAGAGAAATATGAGTCACATCAACATATAATTAATATGAGTCACATCAACAAATACTGAGAGAAATACTGGTCCTGCAGAATACGAATTTTTGACCTGAGGCACGCAATTTAAAAATATATTTCCCGGACCCAGGTTAGTTTCAACTTATTTCCTGGAGACATATCCTTTTGAAAAGCGTCTAAATCTAAGACGCCTCTATAATTTTTTTGAACAAAAGCGGAAGAAACCCATACGCCTTTGAAAGGCGGAGGAAACTCCTACGCCTTTGAAAGGCGGAGGAAACTCCTACGCCTTTCAAAGGCGGAGGAAACTCATACGCCTTTCAAAGGCGTAAAACCTTTAGACGCCTTTTACTAGTTCTATAACACCACAGAAGCGTCCTCTGTCATTACGACTTTTCTGCAACAGGAAAACCCTAGCCGCCGTTCGTCACCATCGCTCGCCGCCGTCGCCGTCGCCGTCGCTTCGCTTCGCTTCGCTTGCCGTCGTCGCTTGTACGTACATCTCTAACTTCTTATACCATATAGTTTTTGCATGATCCTATTCCCTGATCAGTCTAATCACCCTTTCCTATTTATTATACATGTTATTTAATTTTTAGAAGAAAAAACATTTAAATGTATTTTCTGGCTCATCCAAAAAAAATCTCTAAATATTTTATCATTTTTTATAACACCCAAGTTAATGCTCAAGTGATTAATTTGCTTGATTGAAAAATTACAATTTTTTTAAATAACAGAGTAATTATTTTTTTTTTTGTTTTTTCATGATTAATCGTTGATATGTAAGGGGGATCAGAAATGGAAGGCTCATTGTTGCCTGACCATCTATGTTCTCACAACATTGGACTATATTAGAATTATACACTTGTTGAAGTAAAACTTGGGGAGATGAAGCCATGAAGGGTGTTAAAATGAGGCAGGTTATTGTTTGTGGTGAAGGAAAAGAACAACATAGACGGAAGAAATTAGGTGGAAAAAGAGGAAAAAATGTGGTTTGGTAGTCATGTTTATGTATATCCATTAATACTAG